>CM018682.1:18698165-19298165 GCA_009363875.1 Mikania micrantha | reverse complement strand
ACAAGAGAGTGGGGTGGTGGCAGATTACCCATAACATTTAAATTGAACTAGTGAAGTTCTCCGCGCGTTGATACAGTATTCTGTTACAATTTCGAATATTAAAACTCAAACATAATGTTGTATATCAAAACACATATGTAAAAAACGTCACAATGATAGTCACTCCATCTTGGTTGCAAAGAATAATTTTTCATCGTTTGTGGATCAAATTGCGGTACTTCGAAATAAAATCCTAAAGTGTGCCCGTCTTAACCGTGACCATCACAATAAAAAAGGGGCGTGTTTAGTAATAAATTATAACATCAAGAAATATAAACATAAGATTAACAAATATGACAAAATAATTAATAGCTATTATTTATTTAAATAATATTATTGTTCATTTGCAATAATTCAATAATAGTAAAAAAAAAGATAAAAACAACCTAAAATGCTTTGCACACAATGTCATTCAATTAAAAAAATAACTTAAGCCATATTACTTTGCCGGTACGAGTACATTGTCACGACAACAGTAATTATACCACAAATATCAAAATATAGACAAAAAACTGGATGCAATAGTTTTCAATACGTCATAAAAATAACAAACCGAACCATTGAAAAAACGTGACATACTCCCAAAGAATAAAAACACAAACATAAGCACGTGATGCTAAAAATATAGAACGAAAATAAAAACAAAAAAAAACAAAAAGTTTTTGCATTCGCAAAATCTAATGTAAAAGAATACGAAAATAAAGCTAAACAGATGAAACAGAGAAAACATAGTTTACTTATTATTATTTATATTATTTAACTACAGTTATTATTTAATTGCTGGTATTATATAATTATTAACAAAGTAAAGGAAAAGAAAAAAAAATATATAGAAAAACAAAAAAATCACTTTAGCTTCAACTGCGCTGAGTCCCTGACATTCCCAAGCTTTATCCGGTAAACGAATGCTTACATTTGTTATTTGTTTTGAAAAAATTAATTATTTATTTAATAATAATTATTAATTACTTAATTTTACTATATATATATATATATATATATAGGGCAAGGATCAAATAAAAATTCTATTTTGTCTAAGAAGGGTAAAAGGATGTTTAAAATCGCTAAAACTGACCCAAACGAACTCCGATTGAACTCAATTCGATGGCATTGGAATCGTCTCATCGAACCCTACAATATTTGCTTTTTAGTTTTAGCTTTAACAACTAGTTTTACAGTTTGAATTTTAGTGCATGTTTTTTTAGCTTTTAGGTTTTATCTTTATGTTTAGAGTTTGTTTTTATAATTTTGGTGTTATGATTAGGGTTTATTATTTATGATTTAAGGTTTAGGTTTTGGGGAATTAAAAGCTAGTTCCAATGACGTAAAAATGAATTCAATCAGAGTTTGTTTGGGTCGGTTTTCGAGTTTTTAAAAATCTTTTTTAGGCAAAAAAGACTTTTTAAGAGAACATTTCCATATATATATATATATATATATATATATATATATTAATTGTAAAGACATAAAACATAATCCATAAATCTAAAACCATATGTAACAATTCAAGAGGGAACAAGCCTTGACTCATAAACGAACCGTCATTGAACCGACTTAACCGATACCAAGATTAGCTTACTCTTAGGTTAAAGTTGTTAATGTGTGAATGTGTATGTATTTTTATGTTGATTTTCTTGCTCAACTTAAGCCTTGAATTTATAAAATGATATTTAGTGTCAATTAAACTATATAGCAGTGTTGTAAAAATCGCTAGTCGCTAGTCAGTCGGTGAGGTGGGGACTAGGGATTAATCGGATTGAGATTTTATATATAAATTTTAATAATTATATATATATATACAAAACTTTATATATAAGTTTGCAAATAATATAAGATTTTATCAAATTAATTCAGATGGGCTGTTTATTTTGTTTTTTTTTGGTACCCAGCCCACCCATCTAATAAAAAAGCTCATTTCTGATTTTCAAAAACAAGCCAATCCCGTCTCCCGACTACGCGTGCTTCGTCGTCCAAGTCCAAATTAGGGTTCCGGCGAAGTCAATCGAGGTCGGAATCGAAGTCGTTCTTGTCAATTCGAAGTCTGGATCGTCGTTCCCAACTAAGATCGAAGGTATGTTTTCCATTTTCCTCTCGTATTCGCCGGAAATCGGCCGTTTTTTGGCCGATTGGTGGCCGATTAGGACCGATTAGGTCCGATTTTGACCGTCGTTGACCGACTAGCGATTAATTGGCCGATTTGAGGAAAATTAGTCGGGAACACCCCGATTAGCGACTTTTGCCGATTAATCAGCCGAGGAATCGCGATTTTTACAACACTGCTATATAGAAAGAAAAAGCATACCCGTCACACAGTAGTAAAGCTTTGGTAAGTATCGATCCAAGGCCACGACAGCTCCAAATACCTAGTTTTCATCATTGTTTAGCCGAACAAAAAGGTATTCGTATGTCTAATGAACTAATAAGGCTTCTATGCTCATTTATATATATCTATAACTTTTTAGAAATGACTCTAAAACTCAAGCATGCGTGTAAAGAGGTTGGGTTTGAGTTTGTTTCACAAATAGGGTTGTCACTTTTACCATCAGAAGTCCTCTTGACCAAAATGTAGATCGGTAGACATCACCCTTACCAAGGGCACCGTCCAGCATTACTTTGAAACATTCCCTTATGTATCTAACTAGCATACATTTTGGTCAATAGATCTCTCCTGGCAAAGGCAATGATGACCCCATCTGTGAAACAAATTCAAACCGTCTCCTTGTAGTACATGCTTCACTTTTAACACCATTCCTAAAAAAATCATTTTTTATTCTATGCTGCAAGTCATTTTCTGACAAGTTGTCTTTTTTCTATAGTAACCCTCGATAGTGTAGTGATATATGCACCGGTTCCCTTAAAGGAACGGTTACATGCTTCCTAGCACACCCGGCAATCTTAACTCAAAGCAAGGGAATGGGTTGGTTTGAATGAATAAGTATTGTATTTATGGTAGAAAAGGGTAGCACCATAACATAGAATAGGTTGATATGGATAACTCCTTAATACAATGCGGGTCAAGATGGGTAAGTTAAAAACTATGTAAATAAAATGGATTCAAATGAATAATAATTATTAATAATATGTTTGATGAAAAAATTACTGAAAATTATTTAAATAGGTTATTTGTTTAGTTATAACACATTTTGACTTGAAAAAAAATTGAAGTTTTTTAAAAATAACCCATTTAGACCCAAACTAATTTTGCTTAAAATTCATCATGACCTGCACTCATCCTGACCCGAACCCATTCTAACCCGTTACCCAACCTGCCTATTTTACCATACTTACTTCCTAGGAGATCCAGATTATACATCAGACAGTCAGTTTACTTATTTCATGTACTTTAACAACAATCCTTAGCATCATTTACTGATTTACCTAATTACTATTGTTGTTGAACTAGAAATGTGACCCGCGCGTTGCCGCGGGTATTACGATTAAGACTCGTGTGTTGCAACATGATGGTTTAATTCCAAGAGACATATGAATTTATAACGTAAAATTAATAAAGGGAAATTATTGTGAAAAAATCTAATCGTATACAATATAGGAGATAACTTTATATTTTTAAAAAGGGTGTTGTTATTCTCACACCCACTTTTTTTAAAAATACACCCCTGAGACTGCCCGTAATGGCCTTTACGGCCCGTCTCAGGCATCGGTCAAACATTCACTCCTGACAACATGTTCCAATGATTGGAAGCAAGACGGGCCGTAATGGCCAGGACGGCCCGTCTCATTCATCGTACAGACATTCCCTGCAACCTAGTACACTGATTTGACATCAAGACGGGCCGTACTGGCCATTACGGCCCGTCTTGCTTTTTCAATTCTGACAGAAGGACATTGATTTGACCCAGTACGGGCCGTAAAGGCCATTACGGGCCGTCTTGAAGATTTTCAAATTTGTATATAAGCATGAATCGTTTCAAACGAACGCGTAACTTTCAAATTCAAATATATTTCAAGATAATTCATATCTGTAATGATGTCGTTTTGGGACGGGAGTTTTTTCAACTATTCTGTGCCTGATTTGAACGAAGAGCCTCCTGTTGAGTATTCATACGGCACGATAGATCTGAATGCTGAACCTAACGCTGATGTCGGGTTTGATAGTCAAGCATCGTATGGGTTCGTGTATGACGACAGTAAACAAAGTTACACGGAGGAGGGTTATGAAAAAAAGCCGGTGGCTTCAAACGTTCACTGGGAAACAAAAGAGGTAAATTAAATGAAACTAAATGTTAATAATTGTATATTATCGCTATCCATTTAAGCTATTTATTATTGTTTTTATATGTCAGGAGTTTATGTCTGAGGAAGCGCTGGTAGGGTGGGTGAAAAGTAGAGCAGTAGACAATGGTTACATTGTAGTGAAAAGAAGAACGAAGAAATCAAAGACAACAGGCAGTGTAATCAAAGTCTGGCTCATGTGTGACCGTGGTGGCGAGCACAATAGCATCGCAATCCTTAGACGGTCAGGCAGCAAGAAAATCGGTTGTCCGTTTCAACTGATAGGGTTATACAACGAAGTTCGTGAATCCTGGAAATTGCCGGTGATTAACGACAATCACAATCACGAGCCTGCTCAGAATCTAGAGGGTCATCCATATGTTAGAAGATTCACTCAGGAGGAAGAAGATCTGGTGGAGAATCTGACCGAGCGACACATGGATCCTCGTAACATACTTTCGAGCATAAAGAAACGTAACCCTGCAAATGTATCCGTCCCTAGGGATGTATACAATTTACAGCAGAAGCTAAAAAACAAGAAGAAATTCGGTGATACTCCGATGCAGGTCCTGGAAAACATGCTTCACAGTCAGCAGTACATTTACTATACCCGGGAGGATCTTGAAACAAACGTCGTGGAAGACATTTTCTTCTGTCATCCAAAATCGTATTGCTGGTGGCGTGCATTTCCGCACGTACTGATGATGGACGCGACGTACAAAACGAACCAGTACAGGCTTCCATTTATTCAAATTGTTGGCGTGACATCCACACACCAGACGTTTAGTATTGCTCACGCGTTCGTAAGCAAAGAGCGTGAGGAGAACTACGTCTGGGTCTTGGAGATGGCTAAGAGTATGTTGAATAAGTGTATGGAGCCACGTGTGATCATAACAGATCGAGACCTTGCTGTTATGAATGCGTGCCGTAAAGTGTTTCCAGAATCCGCAAAATATCTCTGTAGGTGGCACATAGACGAAAATATTGCCAAACACTGCAAGGCAAGCTTTTCGGACGCAGACTGGAAGAAATTCAAAGGTCGATGGGCGAATTTGTGTAACTCTCCGACAACAGAGTTATACGACTACAACTACAATCGTCTGTACGAAAGACTTATCAAAGACGATAAAAAAAGTAAGCATCATATACCATCATTATGTTGAATCAATTCATCATTGGTTTTTTGTTTCATTTCAGGGGTTATGGAGTATCTAACGCACACCTGGTTAAACAGTTACAGAGATATGTTTGTAACAGCATGGACCAACAGAACGCGCAACTTTGGTCAACGTACAACAAACCGGGTGGAAAGTCAGCACTCGAACCTAAAACGATTTCTCAGATCACCAAACAGCACGCTTGCATCGCTTGTCGGTTTCGTAAATGAAATCGTGCAAGCACAGGAGGTAAAAATGAAACATGATTTTGAAACAAGCTTGATTAAAACTATGGGTCATCATAAACTACCAATATTTGATAACTTTCGAGGAAAGGTGTCCCATAAAGCCCTTGATTTGTTGGTAGAGGAAAAAGAAAAAATAAGAGTCATGCGTGACAAAAATATGACGTGTGGCCACCAGCTTTGGACTAGTTGTGGGTTGCCGTGCGCTTGTAATATATCAAAATATTACAACACAGGTTCGTAATATTAAATGTAAATATTAGATGTTTCGCACGTACTTAGTTTTTTATATTAACTCTAATTATAAATTATGCAGATAAAAAGATACCGCTCTCAGATATAGATATTTTTTGGACTAAACTTAACGCAGCTAACCCAACACTGTTAGAAGAAGAAGAAATAGATGTTATAGGACAAATGTGTTTGGTTACAGAAGAAATAAATTCCAAACCTATTGAAATTAAAAAGAGTCTAATAAAGAAGGTCTTGGCGCAGGTATTTCCAAATAAAAGCGACAAAAAGGCGCCTTCAGTTCAAAAAGATACACGTGGTCGACCAACTTTAAAGGCACAGAAACAAAAAGAGCAAGACCAAGACGTTGTTAAAGATAATTTAGCGTCGCAAGAAAGTACATTTGAACCTTCGAGGCATAGTTCGTTTACAGCTGTGACCGAAAAAAGTCAGAAACCCGTATTTCGGCGCAGCCGTTCCACATCGGTATCAAAAGCAATGCCACCATCGGACTCGCTAAGTCAAAACGAATTTCGTTTTCCACGTAACATGAAGCCAGAAGGATTAAACAATGTTTATCGCTTCGGTCATCACATCCTTCCTCTCCTTCAACCTTACGTGATAAACATACAAGATGTCCAGCCAGATGGTAACTGTGGTTTTCGTTCTGTAGCCGTGGGTTTAGGATTCGATGAAAGTCATTAGTCATTTATTCGACAACAACTCTTGCATGAATTGGATTTCAACGCAGATCTGTACAGATATGTGTTTAATTCCTACGACCCAGATTCTTATGATGTACTACGCAACACAATAAATTGGCAACAGATTGCACCTGCTCCCGCCGAACATTGGATGTTTATGCCTCACACAGGTTTAGTAATTGCTCAAAGATTTGGCGTAATTGTTCAACTTCTCAGTAGAGGAGGTCCTCAAACCATTTTTCCTTTGTGGACATCTGCTAACAGTTTGCCGCAACATAACGTCGTATCAGTAATTCATCTTGGCCAACATTTCGTTAATGTTACCTTACAAGGATCTTATCCAATGCCTACGGTAAATCCTATTTGGAAACGTTACCGAAATGATGCCGCATTCGACTGGGAGTTCGTATATCATGACAGGCTGCAAGAATACAAAAGATTTTTAGATGAAAATAAGTTGGTCGACTACATAGACGTTTAAATGTAATAAACAAATTATTATTTATTATTTATAATAAAACTGAATTTTTTTTTAAATTAAAAAAAAAAAAAGATAGAACATTACGGCCCGTAATGACCAATACGGCCCGTAATGTTCTTGTTATATACAGATTTCAGTTTTATTTTTGAACTTTTCCACACACATACACTCACAAACTCTCTCGTCTTGGTCTATACACCCCGTCTTGGTCCTTCAAGCTTTCGATACCTGGTACGTATTTTCACTCGTAGATCATGAATATGTGTTCAGATTTGGTTTTTGATCGAAATAGGATGTGTTTAGGCTGTTTTTAAGTTTTCGAAATAAGAACAAGACGGGCCGTCTTGGCCATTACGGCCCGTCTTGCTCCTTTAAATTCAAATCAGTCGAGAACATGACGGCCCGTCTTGACCATTACGGGTCGTCTTGTTCATACCAGGGAAGAAGGTGACCTTTGGCCTGGTATGGCCAAGACGGGCCGTCTTGACCATTACGGGCCGTCTTGGCCATACCAGCCTAGTTTTGGCCTGGTATGGCCAAGACGGGCCGTCTTGACCATTACGGGCCGTCTTGGCCATACCAGCCTAGTTTTGGCCTGGTATGGCCATTACGGGCCGTCTTGACCATTACGGGCCGTCATGGTCCAAGACGCCCTGGTTTTGCTTGAGACGGGCAAAGTCATTACGGGCCGTCTTGGTCTATACGGGGCCGTCTTAGACAAAAAGTTTTTTTTTTACGTTCGATCGTTTTTTCGTTTTTCAGCTTATACTTTCTGTAGCTGAGATGGATCCAGAGATGCCACAGCAGGGGCCACAGCAGCAGGGGCCGCCGTTGGATCCGGAGTCCCTGGCGCTCTCGCAGCACGAGTGGCTGCAGTTCGAGGAGGGGTCTGCGGCATTCATGAGGTGCCGTCGGATACTACGGATGACCGTGCCGACGCCTCGTAGTATAGACTGGGGTCTTCTGGCGGATGTCGGGGAGGCGGCTCGTGCGAGAGCCATCCTCGGCGAGGATACGCCGTGGACTCGCTTGTTCGATATCGCGGACATGCCCACCTACCGCTTGATCACTGTGGAGTTTCTATCCACGTTCAGATACCGAGCTCACCAGGCCGCAGTTCGGGTGGAGGATGACGAGGAGCTTCCTCCGGATGTCGAGTTCTCCTTATGCGGCCAGCACGTCGAGATGTCGATCGAGCGGTTCGCCGTGCACTTAGGCATCTATTACGAGCCGGAGACCGTTCGTGACGACTTCACACAGGGTTTGACGCAGGGGGAGGATGGGGTTATGAGGGCCTGGTGGTCCCAGGTATCCGATACGCCCTTCACCGGCCCCCGAGTACGGGCCTCGACGATCAGAGATCCACTGATCCGTTACATCCACCGCTGCATCGTGACGACCATCTCAGGTCGCGGTCAGAGCCAGGAGTGGGTGACGTCGACAGATCTGTTTTATCTGCACTCACTCATTGCTGGCAGGCCGTGCAACCTGGCACGGTGTTTTGCGTTGTACTACGCCTCCTTCTACCACCGACAGGAGCGCGGTACATTGTGGGGTGGCGCCTTTGTCACCCACATCGCCCGCAGCAGAGGCATGATTGACATGCTTGAGGATCTGGCGGCGATCGAGCCTCGTAAGCTCGATCGTCGTACGGTCATCAGCATGAAAGTTGCCGCCGACATCCCGGGTCTGGGATTGCGGTTTATTGGGCTGGACGGCCGCCCGTTTCAGCCGGCCCAGGTTATTGTATTGCCAGACCAGCAGCAGCAGCAGCAGGACGGTGGCCCGATACCGGAGCCCGAGCCAATTCGGGAGGAGCCGGTTTTGTCACCGCCGCGAGATGAGGAGCCTCCGCAGCATCCACCGCACGTTTACCGTGCGGTGCGCCTGACCGAGCCACTCGAGGCGTTGCTACACCAGATAGCCGCCCGTAGCGACGAGATGGCCCAGCGGATGGCACGCATCGAGCGACGGCTCGATCGATACGAGGATTTGGTCCAGTGGACAGTCGCGTCAGAGCATGCGCGACGGGACGGGACACAGCTTCCACCGTTCCCGGAGCCACGCGTCTACGCAGACGATGACGCTGGACCATCCGGATCGTAGTTCATTTTGTATTTATGTATTTTGATTCCTTGTATATAAAACCGTACAGTGTATATACGTATGTTTCTTTCTACATTTGTATTGTTTCTGTTTATGTTGTTTGTATTGTTTCTGTTTGTGTTGTTTAATATTTGCGCAAAAAACTTTATATTGTTTAAATTATTTTAACTAACGTAAACAAGCTGATTAGAAAATGAAATATTTAGTTAAAACGACATTATGACGTTTAATTAACGTATTAGCCGTGTATCGTTCAAATAACTTACATAATAAACGTATATCGTTAAAAATTAAATTTAAATACGTAAATTAAGTTTAAATAAAATAAATAACACACATCGTTCAAATAATTCACGTATTAATCGTATATCGTTAAAAAATATTTAAATAAGTAAATTATGATTAAATAAAATAAATTAACTCAAGACGGCCCGTACTGGCCAGTACGGGCCGTATCAACGTTTATCAAAACTGGTTGACACTCAAAATGGCTTGAAAAATAAGTTTGGGCAAAGACGGGCCGTACTGGCCAGTACGGCCCGTCCCACAGAATGTTGCACTGATTCCTAGGAATTCTCTGGAATGTTTGTCTGTACTCAATACCGGGCCGTAATGGCCATTACGGCCCGTATTGGCCCGCAGGGGTGTAAAAATATAAAAGTGGGGTGTCCAAATAAAACAGCCCTTTAAAAAACATGTGTGCAACGATATATTTGATCATGGATAAATTACATCGTTGTAAAAATATGTGAAGGAAAACGAAAAAAAATGAAATGTAGATGAAATATCACGTCGTTGTAAAATTAGAATTATGAAACTCGAAAGTTTATTTAAAAAAGGTAAAAATACGATGTATGTAACTCAACGATTTTGATCAATATTTATGCCAAAATGTATAAAAAGTAAATATATATGATCATGGATAAGTTACATCGTTGTAAAAATATGTGAAGGAAAACGAAAAAAATGAAATGTAGATAAAATATCATGTCGTTGTAAAATTAGAATTATGAAACTCGAAAGTTTATTTAAAAAAGGTAAAAATACACTGTATGTAACTCAAGATTTTGATCAATATTTATGCCGAAATGTATAAAAAATAAATATATATGAGCTAACCCGACTGAAAATATAGACGGACTCTATTTTAATTAGTATTGTACCTAAATGAAGTTATCAATATAATGCAACAACATTAACCTAAAGCATACATAATGATTATATTTTCAAAGTAGAAAAACCCGAAAACGTATTTAAAAAAAAGGTAAAAATACGTCGTATGTAACCTAGCTGTTTTGACATATATTTATGCCGAAAAACTAAAAATATACCAGAGTTAACCCAACTAAAAAATAAACGGACTCGATTTGATTAGTATTTACACCTAAATGTAGTTATCAAAATAATGTAGTAGCATTAACCTAAAGTATAGAGAAATATTATATTATAAGAGTAGAAAAAGAGAAAAATAGAAGAAAAAGAAAAATCAGACGCAAAAACAAAAAACAAAAAACAAAAACAAAAGAAAGAATCGTAGGCGAAGGGTTTTGAACCCTTGTTTCTATGAAATATTGCCAACAAAGTTGCCATCTCTTCTGCCTTACATTAGTTTTGATTCTCAACAAATATATATTAAAGAAGTGTTATTTTGTCTTTTAGTAGAAAAGATAATAACCACCGACGTTAGTAATTGTTTACCCTTGAGGAAAAGTGTTTTAACTAACTCTTTCAACATTAACTTTAAGAAAAAAAACATTAAAGTTGTAGACGATAGGAATTTAACTTACGACGTACAAATACAAAATCAATCTATCTAGCAAAGAATTAAATGCTAAAGAAATTAGAAAACGAAGACACAGACACAGGGTACGGGTCTAAAAAGAAATAAGAAAAAGAGCTGCATTATGTAGACCTTAAACCAAATAGTCTTAGTGTATTTTTGCTGCAACAAAAGAACTTAAATAAGAAAACTAATTTACAAATAACCTAAATTTTTTATTAGAGGCAGAAAACCAAGACGTGGGATTCGAACCTGCGACCAAGATTACAAAAACCAGCATCCTACCAATTTAGCCAAGGATTCATATCCTTCTATGGGCTGCAAACAAATATATATATATAGAAGTTGATATGTTATGATTGTCGCAATGGCAGCTCATGTAAATACCACTAATTCAGGGGCCATCCATCATATAAGTTCTTCTGCTTCGAACCCACTTAGATTACATCAATCAGATCATAGATTGGTCGATTGAGTAACTTA
Source organism: Mikania micrantha (assembly GCA_009363875.1). Taxonomy (NCBI): domain Eukaryota; kingdom Viridiplantae; phylum Streptophyta; class Magnoliopsida; order Asterales; family Asteraceae; genus Mikania; species Mikania micrantha. The sequence continues at coordinate 19,286,706 of CM018682.1, read as the reverse complement.
CCAAACATCCATACATAAACAGGATGGGTCCATCAAAGCTCACAAATTCAACTTGCTGACTTACCAAGTTTTTCAGAAATACAAGGCAATTCACTATGAACTTCCTTTAAAGGTATGTTAAACAAACAAACTTACCCAGCACATTCCCAACTTTTAGTAAGGACTGGGGGGAAAGGATGGACACACACCTTACCCCGAATTTAAAGGTATGTTAGGTTACTCTTAATGTTAATTAACACATGCTTGAGCCGGGGGGTTCACTAGGTAGGTACGATTGACATGTTGATTAACACACCCATTAATCAAATATTTTTCTAGGGACAGAAAATTGCCAACATGGTACTCTTTGGTGCTCCTAATGATTTATACACAGGTTTCAACTTTCAACCGAAAGCCACAGACTGGAACTCCATCTGCAGATCTTTTCAGACCTTACAGTTTCTCAAAAGCAATGTATGTATGTATGTCTGTCTGTATGTATATGTCTGTATGATCTCTTCTCATATACAAGAAACAAAAACTGTCAAAAACAATACCTCATAATACTACCATGATTGCCTGAAAATGAATCCTTGAACACCAGCAAGATGGCATGATGCCTTTATGGGAAACCATTGACAGTAAATCCACCATCAACCGCAATCGTTTGGCCAGTAACATAAGAAGCAGCAGGTAGACAAAGAAAGGCAACCAAAGATGAAACTTCATTCGCTTCTGCAAGGCGCTTCAGAGGAGTTCTAGACGCGACATGATCCAGAAACTCCTTATTATCAAGCACCTGCACGAAATTAACATTTTCCAGCAAGCACGTATGAGACCAATGGAATTTAAATATTATTACAAGTAAAAAGATGAACGCGCGTTACATCTTGAATAAGAGAGGTTTTAGTAAACCATGGTGCTACACAATTAGCCCGAATGTTATCTTTCGCCCATTCACAAGCTAAATTCTTTGCAAGTTGATTCATAGCACCTGTGGGTGTAAAACAGGCATTACAACACGAAGGCATTATTATAGATGCATAGGATTATTCAGCCATATATACCTTTAGTGGCACTGTAAATCGACCCAACGGATGCATGAACCAGACCTGCGACAGATGAAATGAAAACAATGCTTCCAACTCCAGAAGTTTTTAAAAGAGGATGTGCAAGTTGGCACATATGATAACAAGATTCCAAATTGGTAGTCATGATCATGGAGTATTCTTCTGCAGTATACTCAGTAGTTGGTTTCGTAAATGCGGTTCCCACATTGTTGATCTACAGGAAAGAAATCCATGCGAGTCAGTCTTGGTGTTTGACCCGTCGTAAAAAGTACAGTGGCGGAGCTTGAGTGTTTTGGAGGAGGGCGGAAATTTACGGGACCCAAAATACATGATAGTTTTTTTAAGCGGGAGGAACCACTATTTTTAACTAAAAATAACTTTTCGGTCGAAATGTCATTTACGAAAGTGCTCATGTGACAAAATATAGAAGCTAATCAGGTCATGTCATGTAAGCACTTCCACAAATGGCATTAACAGAATACCAAACAATCAAACATTTTTCAAAACATATCCACAAACTATGATAATAGGGAAAATAAAATTTGGAAAAATCCCAAAATTAAAAAAAAAAATCATCCATTAGTTGACCTACCAAAACTGTAGGAAGACAAATTTATTACCAATACAAGACTACATCCACTAGGTGCTTAGATTTGTATAAGAATACTTTTTGTCCCAGGAGCCAAGAGTTTAGATTTTCAACATACTTGAATTGGATCACAAAATAATATAAAAAGGTATACATACATATGATCTGCAACTATGGATTGCATCTTATGAGAAACAGGGTAACTAGGGTTTTGGACATGCTAAAAAGTTAATGTTATAAAACAATAATTACGTAATCAGTGGCAGATAAGTAATTTTTTTCATTGGGAACAGACGTTTTTTAGGTTTGTATGAGTATCGCTGTATAATAATTTTTTTCTCTTTTGTTCGGGCCTGATCAGGTCGGATCATGTTAAAAAAACAAAATCAAACTAAATTTTATTTAGAAAAGCATAATGAAAATACAATACAATTATTGCCTCTAGGGTTTTATTTTTTGAAATTTGTCCGCAACAATTTCTAGAGAGACTATTTTCACAAAACAAATACACATTGCTTAAATTCTAACGAGTATCTCTTAAATTTTATCACCAATCCGATTAACTTCAAGAAATATGTTAATATGCTAATAAAATTAGTAATGAAGTTGTTTAAAATAGATTAGCGGTATTTTAGCTTATTAAAATTATCAAATGACTTTGTTTTAACTTTTTATAAATATTCGTTCCACTTTCTTTAACGCAAAGTTAAATGGGCATATTGACACCACCGTCTAGAAGAAACCGCACCAGAAACCCTAGCTCAATCTAGAGATTTTTTGGTTAAAGTGAGACTCAAACCATACCATTATAAGCCCCTTGGTTGTAACTTTCTTTAACTAATACTTACAAATTGAGAGAGGCATGATTGCATAATTTGATGGGGCAACTTTATGTTACTAAAGTTAATGATCATATGAAGAAAACACAATTGATCACTTGTTAGGTTAAAACAACTTAATTAATAATTACCAGGATGTTGAGCTTGTTATTGAATAGTGACGAGACTTTTGCGACGAGCAGTTCTCGTTGCGGACGAGAGGCTAAATCACAGACCGATCCGGTTACCCTGAAGCCTTTGCCTGACCATTCTTGTAACCGTTGGTTGAGTTCAGACTCATTGCGGGAGCAGGTGTGCACCACCGCCCCTAACTCCGCCAGCTCTTCCACCACAGCAAACCCTATACCGCGCGTACCTCCGGTGACGAGAGCTGTCATTCCGTCCAAACACCATCTTGGATTTCTAGTCGCATCGTCGCTAAATGCTGGTACGGTTGTGGTCATGTTCTGTTTTATGAGTCGGTGAATGAAGAGGAGATAAATATTGAGTGGAAGGCGTCTAATAACAACGTCGATAACGTTTCAAAAGTTGACTTGCATTGGATTTATAGATTTTGCAAACAGATGTGGGCAAAAGGTCCTAACAAAGCAGGAGAGGTTTAGGGAGTTGGTTGAGTGTAAGGAGGAAGCAGAGAGAGGAAGATTGAAGAATAGCTATAAAGAAGCAAAACGAGAGGCAAAGAAGAAAGTAGCAGAGGCTAAAGACAAGGCATACAGAGAGATGTATAAACGCCTCGAAACCAAGGAAGGGGAGCACGAAATGTTCAAGATCGCCAAGGCCAGGGAGAGAAAGAGACAGGATATAGGAGTAGTGAGATTCATAAAGGGGGAGGATGGAAGAGTCCTAGTAAAGGAGCAGGACATTAAAGAGAGGTGGAAAACATACTTCAATGATTTATTCAACAACAGGGGCAACGTCGAGAGTAATGACGACTACACCAACCGAGAGACTCAACGGAACAACTGCTATTATAGACGCGTTACCAAAGAGGAGGTACAGAGAGCACTTAGGAAGATGGGGAAGGGGAAAGCGGTGGGACCAGACAATATCCCTATCGAAGCATGGATATGTTTACAAGATGAAGGAGTTAGCTGGTTGACAACTTTGTTCAACAACATAATCCGGACAGGCAGGATGCCAGATCAATGGAGAAGTAGTGTCTTAGTCCCCTTGTATAAGAACAAGGGAGACGCACAGTGTTGTGCTAACTACAGGGGAATTAAACTACTGAGCCATACGATGAAACTCTGGGAAAGAGTGTTGGAGACAAGATTGAGGAGAGAAACCCAGGTGACCGAGAATCAATTCGGTTTTATGCAAGGGAGGTCGACCACAGAGGCGATACACATCCTAAGGAGGCTGATGGAGAGGTATAGGGAGAAGAAGAGAGATTTACACATGGTGTTCATTGACCTGGAGAAGGCATATGATAGTATACCACGCCAGGCGATTTGGGATAGCCTGAAGAGAAGAAGTATCCCTTGGAGATATATAGAGCTGATAAGAGATACGTATACAGGTGCCAAGACTAGTGTTAGAGCACCAGTGGGAGAGACGGAGTATTTCCCTGTGGAGGTGGGATTACACCAAGGGTCGGCACTTAGTCCATTCCTTTTTGCAGTTATTCTAGATGAGCTCTCTAAGTCTATCCAGCAAGATATTCCATGGTGCATGCTTTTTGCGGATGACATAGTGCTAGTGGCAGAAAATGAAGAGGACTTAAACGCGAGGCTAGAGGAGTGGCGACTCGCCTTAGAGAGCAAAGGCTTGCGCATCAGCAAGTCAAAGACCGAGTACCTACGATGTAACTTTAGCGGTAGCATCGACGAGGAAAACCATGTGACTATTGGTGGTCAGGTGGTACCAAAGACAACGAAGTTCAAGTATCTGGGATCGTTCGTCCAGAGTGACGGAGACATTGATACTGACGTAGCCCACCGGGTCCAAGCAGGTTGGAAGAAGTGGAGAGCAGCTACAACCATCCTATGCGACAAGAGGTTCCCAGAAAAACTAAAAGGCAAGTTCTATAGGGTCGCGGTTAGACCTGCCATGATGTATGGGAGTGATTGTTGGCCAATCAAGAAGACGCAGGCGAGAAAGCTAGAGACAGCAGAGATGAGGATGTTAAGATGGATGTGTGGACACACGAGGCTCGACCGAATAAGGAACGAAGTCATCAGGGAAAGATTGGAAGTAGCGTGCATCTCAGACAAAGTAAGGGAAGGAAGATTGAGATGGTTTGGCCATGTGAGGAGAAGAAACCGGTTGGCACCTGTTCGAAGAGTAGAGAGTCTCATTGTGGAGGGAAAGAGGGGTAGAGGACGACCGAAGTTGACATGGGAGGAGCAGATACGCCATGATTTGTCGGAGTTGCATCTATCGGAGGACATGATCAGTGATAGGACTTCATGGAGGCGTAGGATAAAGGCGAGAGATTTCTAGTTGGGGCAGGTCATAAGTGGGCAGGAGCTTAGTTTCATAGAATACTTGTGTTATAGGTAATTGTGGTTGTGGTCTGCATGCTAACTGGGGGTTTTAGTTTGGTGGATGGTTTGGTGTGCTTGCTTTAGCTGGATGGTCTCTTGCTTTGCCTGTTGTTTTGTCTGCCTTATCGACGCTGCTTATTATGGGTATGATTTATATGCATGTCTGACTGTTTCTCTATGCTTGTTTATGCGTGTGGGCAATGGGCTTTATCTGTTCTTCTATGGCTTCGAAAAAAAAAAAAAAAAAAAATTATATATATAATAATAATAATAATAATAATAATAATAATGATAATAATAATAATATTAATAGTAATTATAGTAATAAACTTTACATATCTATATATATAAAATTAAGAATAATAAAGGATGGCAACAACTTTTTTTTTTTTTTGAGCCGGGGGTCTCGTTAGAAGCAGCTTCTCTACCACATCTGGGGTAGGGGTAAGGTTTGTTTTCATCTCACCCTCCCCAGACCCCACGCAGTGGGAACATACTGGGTTTGTTTGTTTGTTTGTTTGTTTATGTGGGCAAAAAAGGGTTCTAGAACTGGAACCGACCCGAACCAATGGGTGCAGGTAGTTATGGTTTCTCATATAAATCATAACTCATAACTGAAACCGGTTCAACATTACCCGTTCAAAACCGAACATGGTCAAAAACCGATAAAAACTGGAACCGAAATTGGTTTTAAAAAAACCGTTTTGTGCACCTCTATTTGCAACCGGTTTACAATTTGATCGATTCTCGCCTTTTAATAATTTTTCTATAGATCTTATGGTTCAGTGATCAAGAAAATAAGGGATAGAGCTTGAACCTCTTGAGGTTTTAGGCTCTAATACTAACTCTGAGAGTATGAGGGTTTTACTAAAGTGATGAGCTTCCTTCTGTATTGATGTGACATAGGTATTGTGGATGATGTACAAGCTTCTCTTCAAAAACGTGTCAACCAATCGACTGTTTTCATTAGTCAACTTTATAATATATATATATATATATATATAAATTAGATATAAGTTGTAAAAGTACATGTTTTTTTATTATGTAATAAGAACTTGTTTCTTGTTTAAAATATAATATATACGGGTCAATATTGAGGTTATGAATAATAGACAACAACATAAACTCAACAAACAAGCAACTTGACTCTATCAATTCAAAAGAAACATAAACCGGAAAAAAAGCTTATGCTCTTCTAGCAGTGGTTGTTCTCAGAGATACTCAAACCAAAACCTCTCACAAAAGAAGTCATTAGAATATTGTCAAGCTAGAAGCCTTTTGGTACCTATGGTGAAAAATTACATGCCTAAAACAATTTAACTTCAAAACCAAATAAATTATGACTTTTAATAAATTACAATTTGATATAGGTCAATATAACTCAGTAACTTATAAAGACCAGTTGTCAGTGGTCTTATGGTTAGTGACATTAAAAATGAGAGATAGAGTCTGGGTCTGTGGAGGTCTCAAATCTAATTATGATTTATGACACTAGAGAGTTTTACTATAGTGGTGAGTTTCCTCTTAAATTGCTAATATATAGTTAGTGTGGCTGATATACAAGTTTATTTTCAAAGACGTATAAGTCAATCGACTGTTGATATTAAAAAAAAAGACTCATCAAGAGTCCAATACTAGTTATGAACAAAAATAACTCATTAATTCCAGTAATATTTCATGAAAGTAATAAAGTAAGTTTTTTTTTTTTTGTAATAAAAGATAACAACATGTTGCTTAAACCATTCTCATCTATGAACAAAAGTTTTGTTGGTTGGGTATTTTTTATTAATATTTTAATTTTTTTGACACACATTTATGCTATTGGTTTTGTTTATTAGGTTGGATTGGTTGTGAATGTCCGAATAAGAGTGCAAAATTGAGTTTAGTTGGTTACGTAGGTGAAAGAGAGAAATTAAAATGCATGCAAGATTTAGCCTAGGTCTCTTGGAGTTTTTTTCCAAACTAAGTGTAAATGAAAAATTTATTTAAAAAATAGGTAATTTGAAAATTTTTATTAAAATGAGTGTTTATTGAAATTTTAATTTTTCTTACTTATAGTCTTATTAAATAAAAAGTTTTCAAAAGTTATAAAAAAAAACCTAATAAAAAAACATTTTATCAAGTTGTCATATTTTTAAAAAGTTTTTTAAAATATTTTTTTTGGTTATTTGAGAATGTTTTCTTAGACTTTTTTTTTAAATGTTTTGTTGGTTTAAAAAGCCTTTACTCTCTCTAATAAATAACTTTTAATCTAATTAAATAGATTATAAACATTGTGTTAATTTTTTTTAAATGTTAAAACAATTTTATGATTTAATTAGAAAAAAACATTTTAACTTAAATTTAGATGTGTTCATCAGTTATTTGATTTAGTTTTTTATTCTGATGTAACCAAAAACCAATACGATTTCAGTAATATTATACCGAACATATTTAAAATGTTTGGTTCGTTTCTCAATTTTAAACGAAAAAAATAGAAACTAACCAAATTAAGTATGAGCAAAAAAGTTCGGTTTTATTAAAATATTACCTCTTAATAGATTATAATTTCTTAATGATTAAAATGTGATCATAAGTTTGAATAGTTAAAATGTAATCATTCAAAAGCAACCATACAACCCTAAATGTTTCAACCCACAACTGTTGAATATCCCTATTCAGGAATTCTAAATTATTAAAATGCAAGGTAAATCTTGCAAAAATATAAAGCATGTGGATCATCTTCGTATGCAATCCAAAGTATAGGGGAGCCAAGTGTAAAACAGCCTTATCTTCTTCCTTCACTTTCAAAGATCGTGTATGTGGTGGGAGTTGCATCCAGTTAAAAATGGTGCTCAAATTCTGCAACCAACGGTCGTTGACGTCTGCAATTCATCTTCAAAATTTCACCAGGCATCATCCCTCCTTTCTTGTTATTATCTCTCAAATAACTATGAAATCCTCTGTTCATCTTCAAATCTTCAGTTTTTATGTCCTCTGTTCTGTTAAAAATCATGCTCACTGTGATCATCTCTGATTTTTGTTAAAATAGGTTGTACCCAGTAGCTTCATTGTTGGGTGATTCGAAATCTTCATCGTTATGTTGCTTCCGCCCTCCATTATGCTTCAAACATACTCTTATAGAAGGAAGATCAGAGGCTAATAGACGAAAACGAAGGCATATGATTAAACCCAAAAGCCAATTTCATGAACCTGTTGCAATTTCTACACATGCGGATGATGTTACAGGTATTACTAGCTTAAGTGTTTATGTCAAGATGTAATAGATTAGAGATAAATTGTATAAATAGAGTCAGCTAACTCAATTATCATGTTGTTAAGTTCATATACTTAAGCAAAGGGGTAACAATGATTTCACCTGATGAACTGAGCAAAAGCTTATCTCTTTCTGTATTTTTCTAACTCTTAACAGATGATATTTCTAATGCAACATTGGTATGGAGGGCAATCAAATTACCAATCTATTCCGTTGCATTGGTTCCATTGACTGTAAGTTGTTTTAAAAGATTCAACAATCGAGTCATGCACACTATCTGTTTGATGAAATGACACCATTTGTATGCAGGTAGGAACAGCAGCAGCTTATCTACAAACAGGATTGTGTTCAGCCAAGCAATATGTTCTGCTTTTATCATCCTCAGTTCTTATAATCACTTGGCTCAATTTAAGGTAAGATAATCACCAAATTTGTGAAATTAAACTTGCATATTTGCTATGAATTTCACGTTCACATAGCGTGTAATCTGGACAGCAACGACGTTTATGATTTTGATACAGGAGCAGATGTAAACAAGAAAGAATCTGTTGTTAACATGATCGGCAGGTAGATTGTGATCAATCTTTACCTCTTTCTCTCTCTGTTGTTTTCCTTTATTCTCTGTAACAATTGTTTGTGTTGTGTGTATCGTGCCTATGCAGTCGATCAGGGACCCTTATGGCTGCATTATTGTTGCTTGGTGTTGGGTCTATGGGGCTTGTTTGGGCATCCATGGAAGCTGGAAATGTGAGGTCAATGTTGCTACTGGCTTCTGCTATCACTTGTGGTTACATATATCAGGTAGAGATATTACACTCCCAATGCATAAAGATCCTGTTATGCTTAGTCTGTAGTTCCATACGACTGACCCATTATAGTGTCCGCCTTTCCGGTTGAGTTACTGGGGTCTTGGAGAACCGTTGTGCTTTGCAGCTTTTGGTCCTTTTGCAACCACCGCCTTTTACCTGTTGCAGGGCAGTAGCACAAGGGTGGAGATGCTACCAATAAATGTCACAATTCTATCAGCTTCGGTTCTAGTTGGCATTACGACATCTCTTATTCTTTTTTGTAGCCATTTTCATCAGGTAATGTTATTTATTTTTAAATGGGTTGATTTGTGTTATTTTTTATCTCTGACAAGAAAAATATAATGATATAAATGATCCAAAGTGTATTTTCAATAACTTCCTATTGTTCCAAAAATTATACTATTGAGTTAGTATCATTTTTGTAATTGTGTTTGTAATTTGACACTAATTATTTACAAAAAAAAATTAGCCATTTTTGAACATAAAAGGTTTCACGTCAACCTAGCCACCCTGACTTTTTCAGCTGTACCAAGTAATCAGCCCATTTTGCCACATCTATGCTTTCCATATAGTTTTTTTCTATCTTTTATGTTTGCTGAAAAGTTTTACTGACTTGCAACCTCAGATTAAAGGTGATAAAGCAGTAGGAAAACTCTCTCCACTGGTAAGTAGTCTTCCAAAGTCCAAAGCACAACTGTACCCTTGGATTTGTATAAGACCCAAACCCACATTCCGAAACACGCAAGTCTAAATCTGATCGGGTTCACTCTTACAGGTGAGGATTGGAACGGAAACAGGTTCAAATGTTGTGAAAATAGCAGTGATTTCCCTCTATTCACTTCTGTTTCTTTTTGGCATTTGTAAAGCTCTTCCAATCACATCCAATGTAGGCTTTTCATGTGGTCATTTTTTCATAAATATGTGTAGTTTCTTGCAAGTAAAATGTATCAAAACTGACCTGAATTTTGCAGTTTCTTTGTGCACTTACGGTACCCATGGGCAAGCTTGTAATCAACTTCGTGTCAGATAACCACCAGGTCGGTTTTGCAATTGCCAAAAATCTGTAAAACATCAAGATGATTAACGGGTCCCATTCTTGCAGGATAAAACAAAGGTATTTATGGCGAAATATTTTTGTGTTAGATTGCATGCATTATTCGGAGCTGCTTTGGCTGCTGGGATGGTAGCGGCCAGGATTATAACAAGATATAATCTACCAAGACCATTAGTTACTTGATTGCCATATCATAATCAGAATCCTAAACTCATTTTATAAGTTTGATCTGAAGCATGAGTGATTGTACAACGGCTTTTAATGAAATCCAAGCATATTTGACATTCTACTAATAATCAAGCACATATGTTAACCATGTATAGAGCAACTGAAGTGACTTTTATAACACTAGTACAAAAATAAAAACAGGTATGCTTATTGCCAAATATAAAACAAATATGAAAAGTGAATTGAGATCAGATATCTACTTTTTATGTCCCACTTTTGTCAACGGGACATAAAAGGTCGGATACCATATCTAAACTTGGTCAAAGTTAACAATCAATTCGTTATTTTTTACAAAAGTGGGATCTGATGTTAACTTTTTCTGTCCGTCTCTTGTTAGCAGGACATAGAAGATTATCCACAGATCCCAGCTTGGTCTGCGTTAGCAAACCATATGTTAATTTCACAAGAGTGGCGATCTAATATCCCCATTTTGCTGTTAGTGGATGCAAAATGTTGGATCACAGACGAATGATCGGTCATATACATAAGAAAAGTTTTTCTTGCTAATTATTTAAAAAAATAGTATATATATTTTGTACAGCTAATGGTCATACATCATTTAGCTACTGAAAAATGGTGATGGGACATGGGAAACAAACACCAAAGAGTTTCCATACATAATAACAGAAGTTATGAACAGCGCATGATCTAATCAGACAAATATTTACATGGTTGAGTAAAGAACTGGATTAAACCCATGACAACAACAATTAATGGATCCTTAATCTTTCAGAAGAATGTAATCTTATTAGTTCCATTTGCTTGTTTTGAGAGGGCTATATATACAAATCAAAGATAATTACCTACATGCAACTCAAGAATCAATAGAACCCTAAAAACTTCCACCAGAAACTGCCAACTACCGCCCAGATCACAGCATTTACACAGGCCATAATGAACCCGATTCTGAAGATATCTGGAAGGTCTACATAACCAGCTGTCCACATAAGATAAGAAAAAACAGATGTATCATTCTTCATGATGATGGCCATATTCATGTCACTCAAGTATGTAATGTTGATAAATAGGTTGAATTTCAACTCATTTACTTATGAATAGGTCGTTTAGCTTATGTTTAAGATCAAAAAATTAGCTATAAAGTAAATGGGTTGAGACCATTTTCAAAAGTTTAGATTATTATTAAAAATTAAACTAAAAACAGAGTTGACACTAGTTACTGATAAAAATATTTAAAAGGTCTAAAAATGTATCTTTTTTCTCAACCTAACAAAGGGAGCTAAACGAGACATGCTTGCATGTTGGTGGGTCTAGCATGACACGAACACAAAAATCATGTAAGACACATGAACTCAGACACAGACATGATAATTTACAAGTTGACAAGAACATGACCCTTTAGCCTATTTTTTATTTTCTAATTTTGCATACTAATACTTAAAAATTACCAAAATTTACAACAAAAAACGTGTATGAAGTATTACTTTTTAATAATGTCAATGGAAATTTAGCATAAAATTCCCAACCATTTTAAGTTAAGACATATAAATACACTTAAATGTTTATAAATTATTAGATTGGTAAAACATGTTAACCCATGAATCCGACAAGAAAACCGTAACCCAACCTATTTTATTTAAATGTGTTTGTGGGTTTGACATGAAACTGACTATAACCTTTTTAATTAAACCCAAACCCACAAATATCAAGTTGTTTAACAGTCATCAAAAGATGTCATATTGTGCCCGTTAACCCACCCACCCATTTTACCAAGAAACACACCTCCATAGTAGACGGCTGCCTGGCCACTACTATAATGCGTTAAAGCACCAAATAAGTTTGTATTATAAGCTAAGGCGAGTGCAGCCAACACTCTGGGCACACCGGCTGCCACTTGCATAGCAAGAAAAGCAGAATACAAGGCTCCCACATGACCCGTTTGGCTTGCAAACATGTAGTGGATTAAGAAGTAAGCTGCCTGAAGAACACCAAAAGTAACAGGCCAGCTCAAGGACAGTGACTGCAAACTAACTGAAACAAAACCTGATATCCATTTCACTATTCCAAGGTCGGTTAGCTGGCTAGCCATGCCCACGAGTACTGCAAACCACGCTAAAGTGTCCCATGCTGAGGTTTCATTTAAGCAGTCTTCCCATTCAAGCACTCCTAATAACAAAAGGATTGATAATGCAATCATTGCAGTAAGAACACTTGATATCCCAATTGCATCCCTGTGTAGAGAATAAATCACATTATTATTTTTGAATTGAGGTGTTTGGATGAACATTTTGAAAGATCAATATTGCATTACCCAAATACCCATAGAGAGACTGCAAGAAGCATGGTGCCAATCATCACCCACTCGTTAGTTGTGACCGGACCCATGAGTTGAAGTTTGTTTGCAGCCATAGCAGGGGCATCGGGTGTGTCTTTAGTTTCAGGCGGGTATAGCTTGTACAAGATGTATGGAGTGAGGAGTAGTGAAACGAAAGCTGGTAAACTAGCCCCCATAAACCATTCAACCCATGGGTCTGCAACAACCACACCAACCTCCTCAGCTAGTTGCAGACATAACAGATTTTGTGCTGCAGCAGTTAGAAAAAGAGCACTAGAGTTACCAGCACACTGTCACAGATCATAAACCACATGTAAGCTGTGAGCAACTAAATAAAAGTAACATTTTCTTTTGTTGAAAGTAGCTAAGGTTCGTTTTTTATATTTATTTACAAAAGTAGTCCACTATTAGTTTACTGGTGCAATTTGGATGTGATTTTCAGAACAAACAAACAAATGTATTGTGCAATATCCCACACATAAATGCAGGGTCTTGGAGGGTGGCAAAACATGTTTAAATATGTAAAACAGGTTAGATAAAACACGACATAAACGAACACGACTTGTTTAACTAAGTGTGTCGATTACCCAATACATAAAATCAAACATGTCATCATCATCATCATACTCAGTATATCCCACTATTAGCAAAGCTAAGGTAGGGTCTAAGGAGGGTAAGATGTATACAACCTTACCTCTGCCCCGTAAGAATAGAGATGTTGCTTCCAATGAGACCCATGCTCATGATGCCTGATAACCGACCAACCCAATGGTTTTCACGTTATTTTCACAAAAATAAAGTAAAATAACGTTAAAATTAGTGCAACTTTACTTTTGCCCCTCAAGGGCCGACACATATATACATCATATGCGTGCACCGAAAACGGGGCCCATAAAATCAAACATGTGTTTAACATGATTAAATATAGCATGTTAAGTAGCACAACAATACATGACACTACTTAATCTGCTTAACACGGTTAATAAACAATAAAATAAAAATAAATGTTACCAAAAATTAATATCCATCATATCCTTAAACAACAATTCGCAGCATATCAAAACAAAAGGCCCATAAAATTCTATTAACCTGAATAGAATTTTAATTTAAACCCAAACGTTGATGTCGTATCATGAATTTTTAATAGGTTGATGTGTCATTGCTATTTTTTAGAAATATAATATACAGAATAGTATAATACAATTAAGCTAAAGTTATCAAAAAATAAAAATGATAAATAAATCTAAATTTTGACCTCTAATATCTTAGTCACTATGATGAACAGCAATAATTTTAAATTATATCCAACAATATTTAAATAAATTCAAGATTCCGGTACCTGGAACTGTGACTGAACAAGATACGATCCAAGCTTTTTAGCAGACGGATCATTAGGCATACTCCCAGCCGAAAGAGACAACGACTTGATGATCGGCAAGAAAACACCACCGGCCCTGGCGGTGGTGCTGGGCATCGCCGGAGCAATTAAAGTCTCACTCAACGTCAACCCATAAGACAAACCCAATGTACTCTTCCCCAACCATTTCACAAAATAAGTCGCAATTCGATCACCCAATCCAGTTTTCACAAACCCACGAGCGAAGAAGAATGAAATCACAATCAACCAGATAACTTCATTCGTGAAGGCACTAAACGCCGCTGAAAACGTTAAAGTGTTAGTCAAAATTGTCGTCGTGAGGCCAAGAAAAGCCCACGCACCGACCGGTAATGGGGATAGAACCAGTCCCGTGACGGTGGAGATGAAGATTGAGAGAAGCTGCCATGCTTGATCTGTAATTTCAACGGGTTTCGGGATTAAAAATCGCACGGTCAGACCAATTGCGAGTGAGATTGCTAATGGTAAGATCTTAGCGCCCTGGAATTGGGATTTTGGGGGTTTTGTGATCGGACTGTTGTTATTGGGAGATGATGCGGAAAAGGGTTTGATTGGTTTGGAGATCGGTGGTGGCGATCGGAGGATGGGAAATGAGGGTTTTGTGCGGTGTGATCGGAGGTGTGAATAGGTTCTGGGATACGGGGAGAATGCAGATGTGAAAACTGCATAGCTCTGCATTGCAATCGGAGACGAAGATGTATGGGATTGATTTACAGCAAGTTTGCGTGATTCATTGCGAGGGATTTGGTTCAGAATTGATGATCGGCGAGTGGTGATTGGTGAAATGCATGAGTGAATTGGTGGGTGTGGGTTAATATGGGTAAGGGCTTGTGTGGCTGTGCATGATCACCTTCCGGTTTCTTGAATGTTGAGTTTTGTCACGTTCCAGTGACATGAATCATAGACGGTTTCTTTCTCAATACCTAATATATTTTCGTGTAAATTACGTTTTTCGTTAATGTGTTTTAAGTGTTTTAATTATTTCGGCCTAAAATGAAATATTTTATTAATTCAACCTCTATGGTTTAGACAACTAACTGTTTTGACCCCTTAAACTTAAATATTATAACGGTTTTTGACCTAAAATCTAACTTTGGTTGGGAGCCAAAACGTTAGTTATCTAAACCATAGGGGCTGAATTGATAGAAGATTCTATTTTGAGCCGAAATAGCTAAAAAACTTAAACCACAGAGACCAAAACCGTAATTTATTCTATCTTTTTTTAACGTAATTTTGTACTTCAAGCTAATTTATTATTATTTTAGAGTTTAAATCTTTAAACTTTTATCTTAAAAAATCTCTTGAAGCATAAGATGAGGATACTCACACTTTAGTTTGGTCATTGCCAGTGGCGGAACTTGGTAGACTTGAGAGGGGGGCGTAAAATTTTGAAACTCAGAATACATGTTAATTTTTTGAAGCGATGGGGCGAAACCTCTATTTTTAACTAAAAATAGCATTTCGGCCGAAAAATTAGCACTACGGACGGAAAAAGATGGGGCGCCCCCCTGGTCATTGCGGTTTTTAACTGGTGTATTGGTGTTTTTGTTCAATTATATTGGTTTGTTAGTTTATCTGTTTATGTATATAAGTTTATGTTCGTTTATAATAGTAACAAACGAATATTAATAAACATAAACTTACTTGTTTTTTTATGAATAAACACAAACAAGAGATCTATTTATATGTTTTTTATTCATTTGTTTAATTAATTTTAAATATATAAAAGCAAACAATACTCCGATGTTTTACACTTTTATATTTACGCAATAGTTACGACTAACACATCTAAACCAAAATATCCTATTGTAAACAAAAACCATAAAGCATTGCAAAAACATTTTTTTGATTGATAGTGATTATTCAAATATCTCAAACGTCAAAATTGGCGCAAAACAAGCTAAAAAAATCGTGCGAAATAAAAATAAATAAACGTTTGATTGACAAGGTTACAAATCTAATTGCTTCACACTTTATCAATATTAACAAATAACTATTGGACTCATTTCAAAACACTCATAAATTTGCTGTTAGGAATCAGCTTGTTAGGAATTCAAATCCAACCATTTCTGCTCAACTCGACTCCTAAACGTCGCTAGTTTGAATAACCAACAAGCTTATTGTCTTCTTTTATGCCTTAAATTTGACTATTGATACACTAACCTTGTTATTTTAACACTAGTCGCCTTTTATATATCACGTATAGTCGTATAGAGTGATTCTAGTTGTATATCTCTATTGTGTTGAAAAGTTGTCAGTTGATTCATCTTCATATGGCATGTATTAGGATATACATCCCATATAAGGCCTACTTGTCAGAGAATATTTATTGACAATGAATTATACAGTCACATAGCAAAAAACGGGTGGTATAATTTTTTTTATAATCGAATGTTATAATTATTTTGGCTAATACGTTCATTTTATTGTTGTGATTTCATATATATTTTTTAATGGGTTGTTATAATGGTTTGCTATAATAAACAATAAAAATTAAAGATATAGATGACCAGCTTATATAAAAATGTAAAAACTACTTAGCATCATAACGAGAACATGGAATTGCATCATTTCAGGCTGGTGGCAACTGAGGAAGCATGATTCTTAGATTTGACACAATGGCAACTGTGGTCCTAAGACTACCACATCGTAATATCCTCAAGTTGCTACAAAGAACGATAATTATCTCACACCCTGTATTTCATATAACAACTTGACGTGCCCAAGGAGATGGTGGCGACAACAAAGGTTGATTGGTCAGAAGCTATTGTTACATTAGGTCAGCTGGCCAGAATGCGACTGAACGTAAACATTATCAGCTTTGTTCTAAAGTTCTTGAACAATCTCAACTTTTAGTTCCTTGTTGAATATGTCCGGGAAAGAGTATTGTAGAAACAAAGTAGAAAAATATGATTTTTTTTTTATAATAATATGATTTTTATAATGTATTTTGGTGTTTGAATTTACCCTTAAATTTTTGTAATTAGGGTTTTTTGGTTGATAAAACTAATGCCAAGTATTTTGATAGTCTATTGGTGAGTTTGCTTTTATGAAATTTTATTGTCTTTGGGAGCTTTGTTTAAACATAGACAACGTTTGAACGGCACAATGAATTAATTAGTTTTTTAATGTAATACTAACTTTTACTAGTCTGAAAAACTTTGAGTAACAGAAAATGACATAATAACTACTCAGGAAAACTTCAACGACATAAAAAAAACTTTATTTTTCTAAAAAGAATATTAATTTGTAAAAGATGATTTACAGAAACTAGACACTTTGGGCTACTTTCGAGCTTCGACCCATATTACTCGTTTCGTTTATAGCTATTTTTTTATCCAATTTATTCTGAACAAAGACGCAAATTGCACTTTTCTTACAAAAATAATAAAAAAAAAAAATAATAATAATAATAATAATAAAATAGAACATGAGGACCAAAACTAAATGTTGAGTTGAGCGTGGGGTCAAAGTCAAAGCATGCCACAATAGAAGACAAAGGCAGGTTGGTATGCCACGTCATTTTAAATAATTATTGGCCACTAGAATCTTGTATCAACCTAATCCTTTTCCACCGGTTGCTAAGGTTTTGCTCACCTCACGATCACCGCCCGTCAAAGCTCACCACCAACTATGTAACACAGTTACCAAACGCTTCTAGTCTAGTGGTATTATGTAGAAGCAGAAAAGTTGCACATCATTAAGGTCAGGGTTCAAACCTAAGCAGGGAAGAGTATTTACGGATTTATCTGGTTCCCGTTTATCTGGTGTGTAGAGGGGTGACGACTGAGAATGCCTTTAGATGTGTGCCTGTTTGCGCTTAAATCAGGCGTTCAGCCCGACGCTGTTCAAAAATAAACAAGGTAACACAATTTCATAACTATTCGTAATTAGACACTGACGGAGTGTTGAGTATAATCATGTAAGTTGTTTGATAGAGGGGCTTGGTAACGTTATTATTTTTTTTATATTTTTCAAACTTTCTGAAATTAACATTTTATTAAATCTAAACTTTATTAAATATAAACTTCAAATTATATATTTTATATTTTTAAACTTTATTAAATTTTTTTAACACACATAAATGAAATTTCTCATAAATGAAACTCAAATTTCTCTCAAATTCATACACAAATTAAAAAACAATCCTCATGTTACAATCATATCCTCCTAAATTCACACTGGATATCCTCCTCATCATCGCCGAAGAACCTCTTTTCATATCGTAAGCAACAAAAAACATATGAAGATTGGAGAACTCAACCCCTATGTATCACGAACAGAGGCATTGTAAGGAAAGCAATATACATTATGATTGGATAAACAATAACTTGCGAAAATCAGGTGATCAGCGAAATGTTGTGTCTGATCAAGCCATTTGGTGGTGTTGAAGACAATAAATAATATAGGAAAGTAAATTCATTCATTCGGTTGTCATCACGCGAGATTCCACCGTGACCATGTTCACAATAGACCGATCACATTATATATGTAGTAATGGTTGGGCATGAGGGAGAGTCCAAGGGCATTAACGCCTTGGTCACCTCTCATTGCATATAGTCTTTTACATTAGTGCAGTCCAATGATTAACTTATTTATTAAACGAGTTAGATAAATTAAAATAAGCAGAAAGATTTTATTTAAAAAAAATAAGACATGTGTTTTAAACCTTTAAAATAGTTATATATATTACGAAAAAGAAGTTTCTAATATTCACAAAAGTACATTGCGGTATCAAATAAAAGGAAATGAGAAAACAAAATCTTAGCTTCAGTCTTTTGCAAATTTATTAATTAATTTTATAATATCAAAATATTAGTTTCTATTTTATATAAACTAGTTTAATCCCCCGTGCGTTGCGGCGGTTATCACACAGTACACTCCCGAGAATGTGCATTATATATCATTTGCAAAAGCATAAGTTACATAACAAAATCAAATATCTTATCACGAACTCTATACAATTTTTCATAAAAACATAAAGTCATATATTATCCTCACAAATATGTTACAAAAATATTAGAAAAAATTACTCACAAAATCTTTCTCACCAGCAACCAATCGGTTGAATTAAAAGTTAATATCTCATATCTGTTTACTGTTTTTAAAGTTAAAAAAGCTTCTGGTGGTCGAAGTCTAAATTATCAAAACATCACTACATGTAACAGACACCTACACTAAACCTGAATAAAAATTTAGGTTTACTGCTTTTAAAGTTAAAAAAGCTTCTGGTGGTCGAAGTCTAAATTATCAAAACATCATTACATGTAACAGACACCTACACTAAACCTGAATAAAAAATTAGGTTTTGATCAATTTTAATGTAAGTTAATATGGACCACATGTTTATTTTCAAGATTCCAAATAAACGACCTAAAAAGGTTTAAGAGTTTTCTCTATAAAATTAAATTTTCATATGATACAAACCTTATATATGTGTGTGTTATTGGGATCCACTATTACTGTTTTACTATGCATATTATTATATATATATATATACACACAGGGAATGGTTCGAATGTTAACCCTTCCTTATTGCGCTAACCGAATAACTACATCTTATTACTTTGGGGTCCACATTAGAGTAAATCTAAAGGTTTAGGTTTTTTCTTCTTTTTTTTATTAATGTAAGTGGGCCCTACACTAAACCTGAATAAAAAAATAGGTTTTGATCAATTTTAATGTAAGTTAATATGCACCACATGTTTATTTTTAAGATTCCAAATAAACGACCTAAAAAGGTTTAAGGGTTTTCTCTATAAAATTGGATTTTCATATGATACAAACCTTATATATATGTGTGTGTGTTATTGGGATCCACTATTATTGTTTTACTATACATATTATTATTATATATATATATACACACAGGGGATGGTTCGAATGTTAACCCTTTCTTATTGTGCTAATCGAATAACTACATCTTATTACTTTGGGGCCCACATTAGAGTAAATCTAAAGGTTTAGGTTTTTTCTTCTTTTTTTATTAATGTAAGTGGGCCCTATATTAATTAAAAAATAAAAAAAACATACATCTTTATATTTATTTTAATGTGGGCCTAAGGTAATAAGATGTAGTTATTCGGTTAACGCAATAAGGAAGTGTTAACATCTGATCATCTCCCTATATATATATATAATTATTATTCCTTCTACATGAATCAATCTATACTAATAAATCAAAATAATTGTGGACACTTGTCACAATTCAAGATCATCTATATTTTGGTTTTCCTGCTTCTCTCTCCTATATAATTATCTATATTTATTATTTAGTTAGGAATTAGGAATTAAGGATTATAATAATTAATATACTATGAATTAATTATATTTAAAATGAAATCAGTTATGATGTTTTTAAGTGAACTTATATTTTTATTTAACAACTTTAGTTTTTTAAATATTATCAAATTCAAATGATATTTCTTAAAATATTTATAAATATAACACTATGATTGGATTATTTGAACCATAAAAATATATTATATTGAAATATAAAAGTAAGTAATTTTTAAAATCCAAGTTATATATATTAATATAAATTTTACTTAAAGTTAATTTGATGTGTTAAAAGGAGAATAAATATACTTTAATTAAATTATTTATGAATTACATTACAAAAAAATATTAACACATTGTTAAAAAAAATAAAATTAAAACATAATTTATAATTATTACATCAAATATTTTAAACATATTTTGAAGACTCCTTGCATTAACAAATATCATATTTTATTCAACCTTCGTAAACATGAGTTTAGTAAAACTTTACAATATACATGCAGTTTAATTACACAACTTTTTTGTCAATAGATTTGTATATATAACATATTATTTTTTTTCAACACGTGTAATACATGAGATTTTAACATAGTTTTAATTATATACTGCAATTGGTTAATTTAAAAAAAAAAAACAAAAAAAAGCCACCAATTTGGATTGGTGGGTGACGTAGGATTCTATCACCCACAAACATCTTCCCCACTTTCTACACCCAAACGGCCAATCCTACCCCACTTGGTTCGCTTTTATCTTTCCGTTCGTCTACTTGCTTCTTTCGTTCATAAAACACCCACCAATTTGGGTTCTTTTTCATTACCTCAAATTCCCAATTTCTGAAATTTGATTTTGGATCAATGGCTTCCATTAACATGTCTTCTCCATCCACATCTTTACTACGATCAAAGTAAGCTTTTCTGGCTTGTTAATATCTTCGATATGATGCTTCATAACGCCTTTTACAATCGATAATAATTGGGAATTTTCGTTTCTTGATTATTGGTTGATTGCAAGCTTTTGGGTTCGTTTTAATTTATGATAGTATGAGAAATCATGTGTCTTTCTATTGTTTTTTGCTATTGATTACCATGTATAGCCAACGATTACACGGTTTTTATTGTTTTTAGCTCCTAATTCACAAATAAATCCGAGGGTTATGACTGGATTTGAAGCTTATTATGTTCAATTTACGAGTTGAAGTTTCTTTGATTCTGGTTTAAAAAATGGTGAAAATGGAGGTTTTATATGTACCAAAAAGGGTTTCTTTTAATTATTTGTAAATCTTGTTAATCTTTATGAAATAGCTGATAATTTTGATTGATTCTGTGTATAATAAAATAAATCCTGCCAAAGTTGCACTTTTTTAATTTATTCTCAAGAAGAAATATGTAATACTACTGTAGTACTGTTTTATAGTAATAACCAACACATGATTAATGAGAAAAAAAGAAAGAAAGGAGGTGGTATTGTAGTTGCAGGTCGGCTCCATCCGTCCCTGTTCGTTTTGACCTTTACCAAAAATGGCACTTTCTAACCCGCCAAATCGTTTTGACCCATTATCAGCCTGCACAACCTGCACATTATGCCACCTCTATCATAAGATTGGATCACTAAAAGGGTTTCCTGAACGTCTATTTCCATCAATCATTTTCTTTCAACTCTTAACCATCTATGATCACTATGATGCAGGATGATCACAAATGTCAGCGCATACAACAGTCACCACTTTGTAAATCTATTCTCATCCAATGGGCATACATCAGAGGCATTTCTTCATCTCACTACTAGATCATGCTCCAAAAGTAAAGGTGATGGTAGGTTCAGAGCTTCATTAGATGGCTGTTTTCCTGTTAATCAAAAAAGAATTAATGGTGTTGACAAAAGTGGTGTTAGTGTATCACCTGGGGTTGTGATACAGCCTGCTTCAATAGCTTTGGGTACACTAACAGCTGAAACAACTCCTAGCATGAGTGATTTTTCTACTGGTCTTGATGAATATGATTTGGATCAGCCAACAACGGGCTTCTCATCCATTCCAGATGCCATCAAAGATATTCGTCAGGGAAAGGTTTTATGTTCTTTATTTTTTTTATATGCCAAAAGTTGTGATTTTCCCATCTTTTTATAAGAAAAGTCATGAATTATATGAACTTCCCTCTACTAACAAGGGTCTGACTTGGCACATGTTATGATGGAAATATTTTTTCACTAGAAAAATGATTAAAGATTTCTTAATAATGTTAAAAAAGTGGGCATCTTGTGAATCAAAACACTGCTATCAATACTTTGCAATGGTTATTGACCGCAAAATAAATAGTTTTGGACAATTGTTTGGGATAAACAACAATAGTAATCTAGACATAATTTTGGGACTGAGGGAATACAAATCGAGAAACATAAACAAAAGGAAATAAATGTAACATGTCTAGGAGAAACCAACTCTAAAGGAAACATGAAGAAAATATAGGATTATCAAAATTTTGAAGTAGAATCACATTTTAACCAAAAAAACTGTTGCATTTATGCTTGAGGTGAAGAAAGCATTTATATTTGTGCCTTTTGAATTTTTTATCAGAACCTCTTGCAAATTTACATTTCAGATGGTAGTGGTTGTTGATGATGAAGACAGAGAAAATGAAGGAGATTTAATAATGGCAGCATCATGTGTTACACCAGAGGCTATGGCTTTTATTGTAAAAAATGGAACCGGGATTGTTTGTGTAAGCATGAAAGGTGAAAATTTGGACCGATTGGAGCTTCCTTTAATGGTTAATCATAAAGATAATGCAGAAAAGCTCTGTACAGCCTTCACAGTATCAGTTGTATGTATAATTTTATGATATCTATAACATTTTTGCTAAAAAAAGTGTATCGTTCAATATATATATGACCCTATATGTTGCCATGTAGGATGCAAAACGTGGTACAACTACAGGGGTGTCAGCACGTGACAGGGCGGCAACCATAAAAGCTTTAGCTTCCAAAGATTCACAACCCTCAGATTTTAACCGCCCTGGCCATATATTTCCATTGAGATACAGGGAGGGTGGTGTTTTAAAAAGAGCAGGTCATACGGAAGCTTCTGTTGACCTAGCCGTGTTAGCTGGGTTTGACCCGGTAGCCGTCTTATGTGAGATTGTGGATGATGATGGTTCCATGGCTAGATTGCCAAAGCTTCGGGAGTTTGTCAAAAGGGAGAATTTGAAAATTATATCTATAGCTGATCTAATTAGGTAGATGTTGTCTTGTGTGCTCTTGGGTTATGAATTTATAGAGATTACAAATTGGGCTGGACTGTGACGTGTTGGGTTGACCCAAACATTTGTGCGAAATTAGTGTTTTAAATCTGTAGTATTTCTATTATAATCTGATTTTAACAAATTTAAAAGGGTCAAAGTTGTCTCCTCTTGAATTTACGAAATAATGATTTTTCATGACATGGGTTTAACTTTGGCAGGTATAGGCGGAAGACGGATAAGCTGGTGGAACGGGCTTCTGCTGCACGTATACCTACTACATGGGGCCCATTTGTTGCCTATTGCTATAGATCAGTGTTAGATGGTATTGAACATATTGCCATGGTCAAGGTAAGGGGATATTTTTAGATAGTATTCAGCCTATCTCAATTTTAGTTTTCAGCCCATCTCAATTTTAGTTGGTTAGTTCCTTCTTGTTATACCCATATGGACCCATTATTATAGAATACATCTGAGGCTGACCCGTTTCCATAAATGGGTTGAAAGTGCCACCATATGCTGCAAATTTCATTGTTTTCATAGAAATTCTATATCAATTCGATGAAACATTTTCTCATTTTAAAACAGGGCGACATTGGGGATGGGAAGGACATTCTTGTTAGGGTACATTCAGAATGTTTAACGGGTGACATATTCGGGTCAGAAAGATGTGATTGTGGTAACCAATTGGCACTTGCAATGCAACAAATTGAAGAGACTGGCAGGGGTGTTTTGGTCTATCTCAGAGGTCATGAGGGAAGGGGTATTGGGCTTGGTCACAAGCTTCGTGCTTATAACTTGCAAGATGATGGTCGTGATACAGTTGAAGCCAATGAGGAGCTCGGATTGCCCGTTGATTCCAGGGAGTATGGTATTGGGGCACAGGTAAATTTGATTCAGTTATTATATAAATTCCAAGCAAAAGACATAAAAATGCATGCATAAATGATATTCATCTCGCAAAATAACTAATTTGCTTGTAGTTTCAAGACATTACACCAAATAAATAGATGTGACAAAATGGACGGGTAGGGTAACAAGTCAAAACATGTATTTTCTAGTGTCGGGTCAAAACATATTGGGTTGACCCACAAAACTCATACTTTTACAAACAAAAAAAAAACTTAACTTTCTTTTTATAAAGGAATCTTGAATTCTTGATTTTAAAGGGCACGCATGATGCGTGAGGCAATCAAGAAAGAGCCTCATGGTCTTGAGATGGCTAAACGGGCAGGTCGTATGTAACTTGTAGAAGGGATTAAGTTAAATTAACCAAAACACTTCATGTTCAAAATTCTTGTATAGATAATGTGTTAATTGTGATTACAAATTGGATCATTCTTTTTTGCATAAAGCGATTTTGGAGATTTTATGTATTGTAATTATCTTTACGAAGCTTTTGACGTGACAACTTGACCCGTTTCTTATTTAACTAAACATTTTGTTTTTACCACCCACTAGCAATAAAATGGGTAATTTTTGGTTCTTTGAATCATTTTATTTATATATTTTTGTTATATTCATGTTTAATGAAACCTTATGCAGATTTTGAGAGATTTAGGAGTTAGTACAATGAAGTTGATGACAAACAACCCTGCTAAATACAGTGGGCTAAAGGGCTATGGTTTGGAAGTTGCAGGCAGAGTACCCCTTCTGACTCCAATTACAAAGCACAACAGACGATACCTCGAGACCAAACGGGCCAAGATGGGTCACATTTATGGCTCCGAGAACAATGGTGTCCCAAACCTTATAACCCGAAATGACAAACCAGCTGCTCAAGACCCAAGTGCATAAGTTCGGGTTCATGTATTTGATTGACTCATTCTTTACTTACCCTTGCTGAACAAGAGTTTAGAAACCGAAAACCAGAAAATTCATTCTTTGAAACCATTTTGTAATACATGATGTTGAATGGGAAGATGTTGCAAGTTCTGTTTATGTGCTTGTTGGTGCTTGATTTTCATCAAGGAACACCTGCTGTAGAGACGAACATAATGCCCACACTTGTAAAAACAGTTTGAATTATTATTTTACATGCTTTAAGAACTTATTATTTGCCCTTTTAAGACAATTTCATACTCCTATAATCATCATATATACATATCTAATATTTTAATCTTAATTCCATTTCAAACCTCATATTTCACATTGTTAAAGAGTATCATAAATCTGCTATGGTGGTAGAGCTTGAATAATTTTACAGGGGTGAAAATTTTGACACGATGATGATATCAAGAGCTTGAATAATTTTAGAGGGGCAAAAATTTTAAGACGGAGACAATATCAAGAACTAGAATAATTTTATAGGAGGGACGAAAAATTTAAAACGGTGATATATATGCTTCACCCAT
This sequence comes from Mikania micrantha, assembly GCA_009363875.1. NCBI lineage: Eukaryota > Viridiplantae > Streptophyta > Magnoliopsida > Asterales > Asteraceae > Mikania > Mikania micrantha. Next base: position 19,260,838 of record CM018682.1, on the reverse strand, counting down.
GATATGCTACCAACTGTTAGGACAAAGATAACTATGCTTGAATCATATAACCGATTTGAGAAAGGCAAATACAAAGATTTGAAAACTAAATCACTCGTGGTTGTAAATGAACTTCGAAAGTTATAGAAGAAAGTCAGTCAGTATGACAAGTGACTTGCATCGATAAAATATTCAATTATGAGTTGAAATTGTTAAAACACTTAAACTATATAGGACAAAACCATAATTTATTCTTTTAGGAAACATATTGTCGATGGAGTAAATATAACATTCTTTATAAATAAATATAGAATACATAATAAAATAGTGACAATATGTTATATGACATCTTTTACTATCAACATCACATTTGTTAGTTGTCATGTGAGGTCTTTTTTAGGCTATTCACGTTGCATATTTGACAAGCTCAAATATTAATTTCAGTTAATATAGTTAAGTCAAACTTTCAAATTAAAAAATAGCACTAATATTTGTTTTCTTTAAATATTAATGAAAATATAGTAATTTCATACTTTCAATTATCAAACAATAATTTCAAAAATTCAAAATTTTCAAATCGCATATGTATTATTTAAAAAATTATAAATTGTATTTTTCTTTTCTTTTTTTAAATGTTATAAATTTTATGTTATTTGTATATCTGTTTTTTTTATCAGTGATGGCTTTGTATTTGTAATGCTTAGTTTATACAACTTTATATAATACATTGACCAATAAGCTATTATATATATACATGGGAAGGTTCATTAGTTTACCTTCATTTTGAGAAAAATAATAATAATAATCACAAGCATTGCTAATCATTTTTTAATTCTTTTTATTATAAGATTATAAATGAAATACATACATACATATGTATATGTAGCTCACTTTATCAAATACACACAACTTATAAGCTATATATATTTTCATTTTATAAGTTACATGTATTCAACTTTATGAGTTATATATAAAACTTGTTAAGTTACATATACGTAACTTCATAAGTTAACATGTCTTTTTCTTACTACATTTATAACTTATAATTAAAAGTCATGAAATAAAAATTTAAAATTGGCTAGTTAGTAGCATTTTTCTAAGTTTTCTTCGATTTGAGCATTATCCTTTCCATATATATATATATATATATATATAGGGTAAGGATCAAATAAAAAGTATATTTTGCCTAAGAAGGCTAAAAATGATTTTAAAAATCTTTAAATCCGACCCAAACGAACTCCAATTGAACTCATTTCAATGGCATTGGAACCGTCTCACCGAACCCTACAATATTTGCTTTTTGATTTTAGCTTTAATAACTAGTTTTAAAGTTTGGATTTTAGGGCATGTTGTTTTAGCTTTTAGGTTTCATCTTTAGGTTTAGGGTTTATTTTTTTAATTTTGGTTTTATTATTAGAGTTTATTGTTTATGATTTAAGGTTTACGGTTTAGGGAATTACAAGCCGGTTCCAATGATGTAAAAATGAATTAAATCGGAGTTTGTTTGGATCGGTTTTCGAGTTTTTAAAAACCCTTCTTAGCTTTCTTAGGCAAAAAAGACTTTTTAGGGGAACCTTACCCTATATATATGTATGTATGTATGTATATAGACACACACACATGGATTCATCAAAATAATAATCAACAAATTTTAAACAACTAAGAGAAACCACTTATAGCCATGTGATTTGTGGTGTATAAAAGTAACATACTTTTAAAATCTTCTCATTTTGCCACAAAGTTTTCTTCAATTTTGATTTTTGTCACATAGTTTGTTTTTTCCCTTTTAGATTTCAGTTTTAGAATTTGCTTTTATTAATGTTATGTTTGTTGTTACATTTGCATTTGTATTCAAGTTTTTTGACGCTCACTTTTACAACTGATGGGTTGTAAAACACATCTTGTTTTTAAATACTTTTGAGTCGATTTTAGTTTGTAAATATGTCGATTTTGTCTATTTTTAGGTTCTTTTTACATTTTATTGTTTTTACAGGCTTGTCTAATGAAATGAAAGGAAATCGAGTTCGAAACCCGAAGGAATCGAGTCCCGGTTAAAATCAAGAGAAAAAGACAAGTTTTAATGATTCTGATGTCATCGCGGTACGCGATGAGGAGAAATTCAGCCTTCGCGATACGCGAAGGATTTCGGGGGTTCCCCGCTTATTTTGTCTATCGCGATACGCGATATGAATTTGAATTGGTTGTCGCGGTACGCGACAGGTTTGAAATTTGAAAAAAGTCAAGATTCAAGTGAGATTAAATAGGGGACGCTCCCTAGCCGTTTGGAGGATGATTCTCGACCATTTTTGAAGCAGGAGAGCTATCCAGGAGCTTGAGGAGGCATTTGGAAGCATTGGAGAGCTAGAAGACCTTGTTTACATGTGAAATCATCTTGGTTACTCTTTGTTCTCAATTGTTCTTAATTTTCAGTATTATATTTCATCTTGTTATGATATTTCTGGGATTTATTGACTGATGATGATGTTAGTAGGCTAATTGTTTGATTCTACTTAGTTAGAATGAATGTTTGAATGATTAATGATAACTATTGACTATTGTTTTGATTTATGATGGAAAACACTTTGTAACAGATCTTATTGTGTCATTTTGATGAGTTTTTGCATATCTAATCTTGATTATATCAGTTTATATCATGTTCCATACGTGTTTATTGAATGTCTTTCGGTGTTAGACACGTATTAGGTCATCGACTTGGTGTTATGACTAGTTTATGGTTTGTTTGATATCACTAACCATAGGAAAAGATATAATTGATGTTTGAAAGGTTCTTTGTGTATCTAAGTTTAGAAATCCGGAAGGTGATAGACTTGTCGGGTGATCTTTAGCATTAGGGTTTTCATGATAATTATTCGGGAGAGTTGTTTAATTGAAATACTTAATGTTATTGTCATTTCGTATTAAAATAGACATTGTAAGATTACTCCTTGCATCTTTGATGTATTGGAATGAGAAAATCAGGAATGTGACTTGTTCATTTGAGTACAAAAGTGTTATTGGAGAAATCCGGGAGGTGATTCAATTAACTAGTGTGTTTATTGCAAGATTAAGTTCTCTTAATTGGTTATATTTGGTAATTAATCCAGAATACATTAAGTTACTTATATTTTGCTGTTTAAGATCCTAGTTCTATCATATCAAACAAAGTCAATAGTGTCAATAATCTCAAACAGGAATTCTATCTAAGTAGAGTTTTCTAAATTATTTAAGTTTTACTTAAATTGTAAATCATTCATTTTAATTAAATTCATTAATCTTTTTTAGGATTTAAATATTAGTTAAATTGTTTTTTTTTCTAACTATTTTATTAATTTTAATCAAAACCCCCCCCTAATTGTTTTAATCATTTTCTAATCTTGTTTTGTTAAGTCAGTGTCTCGTGGGTTCGATATCCGGACTTTCATTAGCTATTCTACAATTGATAGGTACACTTGCCTGTCGTAGTGGTTTAGTTTAGGATTTTCGGTTTTAACTCGTTGTAAGTAAGTTGAGTCTAGGTTAGAGTCTTTAGTTATTTTCTTAGACCACTTTCGATGACATCAACAACTAACTATGTTTACAGGTTTTACGGTAGAGTATTGATCACCTTTACAACAGAGCCTAAATTTGTGACAGACTATGTTTTAATATTTTAAGATGGCGTAAAAGACGTTGTGGCATGTTCTTTTATTTGTGTTTTGATATTTTGAATTGTAGTGTCACCAATGTCTGTTGAAGATTGCATCCAACCCAAATTTTGTCTTATTCTATTTTCTTAAGGATGCAAGTATTATTATGACCTGGATTTACAATTAGTTTTATTAACGCCATTGACACTTGTAACATGTGTTTTTTATTCATGTTTAAAGATGAAAGAATTCACTAGGCAAAATAAGATTTACTAAAACAATATGATGCTGGTGCTTGTCCTTTTGACATGGAAAGCAATTTTTACACAACACGTAGGTGGTTCGACAGACTTAATGAGTAAAGCTAGGGCTTAAGGGCCCCAAAATTTTAGGGCATCGACATCTGACAAATTTCTATATAAAATTAACTTTTGTTGAATTAATTCAAAATGAAAAATCAGAAGAAACAACAAAATAATTATAGACTTCATGGGCTATAATTTTGAGTTTTTTTTTTGAAAAGTTAAAACACATATTCACTAATTAGGTTATTAAATATTTGTTATGCTATTATCAAAAGAATGATATGCTAAATGTGTTGTCAACATTTATTATAATTGAAAGCAAAATTTTTTTTTTTTTTTTGTAGAAGTGCCTTATTTAAATTACCAGTTTTAGGCCTTCAAAATGTTTAGACCGACCCTGACACAACATACTTTTATGTCACAACCATCATCAACTTTAATTTATATTATTCACTTATCATAGTAAACTTTTGACATGTTTCTAATTAATGTTGGTTTAATATCATCAATATTATGTTAGCAAAAAAATTCACATATAGTCAATTGATGTCAAATTTGCACTCCTTAGAAATTGAACTTTTTTCCTTCCAGTTTTAGCCTCACAAAATGATATTCAAATTGTCAATCTTACACATATGAACTGATAGATCATCAAAAGTACAAGGGTCTATTTGTTACAATCATAAATCTTAAGACCCAAACCGATGCACAAATAAAAGTTGAAGGGTCAAATAGTGACACTCTCATAACTTATAACCAGGATCAAAACGTCTAGTGTGGACATTATAAGACGACTCTTTCTCTCTCATTCGCTCATTTCTTGGTCACAATTGAAAACCCTAGGCGCCTCTTATCTCGCTGTCGATTGGTAAGTTTTTGGAAGTATAGATTCGATTACTGCTATGATCATTATAATCTTTGTTGTATTGATTTGTGTTAATCGATATTATATGTTGTAACCAGTGTAGCTGTTTTAAATATCGACTTGTTTATCGATAAATCGACGAATTTATTGTGTTTTGATTGATGATAATCGATGTTGTTGGAGAATAAAAAAACGCTGTTTTGATCTTAAATCTGGATATGTTATGGCTGTTATTTGTTTATAGGCATCTTAGTTTTTCGATTTTTGCTTCCGTATTTCGTTTGGATTGGCTGATTATTTATAGATCTGATTTTTCTTGTTTTTCGTTGTTGATTTGTGTTATCTATTGAAAATCACGATTGCTTGATGATCGAACTTGTGGTCTATAATTATTTGATAGATGTTAGAAAATGTATTATCAGTATTTGTTTGATACTGGCAGTGGTTTTTTTTTTTAATCATGTAAGTGGACTTCTGGAAGGTATGTTTTAATATTTAAACTTAATTTGGATGGCTGAAGGAACTGGGTGACAAATATTTATCTCCTTGTATGATTTTCATGCTTGTAGGGAAAGTAATGACAAAGTAGTTTTTAGTATCTTCGTATTATGGTGGCATTATTGCTGATGTGTCAACATTCTTGCTTGATTAGGTATTTAGTATCTTTGTATTATGGTGGCATTGATTGAATTTTTAAGTGCAACTCTTTTCAACGAAATTTTGATTGATGATAATTGATGTTATGGAGATTAAAAGAAGACGCTTTTGATCCGAGATTTGGATATGTTATGGCTGTTTGGATTTTAGTTTGTGTTGAATTTGGATTGGCTTTTTGGAAATGCTTTTAGATCTGTTATTCGTGTGTTTTGTTGATTTGTATTATCTATTGAATTAAAATTGCTTGATGATTGAACTTGCAATCTCCAATTATGTGATGCAATTTTGTTTGTTTGAATGACAAAATAGGTTATATGATTTGTTTGAGTTGTATTGGGACTTGCATTAAATTTCATGCTACATAAATGATTCTATGATGTCATCTAGAATAATCCTTGCTTTTGTATAGTTTTGTGTATGCATATTTAACCCTTAAAAAACTGCTGATACGCCAACATTTATGCTTGAGCAGGTATTTAGTGCGTCAATATCATGGTGACATTGACCAAACTTCATTAGAAGTTACCCTTTTTGTTTGGGATCATTATTAGTTCTGATTTGTATTATGTTTTGTTGTTGATTTGTGTTATGAATCAAAATTGCTTGATGATAATGGTTGTCTTCTATGATTATTTGAGGGAACTTTAATGATATGAGTTACTAATATCGATTGATTATTAGTGTATTCAATTATATGAGAGTAAACTTTGGTAGCAAGGCTGTTTTAATACTTGCAATTTATGTGGGAGGGTTGAGGGAAGGTGTTAGTTGAACTTTATTTTCCGAATATGATTTTCATAGTAGGGACGCTATGGATGAAAAGCTTTATTGGAAAATATGATCGTTAATGATGCCGTATTGCCATTTCTAATCGTATTTATATTTGTGTATGTTCTGTATTTCCATATTCAACCGTCTCCACAATTCCCCCGTTTTTGCAACCATTTCATATACTGCACATACTGTATTATGTGTCTTCTTCACCGTTGCATTCCTTTTCTGGTTGGTTTACCAAAACTACCACCGAATTCCTTTTCTGAACGCCACATTGGTTCATCAAAGAAGCTGAAAAACACATGGTTATTAAATCAAAACAGTTAATGATTGTAGGCAATGTTTGACAGGTCTGACATGGCAACTTGGTTGACGGATTAACATGTGGTCAAAATAATCATTTTTTTGTTATTTTTTTGTTAATTATTGTGTATATAAAAGTAATTTTGCTGAGTAGTTTTTATTTTTGTCCTATTAGTATTAACCATTCTATATAATCTCTTTCTGCTTTACTGTTTTTGTGATGTAACAATTAAAGTGCATTGTGGTGATTCACTTTAATGATTTGTTTATTTATTCATTCGGATGCTAACTTCTCATCATTATTTTCATGAAGGTTGTGTGGTAATCTGCTCTCAAGAAATTGCAAGTTGGAGTTTCTAGGAAGTTAAAAAAAGGGTTTTTTATGTCCGAGCAGGGTATTCTCTACTTAGGGTCTATTGGGTTGTTGGGAGAGTATTGTCCTATATTTTCTCAAGGAGAAAACTCCTGTTTTGTTACAAACAGTTGGCTGCATGCATCTTGTCCTATCAGAAACTTCTGTTGTTGTAGCAGCTTGGCGCAGCTACCTTCATTTACTTCAACAACTGAGTGCTTGTGTTTTTGTTCTACAAATCTGTGATCTGAGCTGTTGATTCGTTTGGTTATTTAGAGTGATCACTCGAGTATCTGATAACAATGGCTTTGCAGAACATTGGTGCCAGCAACAGTGATGATGCCTTCTACAGGTATAAGATGCCAAAGATGATTACTAAGATTGAGGGGCGTGGAAATGGCATCAAAACGAACATAGTCAACATGGTTGATGTTGCTAAAGCATTGGCTAGGCCAGCTTCTTACACTACAAAGTATTTCGGGTGTGAGCTTGGAGCACAATCTAAATTTGATGAAAAAACAGGTGTATCACTTGTGAACGGTTCTCATGACACAGCAAAATTGGCCGGTCTTCTCGAGAATTTTATCAAAAAGTATGTTCAGTGTTATGGTTGTGGCAACCCAGAAACAGAGATACTAATCACAAAGACTCAGATGATCCAACTGAAATGTGCTGCTTGTGGTTTTGTGTCTGACGTGGACATGAGAGACAAGCTGACATCATTTATCTTGAAGAACCCACCAGAACAGAAGAAAAACTCTAAAGACAAAAAGGCAATGAGGAGGGCGGAGAAAGAGCGGCTGAAGGAAGGTGAGGCGGCGGATAAGGTTCAAAAGAAACAGACAAAAGAAACGGTGAAGAAGACTGGTAAAGATAAAACATCATCAAAAAAGAAAGGTAATGCTTCTGATGAGGATCATGTTTCACCAACTGCAAGCCAGACTGGCGACAAGGAGAATGGTTCTGGTGAGGAGGATGATGATGGCATCCAGTGGCAGACTGACACATCAGCAGAAGCGGCCCGTCAACGCATTCAGGAACAGCTTAGCAGCGTGACAGCTGACATGGTGATGCTGTCTACAGAAGAGCCTGTGAAGAAGACGAGTAAAACTTCTGCTGCTGTTGAGGAGAATTCCATTGGCAGCATGAAGACAAAGACACTTGCTGATGTGGCTAAAGAATATCTGAAGAAGGGTGTCGGTCCAAAGGAGATGTTGGCATCACTGCCGGGTTCTCCCCAGGAAAATGCAAGTGCTGTTTACGAGGCGTTACTGGATGGAGTGGAGAAAGGGTTTGCTAAACACATGCTTAAGAAGAAAAACTATTTAGCAGCTGTTGTTGGTGAGGGTGAAGAGGATTCACAGTTGCTTCTCTTACGGGCAGTTGAAGACTTTTGTGGGAAGTCAAACCCGACTGCAGTGAAGGAAGTTCCACTTGTTTTAAAGGCATTGTATGATGCTGACATTCTGGAAGAAGAATACATAGTGAAGTGGTATGAGGAAGGACTGAGTGGTGGAAACAAAAGCTCGCTCATTTGGAAGAACGCGAAGCCGTTTGTTGAATGGCTTCAGAGCGCGGAGTCTGAATCTGAAGAAGAATAAGGCGGAGGTCACCTGCTTTATCTTTAGTGTTATTTTACAATATTGTTATGTTTGTGTGTGGATTGAATGCTTTGTTTTGCTTTTGGTTTGATTTGGATGTGTGTGAGTTGGTGCTTTAACAATAAATCGTGTTTGTGTGTAAACTGCTAAGTATGCATCTTATGTGTAATGCAGATCTTTATTTTTGTTGTTGATGATGTCTGGTCATTGCTCTTTTTATGGCAATAAGCATGCATGTCATATAATTGCAGCTTTGACAACAATAGATTTTGTTTTGGTTCTTAGTGGAATCCTTGGTGATTGAATCTCAAATAAATACAACAAAAAATTGCAATAAATACCACTGAAACTGAAGGAAAATAGGTAGGCAATAAAAACTACAAAAAATTCCAATATCTATACTACTATATAATATATATTAGAAGCACAAAATAATAATTTGTTTAAATCTCTTAAAACTAAGAGTTTTACAACTCTTATAAGATATGGTACAACTTTTTAATTATATTCTAAATATTTGTTTGTGTTTTCACTTTGTCTCACATTGGTAGATTTTAAGAATTTAAATAAGATAGAGTGATTATAAAAGAAACATCTTTAAAAAAATGAATCACTTCTTGACATTTTTGGTACATTTGGCCTTTTATGTTAGTAGCTAAGGTGACTTTTAGTTAACTACCATGTTAAAAAAAATTGCTTTTGTTATGGTTATGACTAAGAACGAACCATTCAAACCTTTAAAATCATCCCAACTTAAGTGTTGTGTTTCCCGCTGCAACACGCGGGTACTAGACTAGTATGTATATATATATATGCATTTTAAACATAGTACAACAAACCTCTCTTGCAACAATTTTCGCACACGTGTTTTTACAAACAATGTTATCATCATAATCTTTATCTGAATTCGTAGACGACATGATTTTCTGTGGTTTCTCAACTGTGATGCCTCAATGAAGGGAACGATTCAAACAACACAACATAGAACCCGAAGAGCTTGTCCAATTCGTGATAACGAAACTACTAATACCAATCTACAAAAGGGCTATTTATTGGACTGACCCACGTACCCGTTTGAGACATTTAGTCAGTCATTCCTAAATATCTAATTCTCTCCGAACGTTTTCGAATGAGTATTTATTTTTACGAATTAAAGATGATATGGGAGTGAGATGTCTGGTACAGGAAATTAAAAGATTGACGCCAGAGGTTGGGTTGGTTAGTTTTACTGCCTTGCAAAAGTGTATCGTCACAATTCGTTTAATGGGCTACAGAATCAACGAGTACTTGAAGATGCTCGAACAAATTAACAGGGTGTGAATTTACAAATTTTGTAAAGTTATAATTCAATTGCACCGATGAAGATATTTACGAGAATCATCTGCTAGCGACATTGAACAACAATGCATGACAAATGAATATATACACGACTTTCCCGGAATTCTTGGTAGAGTGGATTGCACGCATTAGGATTGGCAGAACTGCCTCAATGCATGACGAGGTTAGTTTTCACGTGTCGATCATCTTCATCCAAACCGAATAAACCGTATTTAATCGAGCATAACCAAATTATGTGAATAATTTTTGTTTTTTAGGGTTAATAATTTATAATCCTAAACTATTATCAATAAAAATAATAAATTTATATTGAAATTTGGTTTAATTGGTTTAACCGAATAAACCTCAAGTCAAAACAAAAGGATGAACATAAATTATGATTTTTGTTATTTCTTTACGCTTGAAGTTTTTAATGAACTTAAAAGGATGAAAAGTGTAGTTTTCTATTGAGTTTAAGATGAAACAAAGTTTTATCTACATTAATATTCAATGAAGATCTAAACTACATAATTCTTCTTAGACCCAACAGAATGTGCTTATAACCTAATATAAACAAATGCGTTTTGTAATTTAGGGTCTTAAAAACATTTTAGTATAAATAGATTTTCTTAGGCTATGTGTTATCATCAAGCCCCCCTCACTCCACGTAGGCGCCACATAATCAACCAACACCATCACCCACTCATCACTCCACATCATCTTTTCCTATGTTATTCATCACGCCCCCATCACTCCACGTCATCACCACCTTTATTCAATATTCTATTATTTGATTTTTATTATTTTTAATTGAAAATAAAATTCAAAAAAGAGATAATATAATTAAAAAATATAAAATTACGAAATAAAACTAAAAAAAATTACATAATAAAAAAATACTATAAAAAAAATTAATCCATATTATATTTTTTCATTATCCGATCCTTCGTCTTCTCGGCCATTTCACGAGCGCGACCGGTTAAGTGATCGGTTGGAGTCCACAACAATTTCATATCATTGTTGTATTGTTTTTGCTCCTGTAAGTCGACAAATTTTTGCTCGGTTTTGTTGTTTTTTTCGGCACATCCTTTCGTCGGTGCCTGCGACGCGATGTAGCCGGTTGAGCGTCGGGTTGTGTTTCCGGAACCGCGTCAACATCAGGTTCTGGTTGATTCTCAGATACGTTGTCAAAGGCGGGTGAGTTTTGGTTGAAAAAAGGTTGTTGTGGGTACCAATTTGAGAAGGTTAAAAACGGGTTTGGTTGTTTGGATTGTTTGGATCGAATTGAGGTCGATAACAATTCATAAACGGGTTAAACTATGGGTTGTTTGGATCCATGATAGTGTAAAAAGTTTTGAAGATTAAAAGATTTTTTGAGAGAGTTTAAATAATTTTTGAGAATTTTGGAAGAAATTTATGTGGGTTGAATGAGTTTATATAAGGTTTAATTAATTTTTTTTTTTGTTTCAAACGGTCATATAGCCGTTATCTTTTTTTTTTCCTTCCTTTCTCACGCCCGTGACCACCCTCACTAGTTGCCCCTCACGCCCCTCTTCACGCCCCTGTGTAATGGGGGAGGGCGCCACCGGGGCGTGACCGGCCCCTCTCAGGCCTCATCACACACCATAACACATACCCTTATAGGAGAATGTTCCCCTAAAAAATATTTTTTGCCTAATAATGCTAAAAATGATTTTTATAAACTCGAAAATGACCCAAACAAACTCCGATTGAATTTATTTTTATATCATTAGAGCAAGCTTGTAATTCCTTAAACCATAAATCTTAAATCATAAACAATAAACCCTAATAATAAAACCAAACTTATAAAAACAAACCTTAAACCTAAAGATAAAACCTAAAAGTTAAAAAAATATGCTCTAAAATCCAAACTCTAAAATTCGTTGTTAAAGCTAATACAAAGCAAATATTATAGGGTTCGATGAGGCGATTTTATTGCCATCGAAATGAGTTCAATCGGAGTTTATTTGGGTCAGTTTTATAAAATTTAAAAATACTTTTTAGCCTTCTTAGACAAAATACACTTTTTATTTGACCCTTACTCTATTCTTTATAATAAATAATAAATAAGCATAAATATAATTTATTACAAGCTAGAACGCATGAAGTACACATTTGTCACAAACCATGCTTGGTTCAGATTAAAACTTTGGTATAAATAGTCGGTCCAAATCGTCGCTTATTAAGGAAACGATTGAGAGAGATATGTACTAAAAGTAAATTCTTTGAAAGTTTAATTAGGTATTTAGATTTAGATTTTTATTTTATTGTTATGTTTTCAATACATAACAATAATTATGTTAAATATTTACACTTTAAAGGCTCAAGTATTTGCCTATTTTATGTTAAATATGTATAAAATAATTATGTGTTTATATGTGCGTGCGTGTGTGTATGTATGCATGCATGCATGACAAATTAATAAATATTCGAGCTAAATCAAACGAGCAACGGACGAGCCAACCTTTGCTCGCACTCGGTTTGTTTATAAACCTAACCAAGCCGATGGACTCATTTACAACCAAGCCAAAATCAAATGAGCTTATTTCCAAGCGTTTTTCGATCGAGTTTCGAACTATGTGGGCATCCCTACATGTGTGTGTGTGTGGTGGTTTTTTTTTCTTTTGGGGTTAGGCCTCCTTTATTGTGTTTGCCCGAGGGGGTATCTTTGCTGTGTGATTTCATATATTGGATGGCAACCATAAATACATAATTGACTTATGTTCCGAGAGTCTGACACCATTAATTTTTATATTAGGGTATTTTTGTTGGGTCACTACTCGCTCATACACACATTTGGATATAAGGTTACTGGTGGTGAATCATATAGAGTTTACATTTAGATTAAAATATCTCGATGATACATATCGAAACTGAAACTAGAGAATTTATCAAGAATGCAAGAACAAGTACATAACGAATCTATCTATTGTAATAAATCAAAGTTTTTTTGGACACATGACACATTCTTAAAACACTCCACCTTTATTTTCCCATCCCTCTCTCCTATTAAATACATCTCATATTAAATAATAATATTAGATATGTTTTTTATACATTTTATTAAATTAAAATAAATTAATACATTAAAAATATATTAACTTAAAAAACACATTTTAAAAAGCTATTTATTATAAAATATACAATTTTTAAAAACAATATTTTAAAACAAAATGTTTAGTGAAACAAATATTGAAAAAATTAGTGTTTAAAAAAATAATATAATTATTTTCATTGATGATCAACCCGTGTAATACACGGGGTATTAACCTAGTCAAATATAAACCAACGATCGTTCTTATACATGATTAAAATATATAATGATGTTTATTGAAATTTAGTTCGAGTATCTCGACCCCTACCACAGGCGTTAACCCTTAGGACTATGCCTGGCAAAAATAGGTGGGTTGAATTGGGTTGGGTAACGGGTCAGGATGGGTGCATGTTAGAATGAGTTTTAAGTATAACCAGTTTAGGTCTAAATGGATTGTTTTTAAAAAACATCAATTTGATTTAAGTTAAAATGTGCTATAGCTAAACAAATACTTCATTAAGATAATTTTTAGTGATTTTCTCATCAAATATGTTATTAATTATTCTTAAACGTTTGAATCAATTACATTCACATAGTTTTGAGGTTACCCATCTCGACCCGTATTGTGTTAAAATGTTACCCATCTCAACTCATTTCATATTATAATGTTACCCATATCAACCTATTATACAACAATTGTTTACCCAAACCAACCCATGCATTTTGATTTGGGTGAAAATTAGCACCTCTACATAGGACCCATTTGCATTTCCGTCTTTAGAAAACATATGGTGTCGAAAACCGAACGAAAGCCGAATTAGAATTCGAATATGGTTAGTCGGTTAGGAGTCAAACCAAAAACCGAATTCACAAATCGGTTCAAATTTTTTGTTTAGGAATACGGTTTGGTTTTTGATTTAATTCATGTTGTTTATCTTGTTGTCAAAAGCGGTTTTACTCTTCTTGTTGGATTTTTTTTGTTGTCAAAACCTTGTATTCTTGTGTAATGGTTATGCCTGGAAAAATGGGCGGTTTGGGTCGGGTTGAGTAACGGGTCAGAACGGGTTCGGGTCAGGATGAGTGCAGGTCAGAACAGATTTTAAGCAAAATCCGTTCGGGTCTAAATTGATTGTTCTTAAAAAACATCAATTTAATTTAACTTTAGATGTGTTATAAATAAACAAGCACTACATTTGGATAATTTTTAGTGATTTTCTCATCAAATATGTTATTAATCATTCTTAAATGTTTGAATCCATTGCATTTGCATACTTTTTTGATTACCCGTCTTGACCCGCATTGTGTTTAAGTGCTACCCATCTCAACCCATTCAATATTATGATGTTACACATTTCAACCCATTATGCTACAATTGTTTACCCAAACCAACCCATTTTCTTTGACATGGGTAAAAATTGTCACATCTAATGGTTTTGTTCATGTTCTTTATCTTCTTTTATTGTCGTCAGAACACATCGTTCTAGAGGTTCGAGGTTTGTTCCTAGGTCCGCACCCATGACACTTGACCCGGCTAACTCAGTGCATAGCAGTAGAGGTGTACAAATCGGGTTTTTTTTGGAACCGGTTCCGGTTTCAGTTCCAGTCAACAAAGTCAATACCCGGTTCTGGTTCCAGTTCCGGTTCGGGTTTTGCCAGGGTATAGGTGGAACCAGTTCCGGTTTTTCCGGTTTTGGTTCCGGTTCTAATTTGTCTGAAAAACCGTACCCATTCGTACCCATTGGTTCGGGTATGACCGATTCCGGTTGTCGGTTCTAATTTTGCCCACCTCTACATAGCAGGCATATATGGCTACATCCCAAGCCCAACCCTCTAAATTATACATTTTGTCAATTTGTTTTAAAACAATGACAAGGTGGTAGTATTGTCACAATTGGATTAAAAAAACAAATAAAGTCACGATGGATGTATTACGAAAATTGAAATATAAATAAAAATGATATTATTATGTCATGTAAGTTGTGATATATGAATTATAAAAAAGTAAGTTAACACAAAAAATATAATTGAGGTCAAAATAGCATTGCATGATGTAACGTTCTTACGAACTTCATTATGTGTGTTGTGTAGATGTTATTAACGTGATTAAATATATAAAAGAAACATATGAAATCATAACAAGTTGTAAAGACCATGATATAGATAAAAAACAATTATATAACAAGATTGATGTTCTTCATTCGTTAAGGAAAATCATATTATATATACTACATGGATAAACTCTAAATTTTTAAAAATTAAGAGGCGAAATTAACATTTTACAAAGTATACGACAATCTCTCCCAAGTCCCAACCCCAATAGCAAGATAATACCCTGCTCGGACATAAAAAACCGTTTTTGTAACTTACTAGAGACTTCAACTTGTAATTTATTGAGGGCAGATTACCACACAACCTTCATGAAGATTATGGTGAGAAGTTAGCATCCGAAAGAATACACATGACAAAATGCGCAAGGGTTTTGATTAAAGGGGCGACATGACGATTGGTGCTTGGGCTGAACAATAGGCACCAGAATGTGTTAAATATTAGTGTACGCAATCTGTCACGTTAAAGGTATTATTTATAATTACAAAATTCATATACTGTTTAAATAATAATCTAATCTTTCATTTGGAAGGCTCTAAGCATTTAGATACACATTTGGTTGGGTAGCCACTCAAACATCAAAATAAAATGTGCTTATTTAAAAAACAAAACAATTCATAAAAACTGAAATCGTATGATACTTTAAAATAAAATGATTTAGGATAATGTTATTTTATTTCATAATAGCAATAAACCAAAATCATGGATACAAGTTCAAATCCTAATGTAAAGATCAATTTTTAACATGAACATTAGCCTAGTAATAATCTCCAATACCTAGGAAGTAGAGTTGCATGTCATCAAACTACCAACACAATTCAATTCAAAAAGTAAGCTTATAGGTTTGCTATAAAGATGAAATAATTTAAATTAAACAGACATCTATACATTTGATCATACAACACCTTTCCTCATTTTTCACCTATTATGATGCTTTAAAATATGAAGAAAAAACTCAAGTAAACTTCTCATTTTTTGACAGTTGATATTTGTTTAAGTATAGCATATTTATTGTCTTGGGGGCATTGATTATTTCTTCAAAAATTTTTTGGCATTTTTGTATTCATGCTTTGGTGTCCATAATGTATGTTGAATGTTTCTCTACAAGTAGCTTGATCAGCGGAGATTCAACGTCTGATTGGTTGTTTTCACGATATACTGACACTTTTGCACTTCTAGTGACCAATACAACTACCTCTTTACGAGTAGAAAGCTCGTTTGCAACTACCGCATGCATTTGGTACCTTTTAAGAGCGGTATCAGCCTTTTCTAAAAGAATCTCTTTATCCGTCTCCAACTGCAAGTGAGAAAATTGATCAGACGGTTGTCAAATAGTTTGCTTTTGTCTATTGACTGACACGCATTAAATAAACAATCCTTGTAACCTCTAAATCAACGTCAAGAATCCGTTTGAAAAAATAATGAGAAGTTAGAAAACCTAAATAATGGCCCATGTTGCTGCAACTTTTTAAAAGTTTCCTTTAACTGATTATAAACTTTAGCCTACGCCCTTAATAGTTGATTTAAAAATATGGTATTTGTTTTTTTATCAGTATCATAGATAGACAATTCATACAAGTGTATTATAAAAGTTATATACCTTAAATGATACACAGAATGCTGTTGGGGCCCACTCTTTCCGCAAAATCGCGAGCATTTTTGGGACCTGGGCAAGTCGCATATCCAAAGGACCAGATGCTGACTGGATTTTATGTACTGCCTATAAAATAAAGCCATAATTAACTTCTTTTTTTTTTTACAAATTGGAAAAGCTAAAAAATCATTACAACGAATATGAACTGAAACAGATAAGATGAAGCTTCAATTTTTTTTCCGTACTTTTTCAATAAAGAAACTGCCTAAAAGAGGACAAACACCTAAAAGGTTATCATCTAAAAAGGAACAAGTCAAATGGATCATAGGTCATCAAAAGTGAAAATTGGAATTTTAAACCATCAAAATCTTATTCAAGTTAGATAATTATTTAAAATAAAGCAATATCTGTTATAAATTTGACACCCTAATCAAAAACTCTTTGGTCAACACAGCACGGCCAGACATGTTCCCACACCACACCCCTCCCCAACAACACATGCACGCGCGCGCACACAGTCACATCGATATACATGTACAGGGTATGCATTCTTTGATAACCTTTAGCTAGAGTGTTAACCTTAAAACTCATTCTGAACCACATTAAATAAGTAGAAAAGAATGTGGTGTAATTTAAAGGGTTATAAGGGTAATCTGACCATTTTATTTTCTTTTTTATTAAATCAAAAAAAGAAGAAATCAAATGAAATGCTAGAATTGAGTTTAAGGGTTGGCTATCTTAAATCAGGTAGCAAAAGATACATCTCATATATATAACATATAAGGGCCATGTGTAAATGGAAAGAAAGGGAAAAGGGAATATACAGAAACACATCTGAGTGAATAAAACTTACCATGCTCTCCCAAGGAACATAAAAGTCGGATACGGCAGCTGCAAGATAAAACATAGCATTTGGTCCAAGGATCTTCATTGATGTTGCAATCAACCTTAACATCTGCTCATAGATTACAAATTAGCTACTACCAACTGGCTTATTTTTTTTAAAGAGTCAACTGTATCAAGCTTCAAACTAAATAATTTATATCTATATGTTGGGTTTTCATAATAACTCAATTTATATGTTAAACCTGATATGTAATAACATTGATGCATAATGTACAACACTCTGTGCTAACCTGAAGATATTCAAAGATGGTTGTAAAGGGAAGTTTCAGCAAGTAGCCTCCTGAGACAGCCTGAGATGAAATGACATAAAATAAATCAGATTTGAATATTTATATGTATGATTGGTAGAATAAAATTCCATTACAATAGAGATAATTCCTACATTGTGATGCCCACTAATTGCACTCTTAACTGCATCCGCATGTGACTCATGTACTGTAAAAAAGGAACATATTTATTCTATGACTGGAAATATAATAAAAAAAACATTGTTATACTCTTATTCATTTATTTATGATGACCAAAGAATAGGTATGACCTTGTATACTTGAACCACTAGCGAGCTTGAAACATTCGAGAAGTGGATCATCTGGAAGTGATCTACAATATGGCTGGCAGGTCCCCCTGCAAAAAGTTGATAAAAAAATAAATCATCATTAACAGGATTAAATAACTAATCACCAGAAATTTTAAATGCACATACGACACATCATGACATCATATGTCAAAAATAAGTTAACCAACAAAATTTTGAAAATTGAGTGTTAATTACAAGCTAGCATGCTATGAACTCATCAAATAGTAGAAACAAAACTTGTAAGAATGATTAAATGTTTTAAACTTTAAACTTCTTAGCAAACTAGAAACAAATACAATTATGTATACATAGGCACCATATTCACCTCCTATAGAGAAAGATGACTGAATATCCAGATTTAATAAAGTATCTGCATATCATCAAAATATCCATGTTATCATAAGTATAGAATTTAGATGTGGCAATTCTAACCCATTTACTTATAAATGAGTCGATTTGGGTAATGTCTTATCACTAAATATATAAATTAATGAACGCTAAAAAGGCAAATTGTTGAAAGGCACCTGTGTTTTTTAACACATACAACCTTCTAAACTGTTGGATTTCAAAAAACATAGATTATAACTGTACGATTGTAATTATATAGTTTTCGTACTCATTACGGTTAGTCACACCAAAATTTAACTGCTTTCACCTGTTTTTCATTCTATGAAAAAAAAATGTTGATTGCTCCATTGTATACAATAAACATACTTTCAGGTTTTTACCAATGTATGCAAGTAAACTTTTATAGCAGGTAAAATAATGATTTTTTACTAACATGGCCATGTGCCAGTGTGCCACATCACCATAATCATTAAAAACCATAATTTTACCTGCTCTAGATACAATGGTATAAAACTAATGATATGCCATATACGACATTATATTCTTACATACAAAGATAAAAAAATGAAAGTATAATTTCGTTTTCTTGTTACTAGCCCTAATATATAGAATAAAAAGCCAAAAAAAGTTTGCAAAAACACTGTAAAGGGTTAACCTAACCAGAATCATATCACTATTTTTGGCATGTTACCCCACTCACCCAACAATATTATAGAAGGGGGAAACATCAAATATAAATTGTTAGAAAATATACTCGGTTGAAGTTGCTCCTCTATGCCCAGAGCTAAAGTTATCAATGTAACGAACACACCGTTGCTCTAAAGGAACTGTTGTACCCCCCGATGTCACACATACAACCCTTCTAGGTCCCTCACTTCCTAAGAAAAACAGAGTGAAATAACTTCCACACATACAATTGGCAAAAAGAAGAAAATTAAGGTGTAACAATACACAAACACAAATATATATGCATACACACACACACATATATAGAGGGATATTCAATAAGAACCAATGTTAGTTAAGAACTAAAAGAATCATTTACACAAGTTTAAAGAGCATAAAAGTAACTTCCTTTAAACTTAAAAGAAAATTACGTTTGTACCCCTCAAATCATGTGACTAGAAATGGTTCTTTTTAGTTCTCTACAACTTGTTGGATACAAGTACATGTAAGTATACATATACATGCATGGATTAAGTGAACATGCCTGATAAAGACTTCTGATGAATAAATTGAGTTAATTTTATGCTTATACTGTCAGCATCTTTCAGAACAGGGGCTGAGTCAAAGAAGGACTTGGCTTGAAAGGATGATGCTTCATCCACAGCATCTAAGTTCTTCACCACATCCATGGAATGATGTACTAAAATGGAGAAAAAGACTAGAAAATGGGTCAACCAAAATAACAAAAATAAGAATCTGTATGCATAGCAATACTGTAAATGGTCCACTTTTCATTTAAAAACATAACAATCTTGAATGTGTGTTTGGATTTTGGAAAGTGGTTATCTTATTATTAATTCAGATCAACTCACTGTCACTGTAATCATTGTTTAGTGAAAATTGGGTAGTCTACTTGTTAACTTGTTTAGGGGTCAAATAACAGGGCATGTAGATGTGCGTTTACTTAGAAATCATTGAGAATTTATGCGTGGTTTTTGGTTTTAAATCACTAGTATGCTTGATTTTATATTGCAAGATGGGCTCTGATGCATTTAGTCCAAAATCTGATACGAGATGCGTGTTGCGTGACACAAGTGCATCATGTATGCAATGCGTTCTTTATAAAAGAAAAACCAAAATTTATTCAATAATAATATTTTAACTTTTAACTTAGAAACACAAAAAAAATAAGAAATTAAAATAAATAAATAATAAAATAGATAAATAAGAAAGCTTTAGATACCACCAAAAAAGCTTTGTGTACAACCAACATAAACCTAACTCTAAATGTAAATGAAGTCTATGCATAAGATATTAAAATAACAAAAAAAAAGAATATTAGGAATACTAGGGTTTTGTTTTAATTTTCCAGCACATACATGACAATGCATATAACCAAAGAAACAACATTAGGGTTTTTTCCAATGTTTTCAGAACCGGACCGGACGGCGAACCGGACGTCAAACTGGGTACTGGTCGGACCGGTTAGACCGGATTCAAGAACCGGATGACATACTAAATATATAAAAAATTCCCAAAAAATTATAGAAGTATAAACACATTTAAATAAACATAATTAATGTTTAAACAAACATAATCATGTTAAAAAAAATACAATGTATGATTTTAATGTTTCATTCTTTGGATTTTAGTTAAAAAAAAACTGAAAATTCGGTCCAACTAGTGAACCAGTTCCCGGTCCGACCAGCTAAACCGGCCGGTTCCCTCCAAGGCGGTTCGCATGCTATATTTGAACCAGTCTCCTCACCGGTTCCCGGTCTGACCGGTCGGTCCGGTCCGGTTTTCAAAACACTGGTTTTTTCTTTTTCACGCAGCTTTCTCCACAATCACAGGTGATTTATAACCTCTCCCTCATCTCCCCCAACCTTTTCTTTATTCCTCAATTGTCAATTTTACTCGAAACAGTTTTTGATTTTCACAAATATCAACGTATCAAATGTTGGAATGCGCTCTAAGCACCATATCACACACATGTATTTTACATGCAAGATGCGCAGAATTTAAAACCAAGCTTGTAGGGCCCTAAAAGTATAAGATTAATAAGACAATACAAATCACCCCTGAACACGTCAAAACAGCACGTTCAAATTAGAAGAAAAAAGAATGAAGCTTTTGGCTTAATAAACAACTAGTTACAATATCTCACACTGATAAACACACACACATAATCTAAGCTACCAACCTGATGCCCTAATCGACATCTTTAGCTTTACATTCCCATTGTGTTAACAGCCTCATATAAATTTAGCTATCACCTTCCCTCAGCCCTCCCACATAAATTTGAAGTAGTAAGCAGCCTAGCTACCAAAGTTTGCTAACTCATATAATTGAATACACTGATCATCAGGTATTATACTCAATAATAATAACCATATCAACAACAAGAGACAGACATTCAATTTCATCTCATTGAAGTTCCCTCAAATAATCATAAAAGACAACCACTATCATCAAGCAAGTGTGATTCATACTGCAAATCAACAACATAAAATACAAATCAGACCTAATAATGATCCCAATCAACTAATCCAAAGGCAACAGAGACACAAATAAAAAATCTACAATTACTGTGAATTTATTCATTAATTTATCAGCAGCGCAACTCCAATGGATTCAAATTTCCGATAATAACTCACATCAACAAAACACAACTGATTTCATCTCAAAGAAGTTCGCTCAAATAATCATAGACAACTTCTATCATCAAGAAATCGTGATTCATAACACGTATCAGCAACAAAGAACGAAATCAGATCTAATAATGAACCCAAACAACCAATCTATATGCAACGCAAACGGAAGGAAAAAAAAACTACATATAGCGGAAACATATTTATCGATTCATCGACATTGCAACTCTAACAGATTCAGATTTCAGAGGAAAACAGCGTGACATATCTTCAACATCATCGATTATCCTCCAGTAAAGAAAAACACGATAACTCATGGATTTATTAAACAGCAAGACTACATACATTTCAAATCAATCGATTACAAGCAAATAATATCGATAGACATAAACAATACAACAGATGAATATCGAAACAAATCATAATGAGAAAATCGAGACTTCTACTAACTTACAGATCGATAGAGAGAGAATCAAGAGTCTAGGGCTTTGAATTGTTACCGATAGCGAGCGATTGATATTTGATAGAGAGGCGGCCTATCAGGAAGATATACTCGTATTCCAGAAGTAACAGAAGCAACGTGACGATTTAATGCGGCCTGTAATGGAGATACCGGATACGAATAGTATTTACATAATTTCATTGGTAAAGCGTTTCTTCGATCACTTGAATCAAAACTTGATGTTCATACGAGAAAAAATATCAAAATTTACACAAGGTGTATATTTTTTTTCTTATAACCTGCTTCTTTATCATGCATCAGACCCATATTTTTTTAGTTATATTATGACCCAGTAAGTTTTTTATAATAGGTTTTGTTTTATAGTTTTTTTGAATCTCGAGTAATAATGCGACGTATAATTTTGATAAACGTGAATGTTAATGTATAGTTGATTTTATTTTTGTATTTATCAAGTTATGCATATTGTTTTTAGCTAACTAGTAATTTCTATTTATCAACAGTTGGTTTTTCATAAACACTCTAGTTAGAAGATTGTTTCCTCAAGAAAACCATTGTGTTCTTGAGGTTCTCTATAGTGACAATTAGGTTTTGGTTGCTTAACGAAAATAAAACGTTGGTATAAAACTATTGGTTTATAACATGCTAAATAGTAAATTCATTTAATTCATAGTAAATATTTTCTATGTGTTTGTTAGTACATGACCTATCAAATATCAATTTTGTAATTATTAAACTTTTGAATTGTTGTTTTAATGCTTAAAGTGTTTGTTAATTAATCATCTTATATCAAACTATTTATTATAATTTTTAAATAATCAGTTCTAACTATTTTTTATTTTATATTTATTACGTGTAATACATGGGGTACTAATTTAGTATTCTCTATGGTGACAGTTAGGTTTTGGTTGCTTAACGAAAATACAACGTTGGTTTATAATCAATATTATCGGAGGAAAGGAATCGGCTAATAATTAATTACAATTGAGTGAGTAACCAATCAACTATTGTGCTATACTTTGTGTTAAAATTAATGTGTTAAAGTTCAAAATTTATGTTACAACATGTCTTTGTCTTGGTATATCTAACTTGGAATGTTCGTTGTGATTTTGTATTTTTGTAGGAAATAGGAAGGATTCATTGTGTAAAGTTGGAAGGTTGAGGAATGCTTGTTAGTTTGCTAGTAAAAGGTGCAACAAACTTCAGGGTTTGTTGGTAATATATCTGAATATATATTGGTTTTTGACTCTGCAGTACCATGAGGAAAATTTTTTTTCAATTGTATATATGTTAAAATCATAACTGACTCCTTAATATTTTGCAATCGCCTCCCTTCCACTTTTATTTTCAAACTATTACTCATAAAATAAATTAAAAAAAACAACAACCTTGATTAGCAATAGCTCATATTAAACAATTTTTACATAAACCAAACCCATCACAATAGCCCAATTCAAATATATATATACATATACACGGCTAGGGGATGGTTCCATTGTTAACCCTCCCTTATAGCGTTAACCCGTTAATCCTGGCGTTTTTTGCCCGAATCTTTGTTTTTTTTTGTCATGATTTTTATTATACATAAATAAGAGGGGTTTCTTTTTTGTGTTTTTGCTAATTCATCACCGTTTAGAAATTAAATCAAAGTGGTGTAAGAAACTATAAGGGAGGGTTAACCCCCCTATTTACATTTTGATTTAATTTCTAAACGGTGATGAATTAGCAAAAACACAAAAAAGAAACCCCCTATTTATGTATAATAAAAACCATGAAAAAAAAAACAAAGATTCGGGCAAAAAATGCCAGGGTTAACGCTATAAGGGAAGGTTAACATTTGAACCTCTCCCTACACGGCTATACCTGGAGTTGCAGACTTGCTGTAAATTTGTGACGAGCAAAGGGAGATCGGGAGTCGCTGTGAGGTTTCTCCGACCAGGAGACCGTAGATCGGGAATCGGAGACTGAGAGTCGTGAGCCTGTGAAGAGTGGAACAAAGTGAGTTACTAAAGTGAGTTATTACTGATTTATGTAGCTTTATTTCAGATTAATTAGTCAAACCAAATACCAAGCCCTTTTAGTTATGAAAAGAGTTGCTCCATAAACAGAAACAGAAACTGAAACAAAAACAAAAGAAAATTATCAGGGTACCCTTTTATCTTTATCAATGGAATCGAAGTTCAGATTGGACCCATTTTGAGTGTTAGGTCATTAAACAAAATGAAGACAGACAGAAGCAAAAAACAACCTATTGGTATAAAACTATAAATTAAAACAGGTTGAAACACTCTTCAATGTACCAATAGCAAACTGTAAACCACAATAGTTTGACCTGACAGAAAAGGATAGCAAACACTCTTTAAAGCTTGATTTTGTCAACTCTAATTTTAATTTGTATAACATGGATTAAGAGTTCATATATTGATGAAGGTATTTTAACGCCCCATTTGCGGTACACGTATATAATGTATATATGGATTAAGAGTTCATATATTGATGAAGGTCCTTAAGGGGCAAAAGTAAAATTGCACTAATTTCAACGTTATTTTACTTATTTTGTGAAAATAATCGTTAAAACGCGTTGAGGTGATTAACCTCAAACGATAACTTTGAGTCGGGGCTCCTTCGGAGCAGCCTTTCTATCCCAACTGGAATAAAGGTAAGGTTTGTCTCTATCCTTCCCCCCAAACCCTACTTTAAGTGGGATTTTCACCGGGTATGCTTGTTGTTGTATACTGATGAAGGTACCTTGTACCAACACATTAGGAAAAATACTTGCTCGGAATGAAGTTTGTTTATTTATTTGAAGCATTAACCCTTGATAACATCCCATTAATTAATTAAAACCAACTGATTCATATAAATTTGATCAGAACCCTTTCTTATGAAACTAAGAAAAATTGTTGATTACTTTCCTCTTAATTGGCATGTATTTCAACATAATCATAGAGACTGAACCAAACGAGCAGCGAAAGAATATAGGAGCAAACAATAAAATCAAAATCATGTTCAACAATAAAATGATAGAATCTCAATCTGTTGTAGTGTGACAGTGACACTATGAAGCAACCTCATGAAAAAAATCAACAAGAAAATCGATATTCAACTCAAACAATACTTTGCAGGGTCCAGAGCTATTTTAAGAACAAACCAAAATAAGAAACAAAATGAATAACAAATTCCAGTTTAATATGTCAAAGGCTAACATTGTTCATAATCAGATGTTGCTTAATCAGATGTTGCTTACTATTATTTAACAATCAGATAGACTGTTATTAAGGATTATGTTGGTCAAATCAGATTAACAATTAATGAGAATCCTGATACTGATCTTCATTTAGATTTAATTATAAACTAAACAAGTTTTAACACTAAACCCTAAAAACTCTATTTATGTCAGTGATAATCAAATCATCTCTTCAGATGCAGTTACATACATGTGACAGATGCAGATCAAACCTCACAATAACAATAACAAAAAAAAAAGAACAAAAAAAAGAAGAAGAAATTAATCGACACACTGACATTACAGTGAACGAACGATAAACAAGAAAACCCTAAAAAAAGAAGTGACTAACCTTATTCTCGTTCTTGTATAAAAATCGATGCCTCCTTCAACGAAAAACGATCAAATCCAGATCTGGAAGAACAAAAGGAATGATTTCCCCCAATTTGAAGCAGATGAAAGCGAGGAAGACAGTGATGATGAATAACTAGATTTACGAAATGAATTGAGAATCAAGATGGTGATCTGTTACCGTTATATAAAATATTTGGGGATCCATCAATGTTAATTTCTAAGATCGATCGGTCGAATAGAAATCAGGCGGGATTTGAAGGGGTTAAGCGGAAGGGCACGCGGGTTTATCATCCAACGGTCCGATATGTTACTCAACGGTTCGTTATTGCAGTCTTAAAAGATACGTCATTATTTTAATTACTTTACATATTCTTTTGGTAATAATTAATTAGTTTTACTTATTAACACCTAGTACTAAACTACTAATTCATTTAACACACAGTGCTGGATTGTACCGGTTAAAACCTAATATATGTTAAGAATTAATAACAGTGATTTTTACTGACTCGTTAAAACCTTATATTACACGATTTAAAAAAAAGTGGATTTTACTAGTTAAAACTTTATATTTTGTTGATACATGTATTTTAGTGATTAACCCTGTGATTTAATAATGCTAGATTTTACTAAATTATATTACATGATTTAACAATAATAGTGTATTTTACTAATTAAAATCTTTTAATATGTGCTTATCAATAATAGATTTTACCGATTCAAACCTTACGTTAGGAGTTTAACAATAGTAAATTTTACCCATCAACACCTTGTGTTATTTAAGAATAGTGGATTTTATATATTAAAATCTTATACTATGTGATTTAATAATAGTGGATTTTACCGATTAAAATCTTATATTACAGCCAGTGAGTAATCAAAGATATGAGTCGTGTCTTTCTTTAATGTGCATATTAGTCATTAAGCATCTTATGATTGTATGTTTTTCTTGATTGATTAATATCACATTACGCAACTTTGTCATTTGACAAAGGGAACACATGCTAGTGTCAGTGGCGGACGTATGTAGTAAGGACCGTAGTCTCGGGACAACAGTGATTTTTCGGCGTATATGGATATTTATTAACGGTGTTTTCAGGTGACATCATTGATTGTCAAATACCATTTTTTAGTCCATTTAATTAAATATAAAGACCCATACCTACTATTTAGCCCATTTAAACTAAATATAAAGACACACCTCTACTATTTAGCCCACTAAAACTTAAATACCCAAAAACAAACAGATTACAAATCTGTGTGTATTTGAATAGAAGACGAAAAGACGACATACGACTTTTTTCTCCGTTTTGGCCTTCCAAGGTCCGTCGCAAGTTTCAACCAGCAAAGACAAATCTCTGGACCTGGATACGTGTATTTGTATGGAAGAATTTTAAGCAGGTGAGTCATATCCAAAGATACGTGTGGGCTTCCAGATTGTCTAAATATTTGATCATATATTTTATTTTATTTATTTATTTATTTACTTTCTAACTCTTTTATTCTTTAATGAAACATATTTTAATTTTTATTTGATATGCAGTTCGGATTCAATTAACAAT
This sequence comes from Mikania micrantha, assembly GCA_009363875.1. NCBI lineage: Eukaryota > Viridiplantae > Streptophyta > Magnoliopsida > Asterales > Asteraceae > Mikania > Mikania micrantha. Next base: position 19,233,557 of record CM018682.1, on the reverse strand, counting down.
GTGAGCCATGTGAATATGTGATCACATATTTTAACACTTTAGTTTAATACATTTTTAGTTTAATATACTTTTAGTTTGTTGATTATTTGAGCATTGAATGTTAGGTGTTAAAATTATGGAGAGATTTCTACAAAGAAATTCACCATCAAATGTTGGGTCATCATCTTCAAGTAGTAAATTACCGAAAATTGATTAAATGATCTTCCATGGGTATACCGTTTACTAACATTATAGTTTTACCGGTTGCAACGGCTAGTGTTGAAAGAACTTTTTCTTCAATGAAGCATGTGAAAACAGAATTGCGTAATAGAATGGGAGATGAATACCTAAATGATTCTTGCATTTATTATGTTGAAAAAAAGTTATTTCAACGAGTTTTGGTCGAAGATGTAATGCAACGTTTTTAAAAGATGAAAACTCGTAGAAAACATCTTTAAGTATTTTTTTTATTTGTAAAGACTATCGAATTTATGTTTTATGCCTTTTATTTCTATTCACGATTTTTATTTTATTGTCTTTTATTATGTGATGAGCATTACCCGAATCGAACAATAAAACCGACCCGAAAAATTTAAGTATGGTATCGTGAAATTATAACATCAAATGTGACATCATTAGAAAAAAATCCTGGATCCGCCACTGGCTAGTGTGATCAATACGAGATGTAAGGGTGTCCAAATACGCAATTAGTGTCCGTTTAACATGCCCCAATAAGTGTTATAAGTTACATCAAATCTTAACATTTGGTTTATCACTCACTTATCTCGATTACTCTTTTTTTTTTTAACATGAAATTTTGTTACCAATACGTCTTCGACATGACTCGCACTCTTACGTCTTTGACATGACTCCTACTCTGGACTTTAAAAGAACAACACCTTACCTCAAACAACTTTACCATTTGAACTCAACCTCTTACTCATCTTCCTCATATATTATAGTCTTTTGAGAATAAACCAGTGGCCATCAAAAACCAAGTCATTGTTTCTTTTAAGAATTACATATTGTTTTAAGTCTAACAGACAACTAATAAGTAGTTTCCTCTCATTTATCATGATATGGGCTGATATAAAACCTAAACATACCCTATAAATAATTTTATCACGAGTACGATTTACTAAGTGTGATTGTTATATTTTTAGTTTTTATATATAGATTATTATCGTGCTTTTAGTCTCAACACTATTGATCATTTGAACGATTCTCACTATGATGAAATGGGTTATTTGCATGAACGATTCTCGTCGCTATGAAATTGACTTATTTCCTTTTTGATTGCAATAAATTTTTAAATTCATAAAATTATAAGAAGACCAAGTTTAGTAGATTATTTATTTAGAGAGCTATGGTGTTCGGATGTTGTTCTCATGCCAGCTGCAGCACGATCGACCGAGGTTAGGTTTGCCTCAATTTTTAGACCTTTTGGGGTGTTTTGCTTACTAATGACGATAACATTGCTCTCATTTGAGGTTTGCTTTAATTTTGTTCTATGTTTTGCATGAACCGTAACTCTATTATGGAGGTTTTCGTTTTTTCTGTATAGTGATCGGTGACGATGATATTGTCTCATCTAAGGTTTTCCACTGACTTCTTGTAACCTTAAATTTCAGTTTTTTTTTTTGGATTTTTTATATGCTCACCATTGACTAGGATATTTTATCATTCGAATGTTGCCTTTTTAAGACTGTGATGCATATAGGTCTAACCTAATATGTTGTATGTTTAGATGTGCCAAACATGATGGTTGCTACGTATCAATTTGTTATGTCTAACCTGATCTGTTATGGTGAGGCAAACATGATGGCCGCTACGTAGAAACTGGATTGTTTTTTTGGCAAATATGCAGTCATAAAAGGTATAGTATATGACGTGGTTGACTGTTCGAGCCTCTTTGATACAATGATCACCGACCGGTCTATACATTTTTTTTTTAACGGCGAAGGTCTCAATCGTGTGAACCCATTGTTTCCAGGCCATGTCACCAAGGTCTAGTTACCTAGACCTCCTATGAGCCACCACAACCACCCCAGGAGGAAAACCCCACTGGGAAAACCCTCTGACCCCCCTCAGACCCATATTTCGCTGCGGGAAGAATTTGAACCCAAGACCTCCCATTTAGAAGAATCTTGGGGTACCATTAAGGCAATGCCTCATTGGTCTATACATGACTATTAGTTTTTCTCTATATGACGATTGATGACAATGCCATCCTCTCATCATATGGTTGCTTGCCTTGCAATGAGGGGGCCTGAATTCAATTACTTTTTATGCTGGAATTTTCGTTGCAAATGGTACAAGCTACTTATGCTCTTGTTATTTTTAAGGTTGTGAAAACTACATTTTTAATGTTGTACCATCAAACCTTGAATGCAAATGCCTACATATCCATATATGTAATAGCACTAGACAGGGGCGGCCCTGAGAAATTGGGTACCCAGGACGAGTCGGGGAAAAAAGGCCCCTAACGCATTCGAAGCTCCTGACCAAGCGGGGGTCAAGGGGGCTGCGCCCCCTTGCGGGGTCCTAGGGGCAGCGCCCCTGGCGGGGTCCAAGGGGCAGAGCCCCTGGTGGCGGTCCCGAAACCTAAACGAAATGTCATAAGTTAATATGTTCGGGATTAACTTCCGTATTTTACCTAAATCAGTCATTCAATTATCAGTAAACTGTAAATCCATGGGCCCAATTTCTTGGGATTTTGAATTTCAATTTCTTCTTGAACGTGAGCGTCCATGGAGCCGGTTAGGATAAAGGGCTTTTGAGAAATGAAATGGGCCCATAAATATATTTAACTGAGTTATTTGTTACTCAAACCCGTGTAATACTCGGGTTTATAACCTAATATATATATAAATACATATATAAAAATGTGCCCCTCGAAAAATTGGGCCCGGGACGGAGGTCGGGTTTGCCCCTCCCCCGGGCCGCCCCTGGCACTAGACAAGTTTGCATTTGATTCCTTTGATGCAAATGTCTTAAGGCTTTCATAGGGATAAATTTGTATATGATTTGATTTCTAGATTTCTATTCATTGAAAGGAAGGAATCTCGATTTTCTACTCCATTAGAATTGACTTCTCCACCTTTGAAACCTAATGAGTTATCACATGTTCTAAACTTGAATATTACATACAACTATTTTGTAAGGTATTTAAACTAATTTATTGATAAACACTTTACGAAGTAACAACCGAATATTAGAAATTGATATTAGCTAACAGGACGACTGCAAAGCACGGGTCCTAAAGATTAGTTGTAATAATATACAAACATAAAGAACGATTTTTATTATTTCCTTGTTTAATGATAGAAACTTAAAATTGAAATTTAAAGATTCAATGTGGCAAGTTGTCAAATTTGATATACTATCACTCGAGAACCCTTTATATAAATCCAATTTATAAAATAAAACAAATAATTATATTAAATAAAATACCTAACCATAATTTACCGAAGCAAACCTCATAATCCAAGATAGATCTAATCTATAAGCAAGTTTAACTTTCAAACCTTTTTTCCGTTATGTATTTCTTTGAAAAAAGTAACAATGCTTTCATTTCTTTAAAACTTGCAAGGAACACTTAACTTGTTAAATAAAAGGGAAAATCACCAAAATACCCACTTTGACCAAAAATTTAACCAAAATGACCATTTGACTTTTCTATCACCAAAATGTCCATGCCTTTACAGGCGCCGGCGCCCGTATACTTACGGGCGGCCGCCTATATGGGATCCAATGAGATTTTGCCACGTGTCCTTAACGGGCGCGCGGACCGACCACACAGGCGCCCGAACCTAGTTACGGGCGTCCAAGACTTTTTTTCGGAAAACGTGTCACAGGCGTCCGACCGTACTTTACAGGCGTCCGCCCGTACTTTACAGGCGTCCGACCGTACTTTACAGGCGTCCGCCCGTACTTTACAGGCGTCCGTACTTTACAGGCGTCCGACCGTACTTTACAGGCGTCCGCCCGTACTTTACAGGCGTCCGACCGTACTTTACAGGCGTCCGACTGTACTTTTTTATTTTTTTATTTTTTTTTCTATTTTTTTAAATTTTTTTTAAACGACTTTTTTATTTTTTTATTTTTTTAGGGGCGGACGCCCGTGACAAAGGTGTCAGTGTGGGCCCGACGCCCGTGACAACTTACTTTTTTAAAGGGCGTTTGTCAGATTTAAGAGGCGTGGACGCCCGTGTAGGACACATGGCGAAATCCCATTGGATCCCATATAGGCGGCCGCCCGTAAGTATACGGGCGCCGGCGCCTGTAAAGGCATGGACATTTTGGTGATGGAAAAGTCAAATGGTCATTTTGGTTAAATTTTTGGTCAAAGTGGCTATTTTCGTAATTTTCCCATTAATACTCCTTTAATTGCTTAGAAGTCATCAAAACCCACAAAAAAATTCTCATATGCATCTACCATTATCTATATCATTAAAATTGGCTTTTTCTTGCATCAAAAATCATTTTTTAGCCTTCTAAAACCCCTTTGGTAAATCAACTTGACCACCATGAGCCCAGGAATTTCAGCAACTTATGGGGTTCGAACCTTTGCGAGCTTGTTGATTCGCCGTTATAAAGCTAGCTCAAAGACCACGGCTAGCACACCTGACTACGAGCATATGAGCAGTGGCATGAGGCTCTCCAAGTTCGGGCATGAGGCTAACACTACAATGCACCATGGGCTAATCATTTCAAGTGGCGAGTCGACTAAAAGGGGAGAGTCTAAAATGTGCATCTCTTCACGTTTGTCTTTTTTTTTTTTTTTTTTTTTTTTTTTTATGTTTTATGCTATTAATTCCATATTGAAGAGCATGCTTTCATTTTTGCTGATTGGTAAATGTAGGAAACATGAAACTAACTTAAAGATTCATCCTTCTGATCCAGATCCTCCAAGGGATAACATCTTTTCTTGGTATTTACTCTTTTAGCTTTCTACAAAACAAATCATTCTTTGTGACATTTCTAATTAAATAATAATAAAGAAAACAAAACAAAACAAACTACTCTTACTTATGAATTGACTTACGAGTCTGTTGAGTTGAACATTATTTAATTAATATCAAAAATGTCAAACTAAAAACAAATCGTAAAATAAGTCATGGTTAACAAACTATAAATTGTCAGGAATCTACTTTAAAATATTTATAATAAAACAATAAATTAATTTATTAAAAGTATCATTATATGACAAAAAAGGTTTAAATTAATTAGGCAAACAAAAATAAATACATAATGAGAAATAATATAAAAAATAAAATTTTAATTTATATAATAAATAAACTAAATATCAAAATAAAATTTTTAAAGATTTATTAAATAACAATATTTAAAAGAATAAAAGTAAGAGAGAAAAAAAGTATAACAAAAAAAAAGAAGAAAATAAAATAACAAGAATTAAAAAAATTTAGTAAATTGCAAAAAAATGTCCTTTAACTTTATGTATAATTAATTATATATATCATCAGTAAAATATATATTTTTAAAAAAAATTAATAAAAAGGTGAGTTTAGGTTAGTCGAAGAAACTTGATTGCCTATCAGACATAATTATTAAGAATTAAATCTAAATGTTGATATATAAATAAGAATGTTTTATTTAATTTATTTAAAAACAATGTTTTTCTATGCATCCACAACAAATTAGTGACACAAATAAAACTTTTTTTCGTATGCATTTTGTCGCACAAGTTTTTGATACGCATCTCTACACAATTATTTCGTAGGCATTTACCCCGAAATTACTTGCCTAAAATTAATTTATTTCGTGTTGAGTCACGTAGTTTTTCTAGTCATAGTTTTCTTCTAAAAAGGGTGAGTCAAGTCATCACGTTATTGTATTTTAGGACATAAATGTGATATGTTTGCCAAATGTACAGGTGTTTGCTTTTTGAATAAAAAATTACTGAAAAATTGTATGTATGAACATTTATAATTTTTTAAATATATATGAACATTTATTTTATCTATTATAGCAACATACTTTTTTTTTCTATAATACCAACCTTTTTACCAAATTTATACATACAGACACAAACACTAAAATCTATACACATATGCATATGTATACACATGCACTTACATATTGGAATACATTCTCTTGTGCCTACTCATACTCAACATAAAACGAGTAGACCCAAAAGATGAGGATGGTATCTCATTATGAGAAATTGAAAATTCAAAGATCCTATGTTGAGTATACGCTTGTCTCTCCAAGAAAAATTAAAATATATATTCATTTTAACTAAAGTTTCTACACATTTTCGAGGCCTCTCTCTTTGCCAGTACAATGTCGCTAAATATATATAAACAACATGAATTAACAATTATTATTTAATATGTTGCAGGGTAAAATGGTTATTCGCCTCTACACTATCCTTAATCTTCTCATTTTGGAAGCAAAAATGGGACTCCATGCTAAAGTTAGAAGGCAAGCAAAACTACACTAATTAATGTGATTGTAGTTCATAGATTATGTTTAATTAAGTTATTTATTTTGACTATAAACAAAAGCATAAATTTTATAACGATGGTGATAATTTGATCAGGTAAGGTTGAAGGGGTTGTTAAAGAGGTGGAGGAGGTAGCAGAGGTAGTCGAAAAGGTTGCAACTGCAACCGAAAAGTTATCAAGAGAGGTTGCAGAGAAGCTAGACGATGGTGAACTGAAAGAAGTGGCTTTAATGGTAGAGCATGTATCTAATGCCATTGCTAAGGATGCTCAAATGACCGACGATTTCATTCACAAGGTAATAAACAAATTATTCAATTATACGTGATTATATTAACTAATTAATTATCAATTAGTAGTTAATTAAACTAGGTTATGTTTTTATCTTAAAATTAAGTCATTTTTTTTATATAATTAGACTTGAACAACACGCTCTTGCTTGGTATATTTTATACTAGCTACTTATTTAGTATATGAGTTCAGATATATCAAATATAAGAAAAGAATGTTGAAATTATGAGATAAAGCAAAATCTTGCCTTTTTATTTTATATAACCTACTAATATAATTTATTTATAATATTATTACAATAATATTAATTTTATGAGAGAATCATCAAATTGAATACCTTAATCAAATTTTAAGAAAAATGTAAAAGAAAGGTACCTAAAATCAATGAATCAAATAACAACTTTTGGTGAACTAGCAACGGAGGCTTGAATCTAGCTTAGCATAAAATAAAAACTTGAAAAAGTAATCGGTCCACCAAACAAACCAAGTACAATAAAACATTTATAACATGTTTTTTAAAATTTAGCTGATTTACCCCAAATGTGTTAGATTTTAGACTTTTAGGTGGTGTTTGTTTTTTCTAAAAAGGTCTGCGTGACCTTTTATGTCTGCGTCGTGCAGACGCGGGCAGAGGTTGGTCCTCTGCAGACCGTTTGTTTTCTCGCAGATATTTCATTAAAAAAGGTCTACCCGGCCTCTTCTTTGGCACATACATGGACCAAGCTCTTTTTGAGCTCTTCACACCTCTTCTCCTCATTTGCTTCATCGAGTTCGTCACCAGCCCTTGACTCCCGACTCACACACCTTGCCCCTCTGCTGCCAACGCACACACCTCTCCCCTCCACCGCCGCCGTACCGACCTCAGCCGACCCCAACTCCCGACGCACCGACCTCAACTCCCGACGCACACACCTCGTTTGCTTCATCCCGTTCGATTTGACTTGTTTGAGTGGTGGAGCTGGTGTCGGACCTCAACTCCCGACGCACACACCTCGTTCGCAGACTGCAGACATTTTACCCCTAAAAAAACAAACGCCACCTTAGTCCCCTCATCCATCAAACATACTAGATTTTCATTGTTTGAAACTAGATGGCCATGTTTCACGCGTTGGTATCTACATTTAACATATTCATTTTGTCTCAATAATCAACTTAATAGAAAACAACAATAAAATTGACAAATTAACAAATAGATAGACGTTACCATAAAACAAATCTACTAAGAATAACAAAAAGAAGAATAAAATTAAAATAAAACTAAAACTAAACATGCGTCGAAATATTTATTTAATACCCTCATTTCACATTGGAAACAAACCAAGAGAAAAGGAAAAAAAGAACACTAATAGATAAACATGATATAGTTCAAAGATAAAAACAAAAAAAAAAAAGAAGCAAAGAACACTACCGTATAAATAAGATGTGGTTCCAAGAACAAAACCATAAAAATATTTGCAACCTAATACCGAAAAAAAATCATACAAAAAAAATTAAAGCAGGGCGCAAGACTCAAACCCAAAACCTGCGGCAGTTCAACAAAGTTAGAGGTGCACATAAAAACTGGTTTATAAACTGGTCCAGTCATGATCTCAAACCGGTTTCCAAACCGGTCTGAACCGTCGGTTTGTAATAGGTTTGACATCCTCATACCCAAACCGGTTTTCAAACCGGTTTCAATCCCTCCAAACTGGTTCTATATGTTTGACATTCTCATATCCCAAACCGGTTTCCAAACTGAATCGGTTCTCACCCAAACCGGTTCTGACCATACATTGACCAAACCGGACCGGTTTGAAAACCGAACCGGTTTGAGCACCTCTAAACAAAGTTGCTATGAACTCAACTATAAAACATTTGGATAAGTTTTCAAGAAAGTCTATATATGTGTGTATTAAGAATGAAATGGTTAAAAACATAACAAAAGAATGCAACAATTCATTGTACTCGCAACTTTAACGATGGTATATACATCATTATTCATAAACAAATTTTGTATATATTTTTTTTCTTTGAACGACTAATTTTGAAAACTGACGGAGCTCTGGAGTACACCTTGCCACTAGCGGTACCATCTGTTCATATCCACCACCAACTCACCATTTCAGGAGAAAACTAAATATTTTAAGGAAACCCCATGTGAGATTCGAACATAGGACATTATGGTTTATGAACCTTATCTCACCACCAAATTATTACTAGACCGTAATATCTTTGACAAACTTTGTATAGACATAAGTTAGGTCAATTGAAATGTGGGCTGGATTTTAGCACAAGCACCTAAAAGGTCCTAAATCAATCATATTCGTATGTGACCTAAGAGACCACCTAATAACGCTATCTAGTGGGGATCTAGAAATTACTTTTATAATTTTACTATGATTAAGTTTTGGTGTTCACATTTTTTATTTTATTTTTTTAGGTCGGGTAACATATTTAGCCAAAATTTTAGTAATTATAAACATTTTGGGGTGAAATGCTTCTTTATCCATAATCCAATGCGAATCGAAGCAAATTATTCACTTTTTCTTCGAAATATATTGTTGGTATAGCTTCCTCTCTGATCGATTATTTCTAGCTAGAATGAAATAAAACCACAAATAGACCAATAGAAGAAGAAATCGGTTTATTGAAAATGATTATGTTGTATATTTATTGGGGTGATATGTTGGTAGAGACGCTGTCTCTTAATTAGAAAAAGAAGCTAGGCCTTGGGTTCAATACAGGCAAGGACATGTTATTTAGGAATATAGCAGGAGTAGATTATTGCTGCTTTAAAAAAAAAAAGATACCAACGTACATTTACACATTGTATCCTCAACTATAATCTAGTTACATTATGGTTTAATATTTTCTCGTAAGCTAAGAGCAGAAAGAGACATGTAGAGTAAAATATAAAAAACATATATCTTTCAGTTAGTAACGGTTTTGTGAAGATGTCAACAATTTGATCCATTGTGGATATGAACTTTACGTAAAGCTTTCCTAGATGGAAAGATGATTATTGGGACAACCAACCATTTAACATTAGATAAAGGCATAAGGAGCAATCTTGATTTGTGACATGCAGATTAGTACTAATGAAACCATTGTGGGATATTGCACTACTTTGGTTTCATTAGTACTTAGGCTATCATGTCATATTGCTTGTTTTGCGTATGTTGAGTTGTTTGTTATGTATCTATATGCACAGTTATATGCATCGTTATATCATTTTTCTAGGGAATACAGAACCAAGCTAGCTAGGTAGATATATATCACAAGTAGGGCACACGGGTTACTTTAACTGGTCGACTCATGTGGGTTCACGGGTATACCCGTACGTGAAAAGCTCGCACACTGATCTTTTAGTTTGCTAACAAGCTCCTTTTCATGCAGGTTGGTGACTTTAAGCAAGACTTGACGAACTTGGAGGCAATGATGGAACCTGTCATCGATAAAATCGAACACAAAAAGTAGACAACGACGAACATAATTAAGTTTATTAATTTTCTCCTTCTTGTTGGCAAAATTGTCCCTTTACCATGTGTATATTCAACAGATATTAAATTGACATCAAGATTGGGGGGGGGGGGGGGGGGGGTCAGTTCTTTCTGAATACAAACATCTCACACCCTAATCATCTTTACAAGAAATGTATGGTACAGTTCTCACCATCGATTTTTTGTGCTACTCTCCCTCTCAGGTAATATTTTAAAAAAATTTCAGTACGTGTTTCAATTCATTATACGCAGCATATAGTTTTTATTTTTTAATTTTTTTTTATTATGATTCTTGAATCTGATTCTTTCTTTTGATTGTTCTTTATCAATTAAAGTGATTTGAGGACATACTGAAAAATCGATCATGCCCAGCCAACCTTGAAATCCCATTAATAGCATAACTATTTGTAGGATTTGAAGATAATTGCAATTTTGGCAATTATGTTTTGAGGAAACATTAACATAAAAGATTAAAGGGAACACCCTCTCATAAGAAAACAAGGGCGTTTTGATCATGTTAGATGGTTGTATTTTAATATTTCCCAATAACAAATTTGCAAACTTAATAGAAACATGACGTGTGTTCTTAAACAAATAAGTTGTATGGATCGTTCAGTTTGATATTTGTAGAGTTTGGTATACGTGTTGATTTCAAGGGTTTGGCTGATGATTTGAGACTTGGAACGAGTTGCTAAAACCAAGCTAGCGTTAAAGTTTTTCTACTTATATATAATTTATTATTTTTTTTAAACGTATGTGGTTATATCCATTAGCCGTCTTTATATATATATATATTTATATAGAGGATGGTTCGAATGTTAACCATTTCTTATTTCGTTAACCGAATAACTACACCTTATTACTTTGGGGCCCACATTAAAGTAAATCTAAAGGTTTAGGTTTTTTCTTCTTTTTATATTAATGTAAATGGAAGATGATCAAATGTTAACCCATGTTTATTGTGTTAACAGAATAACTACATCTTATTACTTTGGGGCACACACTAAAGTAAATCTAAAGGTATAGGTTTTATATATTTTTTAATTAATGTAAGGCCCACTTACATTAGTAAAAAAATAAGAATAAACATGTTGTCATCTGTGATGCATGTATTGCACAACGATTATCAGTAAAACTCATAAAAACACAATATACAATAATACACAATATTGAACATAACACAATACACACAATAATGATACGTAATACACAACAATCTTGTTTGTTGTGAATAATTTCATTAGTCGTTATAATCAATAAACACAAAAATCATGCATTATACATAAATTGGAAACAAATAACATATATATAACGCAACCAACAATAACATACATAAAAACACAATAACGCAATCATATACGTAAATAATATATATAATATCTTAAATAAAATTTTTTCCAAAATACTCTCTCTTGAAAATTAATCACATGTTTAATTCAATAGCCAATATTGTTTCCCATCCTTCTCACTAATCTCACCCTTTTTACATGAACTTAATCATATATATATATATATATATATATATATATATATATATATACTTTATAATAAAAGAGTAACAAATTTGTCACTTGTCATATTCTTACTCCACTAATGCCACATGCCACCTTCTTACACTATAATTGACATTTGTCAACACCTTATCATTCCATTTAATTATTTCTCCTATTAAATAATTATGTTCTCTCTCTTATTAAATAAATTATTTCTCTTATTAAATAATTATAATACTAATAACTAACATATTATTTATCTTATTATTATAAAGCACACTTAATTTTGTTTATAAAATATGAAATTCTTTAAAATCAAAACTTTTAAAGTAAGAAATATTTTATTTTCAAAAAACAAAATTTATGTAAAAAAAATTATCTTAAAAATGATTTTTTTAAAAAAATAAAATATATTATAAAAAGATTTTTTAAACAATGAGATTTTTATCATCCAATGACGTTTTTTAATTTAATATTTTATATTGAATCCGTGTAATACACGGATTTAATACCTAGTGCAATATATGCAAGTATTCTAAAAGCATAATATTTCATTAATTCCACCCGTGTAACACACGGGATTTAACCTAGTATATATATATGTGTGTGTGTGTGTATGTATATATGGACTTATTCCAATAGAAGGGTATAAAAAGTAACTTCTTTTTAAATAGTTCTCATTTGAACAGCCCCATATATATATATATATATATATATATATATATATATATATATATATATATATATATATATATATATATATATATAGGGAGATATTCCATTAAGAACCACTTTTATGTTAAGAACTTGAGAACTATATAATACACTTGTACATTATGCTTTAAGTTTTGTACATAGAGTGGTTATTTAAAAGGGTAAAATATTAACTTCTCATACTTTAAAAGAAAATTACTTTTATACCTCTAAAAAATATGGTTCAAAATTAGTTCCTTTGGTTCTTTCATATTTACTGGTTCTCAATAGAATAAGTCCCTATATATATATATATATATATATATATATATAGTGTGCCTAGCATCTCTTAATATAGTTAATATGGGAGCGTCTATTCCTAATCTAAACATAGGTTTTATAGCTACCTGTACTAATCCTATATGTAAAAATTTATAATTCTTTCTATGGTTTAATATAGCTTCTTTAGATAATAATTGTAAATTTTGATAATCTTTATTTATAGGAATAGTTTGTTCAGTCATTTTGATTGAGTAATCTTGTAAGAAATCAAAAGTTCCTATTTTATATATAGTTTTTACATCTTGTTTAGGTATATTCCAATTTAATAAATTATTTTCAATTTGAGAAATACTTATTTCTAAAGAATTCATTATTAGCTATGGCTGAATCAAATATAGCCAATGGTCCAATATATTTTAATTGTTATCCTAATTTTTCTATAGGATTATTTGATCCAAACATTCTTGATACTTTAACTTTAACAATAAAAACAAGAAATTTAAAATTTAAAGAAAAAACTAATGCTGCGGTCGTAATATATAGAGTTTATTATAAAACCAAGACTACAACTATAGAACCAAAAACTAAATTATCATCTCCAAGAGATGAAACAATATTATTTGAAGCTAATACTATGCATGCTAAAGTTATTACTCCAAAAAGATTAAAATGGAATGAAATAACACAATCTTTAAATTAGAATTTACAGGATATAAATCCACCAAAACCAATAGATATAGATAATCAAACATCTAGTATAATAGAAAAATCTGATGGTTCAATAGAAATATCTTTTAATAATAATAATAATAATAATAATAATAATAATTCTGCTAGATATTCAACATCAAGCAGTAGTATAAACAGTATAAATAGTTTACAAAGAAATATTTTAAGAAGATCACAATTTATGAAAATAGCAGGAATAGATTATTCTAATTCTATACCTAAAGCTTTTTATGAACAAGAATTAGATAATAAATCTGATAAATCATACAATCCTAGTAAATCCGATATGGAATTTTATAAAGAATTATGAGTGATACTAAAATGCAAATAAAAAATTCTCAAGTTCAATTTTATGTTTCAGCATTAAAAGAATTTCATAAAAAAACAAAAGTTTATAAAATAGAATTAGAAAAAACAAATCAATATTTAAAAGAAAATAAATATAATGATAAAGCACAAAAATTCCATCATATGAATTTTAAATATTTTTTACAAGATAGAATAAAAGTTAATAAAGAACTTATAAAAATTTGTTCTACAAATATAACAAAGTATACTTGTTAATATGAGTGATACAAAAATTCAGTGTAGAAATCCTCAAATAAAATTTTTAAAGGAATTATTAAAAGACTGTTATGAAATACTAAAAATTCATCAAGATAAATTACAATTTATAGATAACTATTTCAGTAAGGATGATTTTGAAGATGATATAGAAGAACAGGTAGATAAACTATATTATTATACCAATCTACAATTACATTTAACAGAAGAAATAAAATATCAATTTAAAAAGATAAGAATAATTTCTACTGAAATATCAAAATTTACTTGTTAAAATGAATCACAAAGAAACTATGAATTTTTTAAAATGTGAAATATTAAATAAATATAATATAGATAATTTATTATGGTATCATAAAACTTTTAATCAAGATTCTAGAAATAGGCATACAAAAGAATGGGAGGAATATATTATTAAAAATGATGAAAATATTACATTTTTTACCTGGTTACCTATATATTGTAAAAATAATAATATTAAATATCCTACTATTGAACATATATCTGTTAATAATAAAATTACAAAAAATTATAAATTAATAAAAATAATGAAGAATTAATTAGTATTCATCCACCTCATGAAAATATAAAATTTATAAAGGATTATCAAGAATATATAGGAACACCATTATCCAGAATCAGTGAGGATGATTCAAAAAATTTACATACAATTATTTTTCAAAACAATTATACAAATGAAAAATTAAATACTATTGGAGAACAATTAGAAAGAATTGAAAATGAGACAAACGAATTAAAAATAAAAGATAAAGGAAAAGGAATAAAAATTGAGAATCCTATACTTAAACCTTTAGAAAATCCTATATTCAAACCTTTTACAATTGATACACCTATAATACTTAATAAAAAAGAGAAAACTTTAAATTTAATGGAAGACCATCTGGAAACATTAAAAAAATTTAAAGATTTAAGTTTAAATACTATAAGAGACGAATCTGATACTACAGATTCTTCTTATGAAAATTTAGAATCTCAATTTAAAAACGAAAATGGTATAATAAATAAATTAAAAGAATTTAATTTAAGACCAGATAATAGGAATTGGTATTATAAACCAACTCCTCCTGATTTACAATATGAAGAACAAAGTAATAGGCTTCATGCTGAATACAGTGGTAAGTCTATATATGAATGGAATATTGATGGACAAGCAGAAGCTCAAATTTTAAATATATTACAAGAAATGACTATGGCTTCTAATGCTTATAAACAAGTAGGAAATAATGAAGTACAAATTCTTAAAATGATTGTTTCAGGGTTTTCTGGTAATTTGAAAGGTTGGTGGGATAATTATATAACAGATTTTGAAAAGAATATTATTATAAATGCAAGAAAAATAAAAATAGAAAATGGTATACCTATTCAAACTGAAGAAACAGATATAATAAATACTCTTATTTTTGCTATTATAAAAAATTTTATAGGAGATCCTACAGATTATCAAGAAATAAACTCTTTAATATTACTAAATCTTAATTGTAGAAAATTACAAGATTTTAGATGGTATAAAGATGTTTTTATAGCTAAAGTTATGACAAGAAATGATTGTAGACAATCTTATTGGAAAGAAAGATTTATTGCAGGTTTACCAAAATTATTTGCTGAAAGAATTAGAGAAAAAATTAAAAGAGAAAATAATAATAATATACCATATGAAGATTTAACATATGGACAAATAATCAATCATATAAATCAAGAAGGTTTAAAATTATGTAATGATTTAAAATTAAAACAAAAATGAAAAGAGATGGTATTAATAGTAGAAATGAATTAGGAAATTTTTGTGAACAATATGGTTTTGAAAAAATAAATTTACCAAATACCTCTAAAAGAAAGAAAAATTATATTAAAAACCATTTTAAGAAATATAGAAAACCAAAAATTGAAGATCAAAAATATTATAAAAAAGATAAAAAACGAAAATTTTATAAAAGAAAAACTACAACCTGCTACACTTGTGGAAAAAGAGGTCATACATCAAAAAATTGTTATTCAAAGAAAAAAATTAATGAATTAAATTTATCTGATGAATTAAAAAATCAAATAAATAAAATATTAGACACTAAAATTAGTGATGAAGAATTTTCTGATTATGATAGTAATGATATAAATTATATTTCTGATAGTGATAATAATAGTAGGAATAATGAAAGTGATGAATGTAAATGTATAGGTCCATGTTTATGTAATATTGGATCTGTAAATATGATAAATAGTGAAGAAAATCAAATATTATTAAAGTTATTAGAAGAAACTGAAGATAATAATTTAAAAAAATTATATATTGAAAAAATAAAAGAAAATTTAAATAAAAATTTTAAAACAGAAGAAGAAGATACTGAAATATATAGTTTAAAAGAGATTTATAAAAAATTTAAGAAAAAAGAAAAACCTATTACTATTCAAGAGTTACAAGAAGAATTAAAAAATATAAAAGAAGATATTAATATAATTAAATTACAAATTAAAAATATAGAAAAAAAATAAAGAAAAAGATAAAGGAATAGATAATAAGGTTAATAAAATAAATATATTAAAAGAATTAGATTATCAAAAATGGTATACTAAAGTAAATATTATTATTAATAATGAATTCAGAATAACTTTAACAACTTTAATTGATAGTGGAGCTAATATGAATTGTATTCAAGAAGGAATTATACATACTCATTATTATGAAAAAACTTCATATAGATTGTCCACAGCTAGTGGTTCAAGACTTATAATAAATTATAAGTTATCAAATGTACATATATGTAAAGATAGTTATTGTTTTCAAACTCAATTAATATTAGTAAAAAATCTAACTTCACAAATTATATTAGAAACCCCTTTTATTACTCAATTATATCCTATAACTATAAACAGCAATGTAATTATTACTAAAGTTTTAAATAAAGAAATTATATTTGAATTTGCTGAACCTGTTTTATCTAAACAAATAAATATTATAAATTTAAAAGAAAAACAAAAAGAATTTTTAGTAAATGAAATAAAAAATGAAAAAATAAAAGAACAATTAAAAGATAAAACTAATATAATTAAAATTAAAAATATTGAAGAAAAGTTTATAAAAAATGTATGTGCTAATATACCCAATGCCTTTTGGCAAAGAAAACAACATATTGTAGAATTACCATATACAAAAGATTTTGATGAGAAAAATATACCAACAAAATCTAAGTCTATACATATGAATCAAGAATTAGAAGAACATTGTAAAAAAGAAATAAAGAATTTATTAGATAAGAAATTAATTAGACCATCTAAGTCTCCTTGGTCATGCTCTGCATTTTATGTAAATAATAGCTCTGAAATAGAAAGAGGTGCTCCAAGATTAGTAATAAACTATAAACCTTTGAATAAGGTTTTAGAATGGATAAGATATCCTATACCAAATAAGAGAGACTTATTAAAAAAGATATATGATGCTAAGATATTTTCTAAGTTTGATATGAAATCAGGATTCTGGCAGATTCAAATTTATGAGAAGGATAAATATAAGACAGGATTTAATGTTCCATTTGGACATTACGAATGGAATGTAATGCCTTTTGGTTTAAAAAATGCTCCTTCTGAATTTCAGAATATTATGAATGATATTATTATTCCTATAGGAAATTTTTCAATAGTTTATGTTGATGATGTTTTGATCTATTCTAACTCTTTAGAACAACATTTTAAACATTTAAATATATTTTATGATACAATTCATAAGAATGGATTAGTAGTATCTCCTACTAAGATAAATCTATTTAAAACATAGATAAGATTTTTAGGTCATGATATTAAACAAGGAACTATTATACCCATAAATAGAAGTCTAGACTTTTCTAATAAGTTTCCAGATGAAATCAAAGATAAGAAACAATTGCAGAGATTTTTAGGATGTTTAAATTATATACACGATTTCTTTAAAGATCTAGGAATTATATGTAAACCCTTATATAAAAGATTAAAAAAGAATCCTGAACCATGGACTCAAGAACATACTAATATTATCAAACATATTAAAACAAAAACAAAACAATTACCATGTTTAAACATTCCTCACCCTAACGCTAAATTAATAGTTAAAACTGATGCTAGTGATTTAGGATTTGGAGGAATATTAAAGCAATCTTTAGAAAATAATAAAGAACAATTAGTTAGATATTATTCTAGATCATGGAATGATACTCAAAAGAATTATTCAACTATAAAAAAGGAAATTTTAAGTATTGTATTATGCATTAAAAAATTTGAAGATGATTTATATATGAAACCTTTTTTATTAAGAATTGATTGTTTATCTGCAAAACATATTTTAGAAAAAGATATAAAAAATTTAATTTCAAAACAAATATTTGCAAGATGGCAGGCATTATTAAGCAATTTTGATTTTCAAATTGAATTTATAAAAAGAGAAAATAATTCTTTACCAGACTTTTTATCAAGAGAATTTTTACATGGAATATGAGCAAGGATACAAAAAAGATTATTTTATCTAAATCAAAGTCATCATTATCAGCAAGTTCTTCTTCAAGTTCTCCATTACCTATTCACAATAGTTTTACTCCATTATCTCCATTTCCAAGATTTAGACCATCTTCACCTGCTCCTATATCCTCCAGACCACCATATTCTTCTATTGTTCAAACAACTATAATTCTACCTCAATCAATTATTCGTCCCAATATATCTCCTATATCCCCTCCAACATATTCTAGTTTATATTCTATAAATCCTAATCATAAAATTATCAAGATTTTAGAACCTATTGAAGAAGAAAAATTTTTTCAAAGCTTTTTAACCCTTATAGATTATTTATATCCAAGAAATTGTCATTTTTATGATTCTGATCAAAAGAATATTGATTATTATCAAGCTATATTAGTTGATACCGGTTCTGTTGATATTCAACATATTCTCAATCCTCAAAACCCATCAAAAATTGACTGTTCTAAAATAAAAATTAAAAAGATTATAAGTCTTGAAGAATGGAAATCTAAACCATTCGTTCAAAAAACTCTTTCAAATTTCAATTCATATTCTCAATATAATTATTATGATTATCAAGAAGCTTGGGAAAAGGCTCTTTTATTTAGAAATTTTAATCATTCCTGGTTTATATACTATGATGAGCAATTCTCAAACAATTATCCAAGATGGTTTGTTAAATGGTTTAAGTATATTGGAATCATTCCAAATGCTTTTCCTAAACAAATTCTTGAGGCCTATAATAAGTTTATAGACTATTTTAAGCAAGATGGAATCCCTGATTTTGAATACACTCTTCAATTTATGACTGTATTTCAAATCCCTTGGATTTTCTCTTGGACTTATCATTATCAAGTTAAACAAGATATATCTCCTCCTCTTCTCCTAAGACATTATAGGAGTAAATGGTGGAATAAATTTTCAATTGAAAAAGCCAATATTGCTTCTGTGCAAAAATATTATATGTCTATATCCAGTCAATATGAAAGATCTGTAAAGACTCCTATTATTAAAAATCTAAATTCTTTTCAAGATCAGGACTATATAATTCGACTACAGTCTTGTTCTACCCCTGAAGAAATGCAGAGAATTATCAATGAGATTAAGCAATCTCCTTCGGGGTCAAAGCGTTCTACTAATGAAGAAGATTTACAAGATTCTCAAGATCCGTATGAAGATATTGGACCCATATAAGATATCCATGGGTTAATAAAAAATCTAAGATATCCATGGGTTAATCTAGATATCCATGGGTTAATCTCAATTATTGTCAAAAAGATAAAGATAAGAAGATAAAGATCTGTCAGAGACGTGATTTTCAAGTTAGGCCAACTTTTATTAAAGTAGCCAGCCACTCTGCCAACTTTAATAAAGATGATATTAATTATTCTGCAACAAGACAATTTACTTTTCTCAATGGCCGACAAGATTCAATTATTTTCCAACTCTGATAAGGCTGAAGGCTCTATAAATTGAAGGCTCTATTGTATTATGATTCATTCGAAAAATTACTTAGAATTAAATGTATGAAAAAACCCTCTCCTCAAAAGCTTGTATTATCAACCACCCAATGTTCAAAATCTTTAGATTTTCAAGTTATTATTGCTCCACCCAATTGTAAGGAAATCATTTGTAATTCAGATATTCAAGAAATAAATCAAGGTATTATTTAAATATGAGTTGTTTAATTTATGTTTCTGCCATATTGCTATATTGTTTGTTATTTAAATCTTCATGCTTTGTTATTTAAATCTTCATGCTCTCGATCCTTCACCAAATGGTATATATATATATATATATGTTAACCCGTCAAACTTGACAAAAAATGCCCGAATCTTTGAATTTTTTTTCATGGCCTTTATTATACATTAATAGGGGGTTTCTTTTTTATGTTTTTCCTAATTCATCACCGTTTAGAATTTAAAACAATTGTAAGTTTGAGTTACACTATTTGATGTAAGCAGTGTAACGCAAACTTCCACTCACTTACACTTGTTTAAATTCTAAAAAGTGAAGAATTAGCAAAAAACACAAAAAAGAAACCCCCTATTTATGTATAATAAAGGCCATGAAAAAAAAATTCAAAGATTCGGGCATTTTTTGCCAAGGTTAACGGGTTAACGGGTTAACGCTATAAGGGAGGGTTAACAATGGAACGAGCCCTATATATATATAGATATATATAGGGGATGGTTATTTTGAAAACCCACTTTATTTGAGGAAACTTTGGAACCTTTGAAAAAACAATGTAAACAAGCCTAATGTTATGAAGATAGTAATTTACCACATGATTTAATCTTACCAAGAGAACTTTGACTTAGCTAGTGGATGCACACTTTGTCAACAAATGCATGCACACTTTGTCAAACTTATAGATAATCTACCATGCTCCAAATAGTTAATCTTGTCTAGTAAATAGTTAATCTTGTCTAGTAAATAAATGTGGATTTTGTAGTATAAATACCCCCTAAGTTAGATGAAAAGATACACCTCTTGTATACACTTTCATAAGTTATACAATTCTCTACTTCTTCCTCTTGCTTTCTTTATAAAGTTCTTAAATATTAGCACTACTCTTGTGTTAATTTTTATTAAAATTATAACACGTTATCAGCACGAAGAGTTCTTAAATCATAATTAAGAAAATCATTAAAAGCACAAGTCATCCATCAAAGGTAAACATTTTATTAATAAACCATAATGAACAAAATAATTATCCAAGACTTACTATTATGGACCTTTGATAATCATGGGACTACTAACTATCTAACTTTTATTTATGTATCTAACTTTTATTTTTATGTCAACTAACTTTTACTAATGTTACTAACATTTATTTATGCATACTAACATCTTATTCTTATGCTAACATTTATATGCTAACATATATTCATGTATACTAACATTTATTCATGTTAACAATACTAACAACTTTATGCTAACATTGATATTAACCTTTATTAGTATGCTAACATTTTATTATATACGCTAACGTTTGTTTATATTTGGTAACAATTTTTTTCTTTACTCATATTCTTTAACATATAATCTACTATTTTTTTTATTTTTATACACTTACAACGATCAAATATTCGTAAACGACTATATAGCCGTTGCAAAAAGGGTTATATAACCGTTATCAACGATTAAATTTTTTCCTATAAATAAACAATCTCTTTTAACACATAAAAAACATATTATCTTATTCTCTCAAGCTTGTTCAAGATAATTTTTGAAGATGATTTACCCACTTTTGTTATTAGTTACCGTAATGCTAATTTTGTTTCTTTATCCTCTATCTCAACTCTCACCTGAAGAATTTAATTTTTTTCTAGTTATGTATCTTTTCGTAGCTTTACCACTTTATTGTATCGCAGTGCTCATTGATATATATGGATTCTAATATTTATTTTTTTAATTGATTTATTCATGTTTAGCAAGAAAAAAAAATGTCAAACATCGCAAAAATTGAATTCCCAGCTCTTAACATTACCGGAGAAAACTATATGCCATGGACGGCACATGTCAAAAG
Organism: Mikania micrantha; assembly: GCA_009363875.1. Classification (NCBI taxonomy): domain Eukaryota; kingdom Viridiplantae; phylum Streptophyta; class Magnoliopsida; order Asterales; family Asteraceae; genus Mikania; species Mikania micrantha. The sequence goes on along the minus strand of CM018682.1, from coordinate 19,211,548 downwards.
ACATCTCAAATCAATGGGTGTTTTAGAAACAATAACAGAAGGAAATGAATGTACCGAACAAGACAAAGCAAAAGCTGACGTCTTCCTTCATAAACACATTGATGAGATGTTGCAATTCGAATATTTTAATTGTGATGATCCATATGTTTTATGGAGAGATTTACAAAGCAGATTTGATCATCAAAGGGAAGTTTTACTCCCAACTGCTAGAGATGAATGGAACAATCTTAGGTTCCAAGATTTTAAAAAGGTGAATGAATACACCTCAGCTTTGTTCAGAATTTGCTCAACGCTCCGATTATGTGGACAAATTGTTACCGAGGAAGATATGTTGGAGAAAACTTTCTCCACCTTCCATGCATCGAATATAAACTTGCAACAACAATATCGGTTGCAAAGGTTCAGAAGATATTCTGACCTGAACTCATTTCTCCTCGTAGCAGAGAAAAATAACGAGTTGTTAATGAAAAACCACCAGGCTCGTCCCACTGGATCACAACGAATTCCAGAAGCAAATGTGATCACTAATGATGACAATAAACGTTTTGGACGAAAAATGGGATGAAGCCGTGGTCGTGGATATTTTGATAAAAGTACTTATAATGGTCGCAACCATTCTTTCAAGAGAAACAATAATTATCGAGGTAATCCTCGTGGACGTGGACGTGGTCGCGGTCGCGGTTGCAGTCGCAGTCGAAACCAAAGAACAAACAATTATCACGCTCAACAAAATAATAATTCCAGCCAATATAACAAGTTCAAAAATGAAGCTGGTACGTCCCAAAACAATGGCATTTCCTATTTTAGGTGTGGTAGTACAAACCACTGGTCAAAGGCTTGTCGCACGGCTCCACATCTGTGTGAACTATACCAAGCCTCTTTTAAACGTCAAGATAAGGAAGTGAACCATGTGGATAACTTTGATGATATGAATGTTGAGCTGAACGCCGCTGACTTTATCAATGATATGGAAATCTGAAAGAAACGTTCCCAGACCACTATGATTAGATAAAAGAATAATGTATTTCTCATGTTTTAATTATCGATGTATTTCTCATGTTTTAATGTACTATGTAATGTTTTACGTTTTTCTAATAAAGAAACTTTTTGTTAAACTATCGTAATATTTTATACTATAAACTTATTAATTTTTCTTCGTATCAGAAAATTAAAATGAATATCATTGGAGCACAAGGTCAAACAAACGAAGCGGATATATGTATAGCAGATAGTGGAGCCACACACACTATACTCAGATCTAAGAAATATTTTTGTGATTTGAAACAAACAAAAGGAACCGTCAATACAATTTCTGGTCCTACAGACCTGATAGAAGGAGTGGGAAAAGCACAATTAATCTTACCTAATGGTACGAAGCTCTTAATAGAAAATGCTTTATATGTCACACCCCCAATTTTCAACTAACGGAATCATACCGTTTGGGAGCATGACAAACCAGGATCTCAGATCATTAGACATAGCGAAGACCTCTATATGAATTTCAAAACATACTTTGGTCTTTAAAACATAACATCAGAGTTTTCAAAGTTTTGCGGAAGCGTTTAAAACCAATAAGAGTTGTAAAGTAACCATTACAAAACAAAATACTCAAATGTCCAAATTCAAATATCCAAAATGTTTAAAATGCATGCGACTCTATCTCCTAGTCCATGCCAGTCTTTATTGCGCGCCTTAGCGTCCTGAGAAAACATGTAAATCAAGTCAACACAAAGGTTGGTGCATAACACAGGTTTTAAGCATTTACAATGTTCAAAACAACAATTTGAATAACAAGATTGTAGATAACATAATCACACATGCACAGTCATGATAGCTAGTCATATAACTATTTACGTAAGTGTTCGACACCGAAGCTGACGGATTGCCATGCTATAGCATGTTTTCGCCTTGCCACTATTGTCTATCACAACAATAGTAAAATTGTGTTTGGTCAGTCAAACACCTGCGTAGATCCCATCTACCAGGTGAGGTTTGTCAAACCTAATAGATCTATTTCCAACTACCACGCTTTGCATTACAGCAAACTAAACGGTTCGAGGTGTGTAAGGACTTTCAAGTTGATATGTTGTCACATAATGTAAACAGCTAACTCATGCAAGTGATATGTATCTAAAAAGAGTTTGTTGCACATGTTTTCTCCCCCAAAACAGTTAAAATAAGAAAGGGGCCGTGTACGCACCTTTAATTTTAGCAGAATGATCAATACGCGTGAAATCGTGTAGAGAATCCTCTTACGAAGGATCTGTGTTTAAACAATAACTTAGTGTTATTCGGATTATCGTTTTGTGCTTGAAATCACATACGTGTCAACACACGTATGTTAAAGTGTCAGAATTGTGCATACGTAAATACGCGTGCTTTTGAAATCGTTTAAATAAAATCATATTTGATTTTATTTAAATAACCGTAATTATACGCGATTTTGCTTTCGGATTAAAATATGAATTTTATTATTCTAATACGTTCGTATTCTCGTTACGGTTCCAACGAAATTTGAACGAGTCAAAACGGAGTTCGTATGAGAAAGATATTCTAAAAATACCAAAAATGGTATTTTTCCCAAAACCGGCCACCCCCCTGCTCGAACCCGCGACCTCATACTCGCAACACACATGATCTACCAACTCAGCCCGCTAGGGTATCGCATCAGAACTTAAAAATCAATTCTTTTAACTCCTAACCTATCGGTTCCCCTTTGTTTATCTATAACCGAAGCATAATCTTCCTAATTAGCTATGAATTCGATCTTGATAACCCATGAATCCATAAAGCTTTCATTACAATAGAAATTTCGAAGTTATCAGTACCGATTAATTTGAATATAACATTCGTTTAACCCAAAACCCCCAATTCGTTTTTCCTTAAGAACCCTAGATATCAAATCCCATTAATTCAATGTTACAATCAGAAATTGTTTTATGTTTTAGCTTGATCGGCACCCTCTGAAACTTCCTACGCATTTTAATTCGATTCCTAAACTCTTTAAGACCAAAATCCCCAAAACGACTTTGATATAAACCCTAATTATTTGAACTCCAACTAATCGATGTAATCAGTTGCAATTGATTTAGGATAATTCTTAGTAGACTAATTCTGAAACTACACATGTGATTTGATTTGAATATTAAACTCGTTTGGTTTGAAATCCCCAAAACCGTTCTTAAAACAAGCCATAGAACTCGAATCCCATTAAACCGATATTAGAAATTGAAATTGATCAATGTTTATCCTTAATCGGTCATGTTAGAAAGTGTAGGATCGATTACTCACTTGGTTTGCTATCCAATTGAAGTGGTTCGACTAAAAGATGAAGTTCGGCCTCCTTGAAATCAAATTCCTCCACCCGAAGCTTCAATGATCGAATTGACGGATGTTAAAGGTTCTGAATGTGCCGATTATGGTGTATGAATATGAAATTGTGAAGATGAAAGTCGAATTCCATGGTTTTGATGTAGCCATGTAACGGTTACAACACTTATCCCCTTTAATTCCAATCAATTCGAATTCTAACAGGTTAAAATGTATGTAAACGGTTTAGGATCATTATTACAATGATTATAGATGATAAATTCGCAATTACAACTTCGAATTTGAAGAATTTCGAATTTCTCCATATATATATAAATGAATTTTGACTTTTAGAAGTCAAAATCACCGATTATCTCAACTTGTGGCCTAATTCTTGAAATTAAACACTTAAAATCTGATTTTTATTTAATCTTAACTCCTACAGATTATTCTAGATCAAAAACTTATCATCTCGATTAACAAAGTTAAATCTAAAATCCCTAATTGTTACAAATTGATTTACTTAGAATATTGTTGGGCTAATTTAACCAATTTGGGCCTCATTTGAACTCATTAGGCCCTATCTTACCTTACTGGCCTTCCTAAATCTCATTGGGCCTCCCTGGGCCTTATTGGGCCTACTTTTTTTCATTGAGTCTCACTTGACTTTATTGGGCCTTACTGGACCTCTCTTGGCTTATTGGGCCTACTGTGAACCTATTGGGCCTACATAGACTTCATTGGGCCTAATTGATCTTGTTGGGCCTGTGATCTCACTGTTTTTCAGTTAACAAAGTTAATCCGAAAAGTCGGATTGTCACATCATCCCCTTGTTGAAGGAATTTTCGTCCCGAAAATTAGTAAGTGTTAGGAGTAGTTAGGAAACTACTTACGAGTTCAGATTGTGCATGTTAGTGTGATTTGATCATTCTGTGTGCTTGTGTGTACTCACACACAAAGTCTAATGCTTGCAACATCACAACTCAAATGTGATCGTTCAATGTGATTGTTTGCGTGTACACTAGTTAGTTCACCTAACTGTGACTGTTTGTGTTTGATCGTACTGTGTTGTGTAACCTCACACATAGTGAGTGTCTATAACCGTTTGTACTATGCAACCCCGCACATAGCAAAATGTGTGTTGTGTAACCTCACACATAGTGAGTGTCTATAACCGTTTGTACTATGCAACCCCGCACATAGCAAAATGTGTGTAACCAATCATGTATGTACTACCATAACATGTAACATATGAAATGTAGCACATAAAATATATAGAATGTAATGTTAGCACAAATGTTTGTAGCAAAATCAATTGAATAAAATAAAATGTTTGTGCTTACAGTTTGAAATTTGCAGTGTTGATGTGTGAAAGCATCACGTCACCCCTTGTTGAAGGAAATTTCGTCCCGAAATTTAACGTGCGCTCTCAGTGTTAGCAGTAGCTGTTTTGAATAGATGAGGATATTTCTTCATCATTTGGTCTTCCCGTTCCCATGTGAATTCAGGACCACGTCTTGAATTCCATCGAACTTTGACTATCGGAATCTTGCTTTGCTTCAGTTGTTTGACCTCGCGGTCCATGATTTCAGCTGGTTCTTCAATGAATCGCAACTGTTCATCTACCTGTATTTCTTCCAACGGTACAATCAATGTCTCATCAGAAAGACATTTCTTTAAGTTCGACACATGAAACACATCATGAACTCCACTGAGTTCATCCGGTAGTTTGAGTTGATACGCAACCGGACCAATCCTTTTCAGGATTTCAAAAGGTCCTACGTAACGTGGACTAAGCTTTCCGCGCTTGCCGAATCGTATCACACCTTTCCACGGTGATACTTTTAGAAGAACTCGGTCTCCTACTTGAAATTCCAACGGTTTACGACGCTTGTCTGCATAACTCTTCTGTCGATCCCGGGCCGCTGCCATACGGTTCCGGATTTGAACTATCTTCTCCGTCGTCTCGTGCACCAGTTCAGGACCTGTTATCTGACTGTCACCAATTTCAGCCCAGCACACTGGTGAACGACATTTGCGACCATACAAAGCTTCAAACGGTGCTGCTTGAATACTTGTATGATAACTATTATTGTAAGAGAATTCCACTAACGGTAAATGATTCTCCCAGCTATCACCAAAATCAATTACGCAAGCTCGTAACATATCCTCGAGCGTTTGAATCGTTCGTTCACTTTGACCATCGGTCTGCGGATGATAGGCGGTACTCATATCCAAGCGAGTCCCCAATGACTTATGAAGAGATTTCCAAAAGTTAGAAGTAAACCGGGCATCCCGATCTGATATGATAGAAATTGGCACGCCATGCCGTGCTACTACTTCCTTGATGTAAATGCGAGTCAGTTTCTCCATCTTATCAGTTTCCTTGATTGCTAAGAAGTGTGCAGATTTCGTTAATCGATCGACAATTACCCATATCGTATCACAACCAGTCGGTGTACGGGGTAACTTAGTGATGAAATCCATCGAAATCTGTTCCCACTTCCACATCGGTATCTCTGGTTGTTGCAGTAAACCAGATGGCTTCTGATATTCAACTTTGACTTTCGAACAAGTCAAACATTTGCTAACGTACTTAGCAATATCCGCTTTCATATGAGGCCACCAATATAGTGCCTTCAAATCATGATACATCTTGTCTGATCCTGGATGGACTGAATACCTGGACTTGTGTGCTTCATCCATCACGAGTTCCCTTAAACCTCCATACAAAGGTATCCACATTCGATCAATGAAATAACGAATTCCATCAGGTTTAACATTCAATTGTTCTTCCATTCCTCGTAAAGATTCCGGTACTAAGTTTTCCGTTTTCAAGGCCTCAATCTGAGCACTGTGCACCTTGTCAGGTAAGTCAGTATGTATTGTCATCATAAGTGCACGAACCCGTCTTGTTCCTGTTGTGTCTTTTCTGCTCAGAGCGTCAGCTACTACATTAGCTTTTCCCGGGTGATACTTAATCGCACACTCGTAATCGTTCAACAACTCAACCCATCGTCGTTGTCTCATATTGAGTTCCTTCTGATCAAAGATATGTTGCAAACTCTTATGATCAGTATAAATAGTACACTTAGTTCCATACAAGTAATGCCTCCAAATCTTCAAAGCAAAAACCACTGCTCCTAACTCCAAGTCATGAGTAGTGTAATTCTTTTCGTGTGTTCGTAGTTGTCTGGAAGCATAAGCGATCACTTTATCACGTTGCATCAACACACATCCCAAACCTTGTGCAGATGCATCACAATACACCACAAAGTCTTCCGTCCCTTCCGGTAAGGACAGAATCGGTGCGCTGCAAAGCTTATGTTTCAATAACTGAAACGCAGTTTCCTGTTTATCCGTCCAGTTATACTTTGTTCCCTTGTGCGTAAGAGCTGTAAGTGGTTGAGCGATCTTTGAGAAACCCTCAATGAATCGTCGATAATAACCCGCCAAACCAAGGAACTGTCGTACCTCGGTAGGGGTCTTTGGCGCTTCCCAATTCTTAATCGCTTCAATCTTCGCTGGATCAACATGTATGCCCTTTTCGTTGACTATATGACCCAGAAATTGTACTTCTCGCATCCAGAAATCACATTTCGAAAACTTAGCGTACAATTGTTCCTGTTTCAATAATTCCAATAGTAATCGAAGATGTTCGGCGTGCTCCTCCTCAGACTGTGAATAGATGAGAATGTCATCAATGAAAACAATGACAAACTTATCCAGATATGGTTTATAAACACGATTCATGAGATCCATGAATACAGCTGGAGCGTTTGTCAACCCAAATGGCATGACCAAGAACTCATAATGGCCATAGCGTGTTCTGAATGCTGTCTTCGGGATATCCTCCTCCTGGACTCTTAGTTGATGATAACCCGACCTGAGATCAATCTTCGAGTAGTAACTCGAACCTTGCAATTGATCAAACAGATCGTCAATTCTGGGTAACGGATACCGGTTCTTGATAGTAACCTTATTCAATTCCCGGTAATCGATACACATACGGAAAGTTCCGTCCTTCTTCTTTACAAACAATACTGGAGCTCCCCACGGTGAAAAACTAGGTCGTATGAAACCCTTATCCAACAATTCTTGCAATTGTGTAGATAACTCTTGCATCTCTGACGGTGCAAGTCGATAAGGCGCCCTAGCTATCGGTGCTGCATCTGGTGTAAGGTCGATTCGGAATTCCACCTGTCTGATAGGCGGTAATCCCGGCAAGTCTTCTGGAAACACCTCCGGAAATTCACAAACTACTGGTATATCTTCTATCTTTTTCTCAGCTACCGGCTTTTCAGTTATAAGGGCTATAACTGCCGTATGACCTTTCCGCAGGCATTTGTGTGCTTTCATACAAGATATGAGACGCAGTGGCGTACTGCTCTTCTCGCCTTGTACATACAATGTCTCTCCCTGCGGAAGAGGTATGCGAACAATCTTTTCATGGCATACGATTTCAGCCTGGTTTTTGGACAACCAGTCCATGCCAATAACTACATCAAAACTGCCTAAGGCAATAGGCATAAGATCGATTTCTAATGTTTGACCCATCAAATCAAGGATACATCCCTTAAAAATGTTTTCCACTACAATCAACTTACCATCAGCTAATTCCACAGTGTATGGACTATCTAAGGTAGTGAGGCTAACATTTAGCAACTTAGCAAGTGAACTAGATACAAAACTCCGATCGGCACCAGTGTCAAATAACATAGAGGCATAGTGATTATTTAAGAGGAACGTACCCGTAACAATGTTGGGATCCTCCCGCGCTTGACGTCCTCCAATCACAAACGCCCTGCCCCTAGCACCATTGTTGTTGTTGCTGTTATTGTTGTTGTTGTTGTTGTTATTTCCATTACCGTTGCCATTTCCATTACCATTGACATTATTGTCCCCGACTTTCTTGAGCTGTGGGCAATCTTTCTTAAAATGCCCCATTTTGCCGCACTCAAAACAACCCTTCTGAGCGTTGTTCTGGTTATTGTTCTGGTTGTTGTTGTTCTGTAGCTCCCCGCGACAATCCTTAGCCGCATGCCCAATCTTGCCACACCTCTGACACTTAGCTCTCTCACATTGGTTACCTGCATGATGGTAACCACACCTGTTGCACTTGGGGTGTTTACCAATATAACCCCCCGACGATGATGATTGCTGACCACTGCTTGAACCATGATAAGACTTGTTTGAGTCTTGTTTCCGGTTTTGCTGGTATGATTGTTGGTTGTTACCCTTGAAGTTGTTACCTTCCCACTTTCTCTTATGATCTCCTACCTTGGTAGCAGATGTTCGTTTGGGCAGAGTCCCCTGTAACACTGCCTGGTCAGTAAGCTGATGCGCTAAACGAACAGCTTGTTGGATGGTGGTGGGATTTGCTGAAGTAACCAACCCCTGAATCTGAGGCACTAGTCCTCCAATGTACCTTTCAATCCACTTACTGGCTGGAGTAGCCATGTGTGGTAGCAGTCTGGCCAACTCGTGTGACCTGGTTGTGTACTCTTCAATGTTTGACCCCTCCATCTTGAGGTGCCAATATTCCTCCTCCAACTTCTGCATTTCACTGTGAGGACAGTACTCCTCTTGCAGTAAAGTTTTGAAGTTGTTCCATGTCAAGGCATTTGCCTCTCCCAATCCCAGAGTCTGAACATTTGAGTTCCACCAAGTTAATGCTGGACCCTCCAATGTTCCCGTAGCAAATTTCACCTTGCTTTCGTCAGGGCAGTTGCACATTTCAAACACCGACTCAGCCTTTTCAATCCACCGAAGGAGTCCAATGGCCCCCTCCGACCCTTTGAAATTGTGAGGTTTGCAGTCCAAGAACATCTTGAACGTGCAGACTTGTGGGTTAACCAATCCCCCAGCTGGACCCTGTGGTCCTGTGTTGTGTGTCTGAGCATACTGTGCGATTGCCTCAGCGACTCTGTTGTTAATTAGCTCGTTGAGCTCAGCGACTGTCATGTGAACGTTTCCCTCAGCCATTAGTTTCCTATTTACAAGAAGTGTTAGCATGCTTGCAAAGTCTAATGTAACATGTGTAAGTAAAACAACAAACACAACATGTAATATAAATCAACACAACTGTTGAAATAAATAATAATACTTCCATAGATAGAAACTTTCTTTGAGTACAATACTTTTGAAATAAAACATAACTTTCCAAACTACTAATGTAGGAACACAACCCGTTCCTAATAAGTTTAAACAAAACAAGAAAGAAAAGAAAAAAACAATCAATCGTCCTCAACAGTGGATTCAGGATCGGACTCAACAACTGGTGCTGGTTCCTCCTCCTCATCCTCATCCTGTTCCTCATTCTCAGAGGCCACTAAATCCTCCAAAGCTTCAACCCTGCCCGCCAAAATCTCCTCTCGGTTCTCTGACTCTTCTAGACGACCAATCAAATTGATCATCTCATCCCGCATATCGTGAACCAGATGTGTAAGATCATCCTGCCTCTCAATAGCATCCCATAGTTCCTGAGATCTCTGTGCTATCCTATCTTCTGCTACATCCAAATCCTCGCGCAATTTGGCGATCTCCTCGGCGTCCGTCCTTTGCCTCTTAGGCTCAGGAGCATCTAGTACTGGTGGTGAATGTGTAGAAGGTCCCTCAGCAGGGATCTGCTGAGTGCCCTCCACCGGCTCCTCTTCCGGATCCTCATCCGGGTCCTCATCTGGATCCTCCTCGGGATTCTCGTCTGGGTCCTCCTCCGGATCCTCCTCCAGATCTGAGTCATCCATCTCATATGGTGGAGGTGATGGAATAGGTGGTGGTGGTGATGACGGTGGTGCTGGAACTATCGGTTCCTCGTCCTCGGAATCATCAATGTAGATATAGGGTACCGATGATGATGCCATGCCTGTTACATAATATCATATGTAAGTGCAATGCCATGGAATGTGTAAGCAAGTCAATTACATAATGTCATATGTAATTCTAAGCAGTATGTGTAAACAGATGTGTCTAATGTCTAACAGTCATAGTCTAGGCCTACAAATGCAAACCTAGTTCGCTATAACCAAGGGCTCTGATACCAATCTGTCACACCCCCAATTTTCAACTAACGGAATCATACCGTTTGGGAGCATGACAAACCAGGATCTCAGAACATTAGACATAGCGAAGACCTCTATATGAATTTCAAAACATACTTTGGTCTTTAAAACATAACATCAGAGTTTTCAAAGTTTTGCGGAAGCGTTTAAAACCAATAAGAGTTGTAAAGTAACCATTACAAAACAAAATACTCAAATGTCCAAATTCAAATATCCAAAATGTTTAAAATGCATGCGACTCTATCTCCTAGTCCATGCCAGTCTTTATTGCGCGCCTTAGCGTCCTGAGAAAACATGTAAATCAAGTCAACACAAAGGTTGGTGCATAACACAGGTTTTAAGCATTTACAATGTTCAAAACAACAATTTGAATAACAAGATTGTAGATAACATAATCACACATGCACAGTCATGATAGCTAGTCATATAACTATTTACGTAAGTGTTCGACACCGAAGCTGACGGATTGCCATGCTATAGCATGTTTTCGCCTTGCCACTATTGTCTATCACAACAATAGTAAAATTGTGTTTGGTCAGTCAAACACCTGCGTAGATCCCATCTACCAGGTGAGGTTTGTCAAACCTAATAGATCTATTTCCAACTACCACGCTTTGCATTACAGCAAACTAAACGGTTCGAGGTGTGTAAGGACTTTCAAGTTGATATGTTGTCACATAATGTAAACAGCTAACTCATGCAAGTGATATGTATCTAAAAAGAGTTTGTTGCACATGTTTTCTCCCCCAAAACAGTTAAAATAAGAAAGGGGCCGTGTACGCACCTTTAATTTTAGCAGAATGATCAATACGCGTGAAATCGTGTAGAGAATCCTCTTACGAAGGATCTGTGTTTAAACAATAACTTAGTGTTATTCGGATTATCGTTTTGTGCTTGAAATCACATACGTGTCAACACACGTATGTTAAAGTGTCAGAATTGTGCATACGTAAATACGCGTGCTTTTGAAATCGTTTAAATAAAATCATATTTGATTTTATTTAAATAACCGTAATTATACGCGATTTTGCTTTCGGATTAAAATATGAATTTTATTATTCTAATACGTTCGTATTCTCGTTACGGTTCCAACGAAATTTGAACGAGTCAAAACGGAGTTCGTATGAGAAAGATATTCTAAAAATACCAAAAATGGTATTTTTCCCAAAACCGGCCACCCCCCTGCTCGAACCCGCGACCTCATACTCGCAACACACATGATCTACCAACTCAGCCCGCTAGGGTATCGCATCAGAACTTAAAAATCAATTCTTTTAACTCCTAACCTATCGGTTCCCCTTTGTTTATCTATAACCGAAGCATAATCTTCCTAATTAGCTATGAATTCGATCTTGATAACCCATGAATCCATAAAGCTTTCATTACAATAGAAATTTCGAAGTTATCAGTACCGATTAATTTGAATATAACATTCGTTTAACCCAAAACCCCCAATTCGTTTTTCCTTAAGAACCCTAGATATCAAATCCCATTAATTCAATGTTACAATCAGAAATTGTTTTATGTTTTAGCTTGATCGGCACCCTCTGAAACTTCCTACGCATTTTAATTCGATTCCTAAACTCTTTAAGACCAAAATCCCCAAAACGACTTTGATATAAACCCTAATTATTTGAACTCCAACTAATCGATGTAATCAGTTGCAATTGATTTAGGATAATTCTTAGTAGACTAATTCTGAAACTACACATGTGATTTGATTTGAATATTAAACTCGTTTGGTTTGAAATCCCCAAAACCGTTCTTAAAACAAGCCCTAGAACTCGAATCCCATTAAACCGATATTAGAAATTGAAATTGATCAATGTTTATCCTTAATCGGTCATGTTAGAAAGTGTAGGATCGATTACTCACTTGGTTTGCTATCCAATTGAAGTGGTTCGACTAAAAGATGAAGTTCGGCCTCCTTGAAATCAAATTCCTCCACCCGAAGCTTCAATGATCGAATTGACGGATGTTAAAGGTTCTGAATGTGCCGATTATGGTGTATGAATATGAAATTGTGAAGATGAAAGTCGAATTCCATGGTTTTGATGTAGCCATGTAACGGTTACAACACTTATCCCCTTTAATTCCAATCAATTCGAATTCTAACAGGTTAAAACGTATGTAAACGGTTTAGGATCATTATTACAATGATTATAGATGATAAATTCGCAATTACAACTTCGAATTTGAAGAATTTCGAATTTCTCTATATATATATAAATGAATTTTGACTTTTAGAAGTCAAAATCACCCATTATCTCAACTTGTGGCCTAATTCTTGAAATTAAACACTTAAAATCTGATTTTTATTTAATCTTAACTCCTACAGATTATTCTAGATCAAAAACTTATCATCTCGATTAACAAAGTTAAATCTAAAATCCCTAATTGTTACAAATTGATTTACTTAGAATATTGTTGGGCTAATTTAACCAATTTGGGCCTCATTTGAACTCATTAGGCCCTATCTTACCTTACTGGCCTTCCTAAATCTCATTGGGCCTCCCTGGGCCTTATTGGGCCTACTTTTTTTTCATTGAGTCTCACTTGACTTTATTGGGCCTTACTGGACCTCTCTTGGCTTATTGGGCCTACTGTGAACCTATTGGGCCTACATAGACTTCATTGGGCCTAATTGATCTTGTTGGGCCTGTGATCTCACTGTTTTTCAGTTAACAAAGTTAATCCGAAAAGTCGGATTGTCACATTATATTCCCCAAAATCAACAAGAAACTTGTTGAGTTTCAAAAACATATATCATAACAGATATGATACGAAATCAACGACTGTTGATAAAGAAAAGTATTTGCATATCATGAGCAAAGATCATATATTGGAAAAATTGTCAATGCTCAATTCAGGCTTACACTATACACATATTAATGTGCCTCAAGCACATATGGCAGTCAAGGAAAATGTATGTGATTTTGAGACATTCAATTTATGGCATGACAGATTAGGTCATCCAGGATATACAATGATGAAAAGAATAATTGAAAACACTCATGGGCACTCATTGAAACATCAAAAGATCCCACAGTCAGATAAAATTCATATGTGTACATCTTGTTCACTTGGGAAATTAATTACGAGGCCTTCAATGGTGAAAGTAGAAAATGAATCACCTATGTTCCTCGAAAGGATTCAAGGAGATATTTGTGGACCAATTCATCCACCATGTGGACCATTTAGATACTTTATGGTTCTAATAGACGCATCAAGCAGATGGTCTCATATCTCTTTATTATCAACTCGTAATGTTGCTTTTGCCAAGTTTCTTGCACAAATTATTAAATTACGAGCACATTTCCCTGATTATATTATTAAAAGGGTGAGACTTGATAATGCTGGTGAATTCACATCACAAGCTTTTAATGATTATTGCATGTCTGTGGGAATGGTCGTCGAACACCCTGTTGCTCATGTACATACACAAAATGGTTTAGCAGAATCGTTAATCAAACGACTACAATTAATAGCTAGACCATTGATGATGAAAACAATACTCCCTATATCAGTTTGGGGTCATGCAATATTGCATGCTGGATCTTTAATCCGTGTAAGGCCAAGTGCAAATCACAAATACTCTCCCTTGCAACTTGTTTCGGGACATGAACCAGACATTTCCCACCTTAGAACTTTCGGGTGTGCAGTATATGTCCCTATCGCACCACCCCAACGCACAAAAATGGGTCCTCAAAGAGGGCTGGGAATATATGTCGGGTATGTAACACCTTCAATCATAAGATATCTTGAACCTTTAACAGGTGATGTCTTTACAGCACGTTTTGCTGATTGCCACTTTAACGAGGCAATTTTCCCAGCATTAGGGGGAGAAAATAAGAAACAAGAAACCAATGTATCATTGTGTGTCCCGTCACTGTCCTATCTTGATCCAAGGACAAAACAATGTGAAACGGAAGTACAAAAGATAATACATATACAAGAAATTGCAAATCAATTGCCTGATGCATTTACTGATACAAATAGAGTCACTAAATCTCACATACCAGCTGCTAATGCTCCAGCTCATATTGAGATTCCAAATAACCAAATGAATATTAATATGGCTCATGAATCTCAGAAACGTTTGAAACGTGGAAGGCCAATCGGTTCAAAGGATAAAAATCCTCGAAAAAGAAAAGGTTCTGAAAAGGAAGTTGATCATACAAAGAATGTTATTAAAGAAACAATAAATACCGAACTTCCTCATGAAGAGGGTGTCGATGATACCAACAAAGAAATTTCAATCAACTATGGTCACACACATATTTTATGGAACCGAGATAAAATGGAAAATATTGATGATATATTTTCTTATTCAATAGCATGTGATATTATGAATGGAGATGATACTCCCGAACCAAAGTCTATTAGTGATTGTCAAAATAGACATGACTGGGATAAATGGAAAGATGCTATGCAAGCTGAGTTAGATTCATTAAACAAACGAAAGGTTTTTGGTCCTATTGTTATTACACCGAAAGCTGTTAAGCCAGTAGGGTACAAATGGGTTTTTGTACGTAAACGAAATGAGAATAATGAAGTTATTAGATATAAAGCTAAACTCATCGCTCAAGGTTTTTCACAAAGACCGGGGATTGACTATGATGAAACATATTCTCCCGTTATGGATGCAATAACTTTTAGATATTTAATCAGCTTAGCAGTCTCTAAAAATTTAGAAATGCATCTTATGGATGTCGTTACAGCTTACCTATATGGATCACTTGATAGTGACATCTATATGAAAGTTCCTGAAGGATTCAAAATCCCTGATGCATTAAGTTCAAAACCTAAAGAGATGTATTCAATCAAATTACAAAGATCGTTATATGGTTTGAAACAATCTGGAAGGATATGGTACAATCGCTTGAGTGAATATTTGATAAATCAAGGTTATACAAATAATCTCATTTGTCCATGCGTCTTTATCAGGAAAACAACATTAGGATATGTGATCATAGCTGTATACGTTGATGATCTAAATATAATTGGGACACATAAAGAAATCCATGAGGCAATCGTTCTTTTAAAGAAAGAATTCGAAATGAAAGACCTTGGAAAAACCAAATATTGTCTTGGTTTACAGATTGAGCATTTGAATAATGGAATACTTGTCCATCAATCGACTTATACTGAAAAGCTCTTGAAACGATTCAATATGGACAAGGAAAATCCATTAAGCACCCCAATGGTTGTGAGATCACTCAACATTGACAATGATCCATTTCGTCCTTGTGAAGATAATGAAGAGGTTATTGGTCCTGAGTTACCATACCTCAGTGCAATTGGAGTTCTTATGTATCTTACCAATTGTACAAGGCCTGACATTTCTTTTGCAGTTAATTTGCTAGCAAGATTTAGTTCAGCTCCTACAAAAAGACACTGGAATGGGATCAAACATATTTTTCGATACCTTCGAGGTACAATTGATTTAGGGTTATTTTATCCTAACAATTTGAAAGAAGGATTAGTTGGTTATGCAGATGCAGGTTATTTATCTGATCCTCATAAAGCAAAGTCACAAACTGGATATGTCTTTATAAATGGAGGAACCGCAATTTCATGGCGTTCTCAGATACAAACACTTGTTGCAACATCCTCGAATCATGCTGAAGTCATTGCACTCCATGAAGCATCAAGAGAATGTGTATGGCTAAGATCTATGTCACAACACATATTGACTTCTTGTGGACTAGAGAAAGACCAAAATCCAACTCCTATGTACGAAGATAATGCAGCTTGTGTCTCGCAGATGAAAGAAGGGTATATCAAAAGTGACAGAACAAAACATATACCACCAAGGTTCTTTTCATATACCAGGGACCTTATCAAAGACAATCAGGTTGATATGAGATATGTCCAGTCCAGTAACAATTTAGCTGATCTTTTCACAAAAACACTTCCTACTACAACTTTCAGAAAACACGTTCATGACATTGGCATGCGCCATGTACAGAGAATGTAACAAGTTACAGATTACAACTTGAGGGGGAGCTACTCACATACTGCACTCTTTTTTCCTTAACTAAAGTTTTTTCCCACTGGGTTTTCCTTTAGCAAGGTTTTTAATGAGGCAGTACTTCAAGCTCCCAAAATTTATAAAGTGTCATCCAAGGGGGAGTGTTATGAAGATAGTAATTTACCACATGATTTAATCTTACCAAGAGAACTTTGACTTAGCTAGTGGATGCACACTTTGTCAACAAATGCATGCACACTTTGTCAAACTTATAGATAATCTACCATGCTCCAAATAGTTAATCTTGTCTAGTAAATAGTTAATCTTGCCTAGTAAATAAATGTGGATTTTGTAGTATAAATACCCCCTAAGTTAGATGAAAAGATACACCTCTTGTATACACTTTCATAAGTTATACAATTCTCTACTTCTTCCTCTTACTTTCTTTATAAAGTTCTTAAATATTAGCACTACTCTTGTGTTAATTGTTATTAAAATTATAACACCTAATTTTTTTTTATAGTTTTGTAACATCATTAGGGTCAATTTTGAAAAAAAATGTAACACAGTTGTACAGGTCACCGTTGATCTGTACAGCTGTGTTACGTCTGTGTTACATCGTATACAAATTATTATTTTTTAAAATGGGTCGGCGCTTTTTTCATTTTTTTTTATAAAATTGACCCTAATGATGTTACAAAACTGTAAAAAAATATAAAAAATTAGATTTGTTTACATTGTTTTTTTCAAAGGTTCCAAAGTTTCATCAACTCAAGTGAGTTTTCAAAATATACATGCCCTATATATATATATATATATATATATATATATATATATATATATATAGGGGATGGTTAACGTACAAATGAAAATTAACGTGCTAAACGTAGGAAGCCACAGGAGCACACTATGTGTCATCAGGGTAAGGGCATTATCGTCCATATAAAATTACAGACCGTGTGTAAAATTACAGACCGACATTTAATTAACACTTATAATCAAGGACCATAGGGATAATCACAGACCAATAATTACGGACCACATTATATATCAATCACAGACCGTATTTTAACACAAATAATCAAGGACAAACTGTATAATCACTAACCAATAATCACGGACCACGTTATATGAAAATCACGGACCGTCATTTAATATGCATCATCAAAAGAACAACTGCATAATTACGTACCAATAATCACGTACCAAACATAATAATCACGGACCACGTAAAAAAAACTTAAAAAAACTATAACAATACCATACTCAAATTAAAGATAATAAAATTCTCAATTTTATGGTGCAATTTTTTTTAAAAAAATAATAAAGCATGTAAAAGTTATTTAACTTTTAAAAACCGAGTGAAACTTGTTGTAACATAGAAAATGTGGTTGTTCCTATTTTGCCCTTCCAGTTATATTTTACCCTTATTTTGTGAAGAAAGTTGTATAAAGTGGGGACCACTAGATCTTATTCATTGATTAGTTTGATCAAATGGTCCAGAATTCATCCTACGTTTTGTACGTTAAGAACCATATGTATTTGATCCAGTGTAGATATATATATATATATATATATATATATATAAGGGAGAGTTATTTTGAAAAACCTACTTAAGTTGAGAAAACTTTGAAAACAATGAAAAAACCATCAATTTTTTTTCATTTTTTTACAGTTATGTTTCATCATTAGGGTCATTTTTATAAAAAAAAAAGCGCCGACTAGTTTTTTAAGAAAAAATAATAAAAAACCGATGTAACACAGGCATAACATCGTTGTACAGGACTGAAAGAAGGAGTTACATCAGTGTTATATTTTCGTTTTTAATAATTTTTTTAAAAAAAATTGGGTTGGCGCTTTTTTTATATTTTTCATAAAAATGAGCCTAATAATGTTACAAAACTATAAAAAAATTCAAAAAAAAACTTTTGTTACATAGGGTTTTTTAAGATTTTTTCAACTCAAGTGTTTTCATTTTATACATGCCATATATATGTATGTATATATATGTATAAAGAAGTGTTCAAATAATAATTCACTCTTAAAGCAATAACCCGAAATAAACGTCAAGATAAAGCCAAATTTTGGACTTTTTTTGGAACATCATTGCACCATATTTAGAACACTATGTTCTTTTATGAGTTTGTGTAAAATCATCATCGTTTAAGAGATATCATCGTTGTAAAATTTTGATTTACAACATTGTAACTGTTTTAGGCCCAAAAATTACAACGATGTAAACTCTCAAACGGTAATGAATTTTCGCAAACTTATAAAAGAACATAGTGTTCTAAATGTGTTACAATGATTTAAAAAAAAAATCCAAGATTTGACTTTATCTTGGCAAAGTTATCTGAGTTATTGCAATAAAGGTGGGTTATTATTTGTTCACAATCCAATGGTTCAAATTTTCTAGATTTAATCTAATGGGGACATGTGTCACTAATTAATTTTTAATACAAAAGGACATTACGGTCTTTTGTGTTAATTACAAAAATCAAATTTAATATAAGAGTGACAAGTGTCACACTCTTAAAAAACCATCTATTTTCCTATTTTTAAATAAAAGTTTTCCCACTTGATTTTTATACACTTATAACTATTTTATACGATGTTATTTTTTTTATAAAAATTACACCATTAAACTCGTCATATTTTTCTTCGTTAATTTCATTATAGTCATGCCAAATTTTTTTCCGGCGTTCGTAATTACACTAACGTAAAAAACATAAGTACAATAATTTCTCTCTTTTTTCAAAAATTTTCCATCAAATTTTTTTTCTTTCATCTTAAATATATATTACAAACTTATTTTTTATTATAAAATTTAGTTAATTAAATAAATTTATATAAAGTAAGATAGAAAGTTAAATAATTGTAACGTAAAAAAAATAATAAGTTACAGCTTGTTACACTAGTGTAATTATGAACACTTTGAAAAAATTCAGCTCGTTACATCAGTGTAATTATGAACACTTTGAAAAATTTAGCTCGTTACATCAGTGTAATTACGAACACTTTGAAAAAATTCAGCTCGTTACATCAGTGTAATTTCAAAAACTTTAAAAAAATTTGACAAAACTATACTTGAATTAAAGATAAAAATGTGACAAATTTTATGGTGTATTTTAAAAAAAAATAATTATGTATATAAAAGTTATGAAGGTTTAAAAAATTGGGGGGTAAACTTTTATTTTAAAAATCAAATCAAGTATAACTAACAAATCTCACTATATCCTTAAAGAAATCTCAACCACTTAGTTTTTCCAGATTTAATATGGACCACACATTTCAAATTTATTAAATTAGACAGCTAATCAAATTGGGTTAATAAGTTATATCAATTACCATGTGCTACCGATTGATCATTACCCTATATATATATATATATATATATATATATATATAATATTAGAACTTTTAATTTAATACAAAATTACTATCATAAAATATTCAAATCAATCTGTTACTTTATTATCAGTTGTCCAACCTTTGAATTATCGTTAAAACCGATGGTCGTCAAATACTGGTGGTGGTCCAACATTGATAATAAATTTATTTATTTATTTTTGTGTTTTTTCGATTTTTTTCCAACTGTCAAGTGTCTACAATGTGAGGTGGTTAAAAACAAAGAAATCTTTTGCATTTTCAGATAAGCCATCTAAATTTTGGTAATGACATAAATGATGATTCATTGTTTAATTTATTTAAAAACAAAGATTTTTTTTGCATTTTAAATGGCTTTCACTTTTATATCTTTTACTGTAATATTTTAGAGACAACTTCATATATTCCCTTAAACTTTCATCATCTTATATTTCCTCAAATCATGTTTGAAGAGTATTTATTGTATATTATATATTGAAAACTTATACTTTAAAAAACATGTGAGTTTTAAGGTTTAGAAGATATGTAATTTTCCTATTTTGTTGATCGAATAAATGTTTTTCTTAAGACTCTTTTGAGTGTTTTTGAGTTTGCTTTAATGTGAATGTTGTTATTTTATGAGGAAAGATCAAATAAGAAAATATTTTGTATAAAAAAAGTAAAAATTTATATAATTTTGACATGTGACATGATAATTTACACATAACATCTTGTTTTTTGTATTAGAATATTTTTGTACGTGATTTTCGCGTTTTTGTACTTTATTTTTTTTGTACTACATCTTTATTTTTTTGTAATGGATTTTTATTTTTGATATGATGTTTTTATTTTTATACTATATTATTTTTGTACTGGATTTTTTTGTACATGATTTTTTTACTAAATTTTTGTTTTTATCATTGTACTAAATTTTTGGATTGCGACACCCCGGCCTCGGCTAGGCTGATATGTCGCTATTACAGAAACCAGAACAACACTTATTTCTATATTTAATGAATTAACACTAATTAAATACAAAATATTTAATTACATCATTAATTGTCATAAAGAAATGACAAAGAGAAATACGGCTGAGCCAAAAATTTGCTCAGTAACGAAAGAACAACAGTAATGATGGTGAAATCTGAAAAAGGAAATTGTCACACCCCCAAATTCCCACTCGTGGTGTCAGTCCACGTGGGTGTGACGTGGCCAGGATCACAGCTCATGGTCATATAGAACGACTTCTATATGAGTTACACAATCACACAAATTTGTAAACCAATCATGTTTTCAAAATCAAAGCAGCGGAATTATAGAGTAATACAACGGAAAGTAAATTGTTTAAGACAATACATAGTTTAAATTATTTTTAAAGTAAAACTCATGCACACAAGCCTAAGACACGAGTCTATATGCCAATCAGGCTCCTTAGTGCTTCCAAGTGCGCATCCTAGCGTAAGCTCCATTAGTTACCTGAGAATACATGCGAAAAGTGTCAATTAAAAAGTTGGTGAGTTCACAGGTTTAGACAGACTGAAAAGTAAACAGACATATACTGGGTATGTTAAGTTTTGTTGTTGGATACTACGATCCGTGGAGTGTGTCAGTTCATCTTACCGAAACTAGACTGTTTCCGTTTGCCTCCGCAGGTCATCGCTGAACCCGCATTCACATCGAAATTACACTCGTTATGACCTCCAGTCAACATTGGTGCCGAGTGGGGTTAGTCAAATCCAGTAGTACGACGTAATTACGACTCGTTTGATACACA
Organism: Mikania micrantha; assembly: GCA_009363875.1. Classification (NCBI taxonomy): domain Eukaryota; kingdom Viridiplantae; phylum Streptophyta; class Magnoliopsida; order Asterales; family Asteraceae; genus Mikania; species Mikania micrantha. The sequence continues at coordinate 19,190,064 of CM018682.1, read as the reverse complement.
ACTAACGGTAAGGATAAGTGAGGACTTTAAGCGATAATAGTTACACTCGAAAATGGTTTTCACAACATACCAGTCATATATCTAAAACAGTTGCAATAATATTCTCACCCCAAAGTTGAGTAAAACAGTTGATAAGTAAAAGTGGGGCTGTAAACTCACCTGAGTTCGAGTAAAGCGTTTGCTCAACGGAATTAGTGTAGCTCGCCGGCTAGTAGTCACCTATAACACATAGGTACTATGAGTTCGTATTTGCATACATGTGGGCCTCACAGGACCGTGTTCGTGTTTAACAACACCAAGTTGTTATGTGGGTCGAGTTGACCGTGTTTGACCGTGTTGACCGTGTTTGATCTAACGACCCGTTGGTGACGGTTTTGGATCAAGTGCTCGTGTAACGTGCGGTTTAGTGTCATGTGATGTGTACGGATACCAAAAGTCATTCCCATGAGGAAGCTTACTATTTATAGTAAGTTTCTATTTTAGGAAAGTTTCCACATTAGGCAAGTCATGCATAAAATCACATTCCGGTTATTCTAACATGCGTGTTTATCCTAAATGAGCATGTTATCACATAGCACATAGCTACACGTAGCCGGTTTAGCATAGTTTGCGCGTAAAAGTTTCTAAAATTAGAAAGTTTCTAAAATAAGCATATTTCATCAAGTTTAACAATCAATATCATCTAACATCAATATCTTAGTCCTAAATAGCCATAAAATCGTATTCGATTCAACAAACATATGACAAAACTTCGACTTAGCAAAATAAAGTTACTATACTTAGTAATTTATAAGTATTACACAAAATCCATTATTTCAACAACATCAATCATTCAATACCATCATGTTATCAACAAATAAGCATGTTAAACCCAAAACATTATCATACATATCATAAATTTGCAAACTTGTGATAAAAAGTTACTATTTTTAGTAACATTCATGAAAATCATACATTTGACAACTCTAAACATTCCTATGCACCAAGTAATCACCATCTAACTTCTAAACATCATTTTTAAGCATAACTTATAGATCTAAACATGCAAATGTGGTCATTTCATCAAGAACATACATTTTGTAACATTAAAGTTACTAAAATTAGCAACAATCCCCAAATGACCAAATCTTGACATAGTTAACCATTCTAACCTTGCAAATCATCATCAATAACACATTAATCAACATTTCAATACTAACAATCATGCTATTAAGCTTAGATCATACATGCATGTACTCACAAGTGCCCATTTACTAATAAAATCAACAAATATTCATCTAATCTTATCAAAATCATCATAGATCATTGTTAGATCATCAAATCAGTAGGTAACATCATCAAATAGCAGATTTATAGACTCAATATTTCGTGATAATGGTGGTGATGGTGTTGCATGTGGGTATTTCCACTTGCATGTGGGTGTAGATGCAAGATTGGTGTAAGATGGTTGCTAAAACTACCTCAAATGTCTTCTAGCTCGAGAAATGTGGCCTGAGATTGATGGTTTGAAGCTCCAAAGTCTGCTGGTGAAGCTCCTCAGTCGAGATTTGGAGAGTGGTGATGCTAGTTTGGCCCCCAATGCTTCTTCCTTTGCCACAACTCCTTCTACAATCTTCAAAATGGCTTCCAATGGATTGATGATGCCTTCCAGGTGCTCCAATGGTGTTTTACAGAGGGGTTATGGTCGAGGTTGAGGGTATCAGTCGAGAGAAAACAAGTAGAGGCTAGAGAAATGATTAATCTTGGTTAAATAAAGATTTCTGCGCAAGTGGACTCGTCGCGTACCGCGATGCCTGCCAAAAAGCATCTCCGCGTAGCGCGGCGATTAAAATAATAATTCTGTTCCCGAAACACGCCGCGTACCGCGGTGGTGGAAGATGATCGGTCGTCGCGTACCGCGATGGATTTCGGAGAATTCAAATTCTCCCGCTCAGGCTTCGCGTACCGCGAAGGCCTAGTTAGGTGTCCATCGCGTACCGCGATGGGTCTCGGTTGAGCCCAATAAGCCCAATTTCATTGTTTTGAAGCGAATTTCTCGTATTTCACAATTACGATTATCGTTTCTCGACATATGAACATTGTTCTACTAAATTAGGTTCACTCAAACCTAAGTGCAGTGATATTGTGCTGTGGTTTGATCCGTTCACCAACGTTCGTCGTTCAAGACACGTGCGAGTTTCGTGCGATAATTCCTCGAACTACCGGTGTGTTTGGTCCGTTGTGCCACGTGTCACACTAAATTCAATTATTCTAGTGCTACGTATGAAATAATAATACACATTATTATTAAAATAAAATAAATGTTGACCAGGAAATTGCGAGGTGTCACAGAAATGAATAAAGAAATGACAACAAATAACAATTATAACAACGTCAGCGAAAGCAACTATAATTATCATAATAAACACATGATAACGAATGTCCGAACGAACTAACCATACGGATAAATAATTTCAACTAATCAGAACGAATACATAATCAATTAAGTCGTATGGTAAGGAGATACCTATTTAAGCACAAAACAAAACAAATGGTGTACACATACCCGTCGGCCTAGTGTACCAAGTTGTGAGTTGTATGTGGGTACACACCAACACTCACCAAAACAAAATAATTATCCTAGGACCGATCCATACGTCTCCCCAGAATTCACTAGGTGCACAATGTACTATCAGAATACTAATGGAGACGGCATGAACTATTCACACCGTCACGGAAAGTGCTACGCCATTGATGCCCCATTGACGCACTGGTAGAATCACCTATCGGAGGCTTTGCTCGGGCATCAGAATCGAAACAAATTACAAATACAGAACAATCAAACATCTAAACAAGGTCACATAAAACAATTCATACATCAATCTAACGGAACATGCAATAATGAATACAAATTTGATAATTATATCGCATGCATAATAAATCAGAATTGGAACCAATGAATGCTCGAGAAACCAAACGGCTTAACTTAATCACGTGAATAGAACAAACGAGGCAACCAAAATATACTATAAGTAACGAAAAGAAAATCCGTACAACAACGGACAACAAAATTTATACTCTGAGTTAAATAAATGGAATCCGTACCAGAAACGAGGCAAAACAAATACACTATGAGGTAAATGTATAAAATCCGTACCTTAGTCTTGGCAATTAATCAACAGGAAATCAGATAATAATCATATAATCCGAATTCCGATGATTCAGAAATCTGTAGTTTTGTTCGATCTCACGTTAGTTTAAACAAATTATGATTTGTATGCTTTTAACGTTAATTAGAACGAATCGGTTTATAAATTCGTTTATTAACGCTTATAAACATTCTTTAATTTCGTAAATCGGCGATTTAAACATTTTTTTTCCGGAATGTTTTTTTAAATAGAATAAAAATAAAATATGTTTTGGGAACGACTAAAAGTTGTGACCTTACTAATTGAGTTTTTATTTGTTTTATTTTTTTTCTTAACCAGCAGAGAATTCACAATTGTTTATCAATTTATTAAATTATTCTTGAATCTCAAAATGTTTAAAACTAATTTTATTTTATTTTTCAAAAACTGATCTTGGGAGGGGTTGAACTCACGACCTCACATAATTAATCCATTCTTTAACCAGTTGATTTCAAGATTTTTGAATAGTATTTTTGTGTTTATTAATTCTTTTGTGCATGAATAATTTTGGAAAATCAGGTTTATGTGTAACCAAAAAAATTTACTAATGCGCTAGGAGGGACTCGAACTTGAGACCTCCAGACTTTTCAACATGCACTTAGCTAGTTAGACTAAGGTTTCAGTTGTAACTCATGGTCTTTGTTTATTACTAAAAATTTAATGTTTCAAGAATCACGGTCTTCCTTCTTCTTTGTTTATTCCAGATTCTTAAAACATCTTAACATTCGTTCAACCCGGTTCATAAAACCATCAAAGTCAACGCCTGAAAGTCAACGTCACTTCAAGCTATCATTGCTGGATCAACTGGCTCCATGTTCCTACATAAATCCGATCTTCTACTATAAAACCAGTGGTCATGAAGTTGACATTTTAAATACATGTGATCACCTGGCTAACTCTTTATCAGAAGCACTAAACTTGTACTACCCACTAGCTGGCAGACTCACAGACGACGGGCTCGAAGTTGATTGCAACGATCAAGGGGTCCAATATTTGGTGACCCAAGTGACCACAACCCTGGATCATTTTCTCAAACTAGGTCCCAAGATTGACCATATTAACCAACTCATAGGCGCAAAGGGTCAAACCACAAACTCATTGCTAACAGTTCAGGTTAACTTATTCAATTGTGGTGCACTTGTTATTTGTGTCATTGCTTCCCATCAAGTCATCGACGGATACAACCCAATCAGGTTTATTAACCAATGGGCTAGCATGAACCGCACCGGTGCCACCAATGGCCCTTTTTCGCCTACTTTCGATAAGCTTGACTCAGTGTTCCCACCCAGGAAAAACGTTTCACTTGAGAGCAAAAACGCATCGTTTCCGGTTGACCCAGAAGCTGTAATTGTGACAAAAAGGTTTGTGTTTAGTGGGACTACAATATCAAAGCTAAGATCAAAAGCCGGTTCGGTTCATGGTGAACACACTCGGGTCACATTGGTGGCTTCGTTGATTTGGAAGGCTCTCATCTCGGTTGACCAGATGAAAACCGGGAGGTTAAGGGACTGTTTATTAGCCCCTGCAATGAACTTGAGAGGAAAGGCAGGCTCATGCACCCGTATCAAAAAGCTCGTATGGGAACGTGTGGGCTCCGTATCCAATCTGGTTTTTGCAAACCGGTAAAGAACCCGAGTTTGTGGATCTTGTCGGTCTGGTTGAAGATGCAACAAGAACTATGGTCATGTGGGTTCAAAAAGCAAGTGGTGAAGAGATATGCAGCCACGCGAAGGCGGTTTACGGTTCGGTTTGTGAAGAATTAAAGCAAAACAAGTTCTGCATTTTTACGAGTTGGTATCGGTTTGGGGTTTATGACGTTGATTTCGGTTGGGGAAGGCCTTGCTTTGTGGGTAATGCTGGAAGTGCACTTGAGATGGTGACTTTAATGGATGACAAAGATGGTGATGGAATTGAAGCATGGGTTAGCTTGAACCACAAAGAAATGCATGGGTTTGAACAAGATCATGATATTGTAGCCTTCACCACCGGCTCACCACCTGCTTTAGGTTCTTAACCACTGATTCTGATTCCAATAAATTTCAAGCCATCGATCAGGAGTTGTTTAAGTGTTGTGATTTGGCCTTTACCATTGTTTTAATCATAGGGAAAATTCACAACATGTTCATTTGACTACAAACATTTTCCAAAATGTTCATTTGACTATTCAATGCTATAAAATGTTCATTATCTGTATGGGCGTCGGCTCTCCTATATATACAGGCGACGCACATATAACCAACGAATTAAAAAAATGATATTTGTTATCTACGGGCGCCCACATCATACATATGTAGGTGCCGCTCGTATACAAGAAAATTAAAAAAAATAAAAATATCATGTTAAATAAAAATAAAAAATATTTATGGGCGTCGCCATCCATGACTACCGTGTAAATGTAGGCCCGAGCTCGTGACAAATAGGTGTCACACCCGGGGCTCTCGGCGACCCGGGCGCTGCGACCCGATTGGTTTCATATATCATCCAATATCGGTCAGAGTTTATTATTTTTTTTTCAAATGTTTCGGCGGAAGTGTTATTTTATGAATTTTATAGTTTTGCAAATGATTCATATGCATAGATGTGAAAATCATATTTCATTATTTCTAAATGATTCATACGCATAGGTATGAGAAACAATATTTCATTATTCGTAAATAACTTTTCAAAAATATCTTTTCAAAAATATCTTTTCAAGATTTCACTAAATTGCATACGCATAGGTATGAACACTATCATTTCATATTATTGTAAACCGGATTTTCACAAACATAATTTCAAATCATTTTATAATTTCCGGTTTATACATGACTTGGAGGCATAGCTCCAATAGCTCCATGGTCTCACCACAATATTTTATACAAGGCATCATAGACCAAGAATCCCTAATTTTGCTTCTCTTTTAAATTTCATTATTACCTGAAAAGTTTTTGTAAATAAAACATTAAATTGTCAACATAATGTTAGTGAATACAAATAACAGGCTCGTCTTGTAAGCATAGCATGTTCCGTCCTTTAGTCATAATTATTATTGGCAATACTACACATTTAACATGTTATTTCATTTATCGATACAACTACTGCATACACTGGTTTATAATTGTCACTGGTTAGGAACTACAGCGCAACGCGTCTTACGTTTTGTTCCTTCCAGCCCACAACAGGTCACTGGTTAGGTTGCATGCGGAGTACGTCTTACGTTTAACCTTCCAGCCCACCTGTAGCAGCCACGTATAGGAATTTCACCCATATGCGGATACGATTTGCAAATCATGCGTATACTAGTAGCCTAAATGCCGGTCACGTAGTATCCCTTTATGCGTCAAAGTTTAAACAAACCATGCTTAAAAAATGCATTTATATTTAAAAACAAGTTAAATGTATTCACCTGGATTTTTGGTTGGCTGAGTGACAGTTTAGAACTTCTCAATATAAATTGGGCAGCGTTTCTGCTTAATTTATTCTTATAACTATTTGCCCTTATTTTCTGTTCCTAAAATAAATCATAATCAACTTACTATTTGTGTATATATATACGGTCAGATCTTAACCCTAACAATATCCAAAAACTTAAATTTATGAGTGAACTAAGAAATCAAAGTACATACCGGAATAAACTGACTTCTAATTCTTGAGAAAGCTTGGAAAAACTCATATGAATATTTCTGTAAACTTCAATCTATGCCATTTTCTTTTTCGAATTTATGTTCCTTTTCGATCGATCTACATATATATATGTGTGTGAAATGAAGATAAGCATCTGCTTATCTTTTTCTTTTCTTTTCTTGACAACACACTCACACGTGTACTGTCACACCCCAACTGACGGCGGAATAAAGTTGGGGCACGATGACGACTGTTCAAAACATGATCGACTATTAAAGTTTAATATTTATTACATTCCAAATTAAGTGACATACAAGTAGTTCAAAAACATAACTTAACATAAACAAGTTCATAGTTCAAAGCTTATTCTAAGTCCAAAAGCCTTACATGATCCTCATAGCTTCACTAGTTTGTACCTGAAACATGTTTAGATTCAAAGGTCAACTATAAATAGTTGGTGAGAAACATATGTTTTGACACCAAAAATTAACAGTTCAAAAGATAAGATTTGCAATTCATGTGTAACATAGTGATGTAAGGCAATATGTGAAAACATACACATGTAACTATTGCAAATCAAACCTTAGTTAACCTAGTTAGGCATAGTACTCCATACTACCCTCAAAATAGTTAAGTACTGTGTAATCACCGGCTTAGTGAAGTGGTCAGTTCAATAGATCTATTATCACAACAGTTTGGCTTTCACAAGTTAATGATCAATGCACAAGTTAAGTATAGTTAATATGGTAGTTTGGGACATATAGCTCAAATCCACATAGATACAAGTTTGAATTGCTAGAAAATACTTCAAAGTTAAACATGTTCTAGCCCCGATGATTTTGTAAACAAAAGTAGAAGAAAAGGGGGCTATGTAACTCACCTTGCAAAGTGAGTTGAAAACATAAATCGGGATGTTGTCCAAACTAGTATCGTATTAGGCACCTACAACATTATAGATTTCTTTTGAGTTTTTGTACTTAATGTGGTTCGTTTTGTCGTATATTGTTGTCGTGTTTTTTTGTATCTTTGGTTAATTTAAGTTTCGGAATTTACTTATAATAATTATGCTTTTTTACTTATATTTACGTATTTGTTATAATACTTTCAAAATACTAAGTGTCGGGTTTTTAGAAAATTTTGACATTATAACGACGTATTTTTGGAATATTACCATTTTGTTTAATACGTCAATACTTATTAATTATATCAACATATATAACATATTTACAAGTATATAGTATGACATATATACACTTTTATACATGTGAAAATAATTAATATATATGTAGAAATGTTAGAGTTTATAAAGCTGTTTTTTGAATAGATTATGCCCGGCTTGTTCAGAAAAACTTTAAAAATAAAAATCGTTGGAAAAAAATTATGAAACTTTACAGTCTATTATTTTAAGGTATTTTGAACAACTTTCATTTAGAAAACTTTTCGTTATTTTGCTTAAAAATGGGTCAAAACAATCACACAAGTATATGTCCTTAAAGTTTCTGTTTTGACAGATTTAGTCCAGTGAGTTCAGATTCATTTTTGACATAGTAAAACTTTGAGTTAGGCTATGAAACTCTCCAGTCCATCATTTTGGCATATTATGAACAACTTTCATTTAGAAAAGTTTTCATGATTCGGATATTAAGTAAGTCAAAAATGCTGCACAACCAGGGGGCAGAAATCCGCGCACTGATCTTGTGAAGGCTGTTTGGAGCATCATTTGGTCGAGTTAGAAGTTGAATAAGTAGTGCTGGAAAGCTAACACGATGAACTTAGTCCTGGAATCTGAGTTTATTCAGTTTGGAGTTGTTATGACCATTTTATGACTTGTTGAAGTCGTGACAACATTCTGCCAGAATTGACAGATTTTATGTTTGTGTGTAGATAGGTAAAACTTATGAGAAACAAGGTGTTTGAGTGTTATACCTTTAGTGGAGCTGAATATGATTAAGAGTAACACAAATGGTGAGAAAGAAGAAGCCTTGATTCCCTCATTGAGCTCCTTTCCACCTTTGCTCTTGCATGTAATCCCTAGGGTTTTCAGTGTCGATTTTTTTTCTTTCTTAAATAGAAATCGTATTTGAATTATAATAAAATAAAAATTTTGGGTATTGTTGAAACATTTGCTCTCGTTTATGCATACATACAAAGATTTCTTCAATGAACAAATTTATTATAATTATTAAACACATCATTATAATACACACAAGCATATAAATATATATATATATATATCTGTGTGTGTGTGTATGTGTGTGAGTTAAAAAAAACGTATTTATAATTTATATAAATTCATTATGCATACACAACAACAACAACAACAACAACAATGAAATCCTTATACATTTGACTAGTATTAAATAAATAGATAGATAAAACTCTATATAAGTTTTATAAAGCTAAATATAAATAAAAAGTTTTATAATTCTTTAAAAAAATAGTTTTATAAAGTTTTAGACATTAAATATCAAAGGTATGAGTTAATGGGCTAAAAATTGTCATTTTATAAACTTCAATGTAAGAGAAAGGGGAATTAGAAAGCTGAAATATTAGAGTTAGATAGTAGAAGGACCAAAACTGTAAAAATCCCCAACTCTTTTCCCTCATCTTCCTCACCCGTCGACCCAATGGATCCAACCGGATCCAATTCGCAACCCAAGTGAAAATCTGGCGAATCCATGCGATTAACAGTTCGATTTTCTGTAATATGGAAAGGATTCAATCTCGAAAACTCCTCTCAATCATCAATTAATCAAAACAAGAAAAAAATCAAGCTCTAAAAATATCTATGGTTACCGAAAATCAAATACAAATCAATCCACTATAAATACTAAATCAAACGATTAAAAATCCATCCTAGAAGCCATTCGAAGTAGTCTGTGCGAATCAATCCATCTCACAAACTCTCTGAAGTCGGATTCGAATCCTAGATCGACCGAGGGTTATCACCTACTCGAACTCTATCACTACGACATCATTCCAGGTAACTCAAACCACCATTCTACTCAGTTTTGGATGAGGATTGATAGCCCTAACAATTTAGAGGCTTACAATCGGTCCTCTGATTGAATTGGGAACGATCTGAATCTAGGGTTCATATTGATTTTGGGGCAAACTTAGAATCTTTATAAGTTTAATTCGAAACCAGAATGTTCAAGCATTTCCGGGCCAGCCTAGTGGTAAACCGCACTGCGTGGGAAGAAATAACCCGGGTTTGAATCTGGGCTGGAGCGGGTTAAACCGGTTTTGGGCTCCTTTGGGCCTATTTCCATCACATTTTTTTAATCTAAAAATACTAAAAATCAAGTTTTATTAATCTGTTATAATTAAATTATTTTTTTTATTGAACTAATTATTTATACTTATTTTAAACATGAATAACTAAACTAAAAACTCTAGTTTATCTTTTATTATTTTTTAAATGTACTAAAATGATTTTATTGAGTTTATTAATAATCAACCTTTTATTATTTTAAATAAAATAATTTACATATATGTTTATTTTTATCTTTTATTGTTTTTACTAATAAAATGATTATAAATGTATTCTCTTAATTTTAAATCAATTTTTCTCAAACAAATTTTATAACTTTAAATTGTTTGTTTTATAAAACTATGAATTTATTTTTAAAACTATTAAACAAAGTAAAACATATTTATAAACAAAGAAATATTTCAAAAAAATAAATGAAAAAGGCTCTTGCTTTTAAACTAAACATAAATCTTTTATAAACATACAATTTCTTATTTTAAACAATAAAACAACAACAAAAGGATGGAAATTAGGTTAATTCAAGCTTCATGTGATATTCAAATAATTATTCTAAATCAATTAAGATATTTATTTATTTGATTTATTCAAAATCAAATAAATAAATGATTATTCAATATTAATTAGGATAGTTATTTATTTGGTAATTCAAAATCAAATAAATAAATGATTATTCAATATCAAATAGGATATTTATTTATTTAATTGATAAATAAATAAATAAATAATCCTAAATGAAAACCATTCAAACTTAGACACATCAAATTAGGACTTCCATAGTATGCCATAGAAACTAGGATGTCAAAACTTGAACTCTAAGTACGTAGACTAAGAATCTCTATTGCCTTTAGGTTAAGGTGTGCAAGCACAACTTCGTAAATCTTAGGCAACGATTCAACTGACAAAGCTAGGACATCAAGTGAGTAATTCTATACTCCCTCTTTACATTTTTGTACTTTTGGGATGTTACATATGCCATATTTAAAAATCAAAGTTATTCTAAATTCAAATTCTATAGATGCAATGCCTTTAGTCTATTTGGGTTGATTCTTTGCTATGTGATACTACTTGTTTTGTGATTCTATGTTATTCTATGCTACTCTATGATATTCTATGTTATTCGATACCGAGTAGCCTAAGGTGTGTTAGATACCACCTTCGCTTTGACTTAGGTCAAATGTGCTAAAAGGGCGAAAAGTACAATCATGGGCAGACTTGTAAAAATACGTAGCTTTGTGCTTTGTATTGGAACAAGTTTGGAGACGATATAAACTAGGGCAGACTTGTGGATATACTAAGCTTTTTAGCTAAGTATTGATACGAGTTTGGAGACGAGATATTCTATAAACTTAATTGCAAACTAGTAGGATATGCATGCTAGAGTTTAAACTTTGTAGTCTAATTGAATTGCATCAATTTTCTTACGTATACTATATAAACTGTATGGGTTGCTCACCAACTATTCAAATAGTTGACAAAATCTTTATTTTGCATATGTAACAGGTTAAGTGGATGCTTTGGTGAAGACATAGGATAGGTTTCATGTTAGTAGACCTAGTTAAATTGTAAAAAAAATGTTTAGAGTTTCAACTGTAATACTTTGAATATTCAATTAATGTAATGTATGTTTACTATCCAATGAATGTTGTGATGGTTTTGTAATAATGATGCATTAAATATTGAAACTTATAACATAGCACCATGAGCTAATGAACAATCAAACTCGCGTCCCGACACATTCCGTCGTTGGTCGGGGTGTGACAGATTGGTATCAGAGCCATGGTTATAGGGATCTAGGTTATTAGAAAATGGTGGCCTAGACTATAACTAAGCTAACCCAAACATGAGTATCTCATGTTAATATTGCTTGTTTATTACTTGTTTATGTGCTATGTGCTATGATTATTCATTATGTATACAATGTGGGTTATATATATACAATGTGTGATATATACATGTTACCATAGAGGAAGGCCACAGTTGTTAATATGCCTTTGCTTACCCTTACTTAGGAATGCCTTAGTTTAAGATAACTTCTTATCATGAGGATTACTTAGTTTAAGCAATTGTCTTATAATTTGCTTTTAAAAGTCTATTCCCAAACTCACATACACACAAACAATCTTTAGATGTTAGGAATTCAAACTCATTAGGCTTAATGCCTAATATTATTCCTTAGACAAAATAGGAAATTTCAATATTGATTTTAAGATCCCGTTAGAATTTAGTTTGTGAGGTGGATATGTATTAACTGGAAGAGTGTAGTACCGGTAGTTAGAATTCCTGTCTAGGAAAGCTATTCGTATAAATCCCCGATGTACTGTGGGACCTGTCTAGCTTTCCTGGGGACTTCTGATGAGAGTACAATCACTTATAGGCCAAAGCATACTATACCAAACATCTTACAAACTAAAATGATTCTAATATGTCACCCGGTATTCAATTTTGAATATCATTCCTTATGTTTTCAACCGAGTTCAAAACGATTTACTTATTTGTGATTCTATTATCCGTTCAATTTTGATTCAAATTCTCATTAGAGTTAAGTTTGTTAAAATGAACATGTAGTAACTGGAAGGGTGAATACCGGTAGTTGAGACTCCTGTCTAGGAAAGCGATTCATAATCCCTGACGAGGGACCAGTTTAGCTTTCCTAGGGATTCTTAATGAGAGTATTTTTACCTATAGGCCAAAGCATGTTACATTTTGCAAACAACATTAATTCTAATAATCCAAAAGGTGTCCAGCTTGGGTACTACTCCTTAAGATTTTTAATTAAATCAAAACAATTTCAATACTTTGCTCATACAATTCCAAATTTTATGATATCATGCTGGAGGTTAGTAATGGTGATTCATCAGTATGTCTCACAAGATATGATGTCAATTCTCTTTTATTTATGATACCTATGTTATTGTTCAAGAATTAGTAACATTATACCTAAGATTTGTGATGGTGATTCATCACTACATCTAAAGCTCATGGTGTTACATTTCTTGGATTGATAATGTATATGCTATGATTTTTAAAACCCCACAATATCATACTTAAGATTAGTGATGGTGATTCACTACGATGTCTTACAGAATATGATATAATCTATCCTTGTTTTATGTTACCTATGTTATGATTTAACTAACATTAAACTTAAGATCAGTAATGGTGATACATCACTAAATCTAAAAGGTTATGGTGTTATCTTTCTTTAATTTATGATGTATATTTTGATTCAAGAAAACCAGTAATATTATACTTAAGAAGTGTTGATGGTGATTCATCAATAAATATAAAAAGTTATAATATTACATATTTCATATCCAAACTCGTGATAGAAAATTCGATGATATGGTTCTTATGATTAGTAACTTGTCACTACATCTATAACACATATCTCATTGTAATCCATGATACCTATGTTATAATCCTATAAACCCACTAGGATATTATACCTGAGATCGGTGTTAGATAATTCTAACATGTAATTAGGTGTTCAATCCTGATAATCCTTTTCTATATTCCAAACAAGTCACAACGATTTTTGATTTTATTATTTTAATCAAGACACACTGATTTCTTATTATGTTCTGTTTGAATTTCAATAGATACATATGATTTGGACTTATGAATTTAAGTATGGGTGATTCCATATAAAATTTTAAAACAAGTCCACATGAATCATACTATTGATTTTTAGACAAATCATTCTATATTCACATCTTTAGACAATGATTCAAATATTCCATGTTATTATGGCTAAGATTAGTGATAATTAGTCTACGTATCAAATACTTATGTATTCTACATTATTTGTTTATCCAAAAAAATCGATCATCTATTAATTCATACGAGATTTCATTGCAAAATTCCAATGTTGAAAACCTCTATACTCATGTAACTCTTAAAAGCAAGTCAAAGTCTCCCACACCTATTCAATCTATTGTGTCAAGTAAACTATGCTAGTCAATTCAATTGTTATTCAATTACGGATACTTGGTGTGTATTCTTACACCAAGTCAAATCAAATATATCAATAATCACATAAATCATGTTAATGATTCTTAAATGAATTATTTTACAATTACTCAAAGATTTAGTGATTTCATAGCTAAGGCTGATGACAAGTAGTTATCATAACCATACAATATCTCATACTATTGTATTCTGAATCATTTGTACATTCGAAAGTGACCATTTAGCAATCCATACCACTATGAGACTCTATTGCAAGATTGCAATTGTTAGTGACTCTAAACTTATACGATTCCTAAAGTTAATCAAGTATTCAAACATCTATTCAAATGTAGTTAGGGTTAGTTAGTCTTGGTAGGCAATTGTAATGCTATCAAAGTATTAATGATGTGGTGGGTTGGCTGCGGTATACCCTATATATAAGCACCAATAATACCTTGATAGTAGCACCGAAAGCTTGACCAAGTATAGGATTAGTCAGTTTAATTTACAATTCGAGTGAACTATTATTTCAATCAAGAAAAATCAACAAATAAATTATTACACAAATAACAATATTTAAGGAGTATTTTTATACTAAGTTATCCAAATACCTTTGCAATTAATCTCAACGTTAGCTGAGTCAATTATCGTGAAATTCAAAACCCTCATAGCAAGTAAACTGGTTATAATACAAATCCAAAAAAATTCGAGTACGTTTAAAGTTCGTTTTCATTATTGCGACTTTAACTATCCTAAGCTTTCAATTAGTGGTCAAAATTATCCTATAAATAATAATAATTCTAATGACATTTAATCAATAACATAAAGTTATTAATATTCAATAATAATAATAATAATAATAATAATAATAATAATAATAATAATAATAATAATAAACAAAGGTTAGAAAGAAGCAAAACAAGTCGAAATAAATAATTAACACTAGAGCAAACGATTCCTATAAAATAAATTTCGGGACGAAATTCTCAAAAGTAGGAGACACTGTAATCCCTAGGGTTTTCAGTGTCGATTTTTTTTCTTTCTTTATTAGAAATCGTATTTGAATTATAATAAAATAAAAATTTTGGGTATTGTTGAAACATTTGCTCTCGTTTATGCATACACACAAAGATTTCTTCAATGAACAAATTTATTATAATTATTAAACACATCATTATAATACACACAAGCATATATATATATATATATATATATATATATATGTGTGTGTGTGTATGTGTGTGTGTGAGTTAAAAAAACGTATTTATAATTTATATAAATTCATTATGCATACATAATAATAATAATAACAACAATAATAATAATAATAATAATAATAATAATAATAATAATGAAATCCTTATACATTTGACTAGTATAAAATAAATAGATAGATAAAACTCTATATAAGTTTTATAAAGCTAAATATAAATAAAAAGTTTTATAATTCTTTAAAAAAAATAGATTTATAAACTTTTAGACATTAAATATCAAAGGTATGAGTTAATGGGCTAAAAATTGTCATTTTATAAACTTCAATGTAAGAGAAAGGGGAATTAGAAAGCTGAAATATTAGAGTTAGATAGTAGAAGGACCAAAACTGTAAAAATCCCCAACTCTTTTCCCTCATCTTCCTCACCCGTCGACCCAATGGATCCAACCGGATCCAATTCGCAACCCAAGTGAAAATCTGGCGAATCCATGCGATTAACAGTTTGATTTTCTGTAATATGGAAAGGATTCAATCTCGAAAACTCCTCTCAATCATCAATTAATCAAAACAAGAAAAAAAATCAAGCTCTAAAAATATCTATGGTTACCGAAAATCAAATACAAATCAATCCACTATAAATACTAAATCAAACGATTAAAAATCCATCCTAGAAGCCATTCGAAGTAGTCTGTGCGAATCAATCCATCTCACAAACTCTCTGAAGTCGGATTCGAAGCCTAGATCGACCGAGGGTTATCACCTACTCGAACTCTATCACTACGACATCATTCCAGGTAACTCAAACCACCATTCTACTCAGTTTTGGATGAGGATTGATAGCCCTAACAATTTAGAGGCTTACAATCGGTCCTCTGATTGAATTGGGAACGATCTGAATCTAGGGTTCATATTGATTTTGGGGCAAACTTAGAATCTTTATAAGTTTAATTCGAAACCAGAATGTTCAAGCATTTCCGGGCCAGCCTAGTGGTAAACCGCACTGCGTGGGAAGAAATAACCCGGGTTTGAATCTGGGCTGGAGCGGGTTAAACCGGTTTTGGGCTCCTTTGGGCCTATTTCCATCACATTTTTTTAATCTAAAAATACTAAAAATCAAGTTTTATTAATCTGTTATAATTAAATTATTTTTTTTATTGAACTAATTATTTATACTTATTTTAAACATGAATAACTAAACTAAAAACTCTAGTTTATCTTTTATTATTTTTTTAAATGTACTAAAATGATTTTATTGAGTTTATTAATAATCAACCTTTTATTATTTTAAATAAAATAATTTACATATATGTTTATTTTTATCTTTTATTGTTTTTACTAATAAAATGATTATAAATGTATTCTCTTAATTTTAAATCAATTTTTCTCAAACAAATTTTATAACTTTAAATTGTTTGTTTTATAAAACTATGAATTTATTTTTAAAACTATTAAACAAAGTAAAACATATTTATAAACAAAGAAATATTTCAAAAAAATAAATGAAAAAGGCTCTTGCTTTTAAACTAAACATAAATCTTTTATAAACATACAATTTCTTATTTTAAACAATAAAACAACAACAAAAGGATGGAAATTAGGTTAATTCAAGCTTCATGTGATATTCAAATAATTATTCTAAATCAATTAAGATATTTATTTATTTGATTTATTCAAAATCAAATAAATAAATGATTATTCAATATTAATTAGGATAGTTATTTATTTGGTAATTCAAAATCAAATAAATAAATGATTATTCAATATCAAATAGGATATTTATTTATTTAATTGATAAATAAATAAATAAATAATCCTAAATGAAAACCATTCAAACTTAGACACATCAAATTAGGACTTCCATAGTATGCCATAGAAACTAGGATGTCAAAACTTGAACTCTAAGTACGTAGACTAAGAATCTCTATTGCCTTTAGGTTAAGGTGTGCAAGCACAACTTCGTAAATCTTAGGCAACGATTCAACTGACAAAGCTAGGACATCAAGTGAGTAATTCTATACTCCCTCTTTACATTTTTGTACTTTTGGGATGTTACATATGCCATATTTAAAAATCAAAGTTATTCTAAATTCAAATTCTATAGATGCAATGCCTTTAGTCTATTTGGGTTGATTCTTTGCTATGTGATACTACTTGTTTTGTGATTCTATGTTATTCTATGCTACTCTATGATATTCTATGTTATTCGATACCGAGTAGCCTAAGGTGTGTTAGATACCACCTTCGCTTTGACTTAGGTCAAATGTGCTAAAAGGGCGAAAAGTACAATCATGGGCAGACTTGTAAAAATACGTAGCTTTGTGCTTTGTATTGGAACAAGTTTGGAGACGATATAAACTAGGGCAGACTTGTGGATATACTAAGCTTTTTAGCTAAGTATTGATACGAGTTTGGAGACGAGATATTCTATAAACTTAATTGCAAACTAGTAGGATATGCATGCTAGAGTTTAAACTTTGTAGTCTAATTGAATTGCATCAATTTTCTTACGTATACTATATAAACTGTATGGGTTGCTCACCAACTATTCAAATAGTTGACAAAATCTTTATTTTGCATATGTAACAGGTTAAGTGGATGCTTTGGTGAAGACATAGGATAGGTTTCATGTTAGTAGACCTAGTTAAATTGTAAAAAAAATGTTTAGAGTTTCAACTGTAATACTTTGAATATTCAATTCATGTAATGTATGTTTACTATCCAATGAATGTTGTGATGGTTTTGTAATAATGATGCATTAAATATTGAAACTTATAACATAGCACCATGAGCTAATGAACAATCAAACTCGCGTCCCGACACATTCCGCCGTTGGTCGGGGTGTGACATTGCACCAAACTTCAAAACTCACAAAAACTTCCAAGGGCTTGAGAAAGAATGGAAATGAAAGAATTTGAAAAGAATTATGAAGGGGAGAGGGAGGGGGACTATAATAAGAGAGAGGGAGAGAGGGGATTGTGTGTTGATGTAGAGATTGTGACATGCATGGTCTTGGTAAGGTCATCAAGAATCTTGACCAAGTTAGATGTACACGTTTTGTCTTTATCCCTTCAACCTCTTATGCATGCATGATAATTTGTCTTATTATTAGTAAGTGTAGGTTAAAGTTGGTATATATTGGGTATTATGGTGGTTAAATCTTGTATCGGGTATAAATTTTAGTGTTATTTATAAGAGATTGTTTTTCGAAAATTAGTAAAATAATAGAGCTCACTAAAATAATTAAATTTTAGCAACTAATAATAATATTAAATGATATATGATGTATTGTTTCTGTCTTTTTCGACTAAACACGTATATCTTTCGTTGTCTGGAATCTTAACGCGTAAAATTGTGACTTTATGGTTTTTATTTGTTAAATCAATTTCTTTACTTATGAATTATAGTTTCGTGTTAAATTAGGTATAGTGACTAAATATACCGAGTCGTCATCGATGTTCATTTCGGATAGTTCAGCGAAATGTGGTCTTGTAATTACGAGGTTTACTAATTACAAGACTATACATTTTAAATATGTATATATATATATATATGAATAAAATGCTAAATTTTATATGAGAATAAACATTTAATTATTGCACTTGCTAACAATTCCGTCATAACCAACGTTAAATACACTAACGGTGTTAATAAGTCAACCTTGAAAATTGACGATTGTCACATGCACTTGAATTTTATTTGAAGTTTTTATAATTCTTAATATTAAATTATTATAATTAATTTTAGCTCAACTTTTGTTTTTCACTTATAACTTTCAAAATATCATGTTTTATAAAATTCTAAATATACTGTTAGGACTGGCTCATTTTTTTCTACGTTTCGACCTATGTTTCTTTAAAAACGGATTAGGATCAAATATAATGTATTTTCTTATTATTGTTATTGTTATTATTATTAGTAAAACGACGTTTAACTAAATTTAACGATCTTATAGACCCCAACTATTTTGAATAATTGTTTCATCCGACCTATTCGTTTAAATGGATGCTACGAATTTTAAATGCTTATTTATACTATTATACTCTCAGATGACTATATTTTTAAAATAAACTATTTTATATTATTATACGAGACTTTACGTTTTAATTGATCGTTTTTTTTATTATTATATTTTTGACTAATAATAATTTAATTATAAATGAGAGTAATATTATTAATATCTACAAAACGGGATGTTACATCAAGTGTGGGAACATGACATTTTTTATTCGTTGGTTATATGGGCACCGCTCGTATATGTACGGGCGCCGTACAGACTTAAAGCGAGTGGATATTTTGAGGAAATTTTCTAATCAAATGAATATTTTGGAAAATTTCCCTTAATTATATCATTCACATGCCACAAACTGACTTTTGGAATGTTTTTGAATACTTTGGTAATTTGTATTGAATTTTGTGAAGAGAATGTAGTAGATTTATAATGTAGCATGGTACATCAAAATATAAAACAAAAATTATATCATAAAGATGTAACATAGAAAATATAGCACATAAGTACACAATAAAAAAAATACACCTTAATATATTAATGTAATAGATTTTTAAAAAGAAAAGTATATCAACAAGATACTCAAATTAAAGAGAATTTTTTTTCAGTTTTTTGGTGCAAGTGTTTAAATAAGTTCGTATAAATAGCTTATGAACATTAAAAAGATAAAGAGAACATAAAAAAAATGAAAATAAAGTCTTTTTGTTCTTTTTATTCCATTCGATCTTTCTCAATACTTTAATCTGAATAACTGATTTTAAAATTAAAAAGTTAAATTCTCTTACTAATCTTTTTAGACAAAAGAAACATTTTTAAGAGAGCCACACTAAAATTTTTCTATATATATTTTTTAAATATTTATAAATTTTACATAGAATTTTTTTTTAAATAATAATCACATTGTAAAATTAATTATTTTTTTTCTGTCTTTAATTTGAGTTTACTGTGGATTATTTTTTTTCCCAAATTTTGTACTTTAATGTGCTTAAGTATATTTTTATGTATTCTATTTTTCTGAGCTATAATTTTCTTTATTACATTTTTATGGTGTGTTTTTTTGTATAGTAACATTTATATATAAACATGTTAGGTTAGACACACAAGTATTACAAATGTTGAATTAATATGATAATTAAAACTATCATATTTGCTTCTTATAAATAAAACCTAATTTACAAAAAAAAAATATTAAATGAGTAAGAAAAATGAGTGGAGGACGAACAATCATAGGGAATGAGTAGATTAGATGTTTTAAAGTACAAATATTTGTTTGAGAATGATGGATCAATTTTAATTCTGGGTGGAAAAATGTCAGACGATTTAAGTGGAAAAATTTTATGTGGTTAACTGAGTTGAGCTAATGACATGTCCCAATTTATTCGTATCATATTCTTCAAAATTAAGTTATCATCACTTTTTCATGTAACGATATTTTTTTGAAATAATGACAACATAAATTCAAGTGTTTTTTTTTTTCTATTTAGTTTAAGTATAATATAGACGTATTTTTTTATAAAAAAATACAATATCTTAATGGGTCAATTTATACTACATGACTCTTAACTCGAATCTTAACTTGTTAATAATATGTATATTACAAAATTTCTTTTATCGTCATAAGATCTTTAAAGTGATCTAATAAATATAATTGAGTATGATTATAACATCAAAATTGAATTGATGAAATAGATTTTTTTTGGAGAATAATATGTTCTTATTTTAAAACATGTAGAGGGTTTGAATCCAGTAAGGTTAGTTTATTTGTTTTTCTTTTATTTATAAACAATGATCATGTTTAAATTGTAAGAATTGTTTTATTTCCATGAACCTTTTGTTTTTATTGTTTGTTTTTAAATAATAATGTATTCAATTAAGATTATTATTTCAGGGACTGGTTATTCAAACGACCAACTTTTTTATTTTAATACTCTCACTGACCATATACACTTTGTATGGGTGTATATGCAGCGTATAGCCCCACATATAGATATATATATGTCTTGTATTGGAGTCCATTAATAATTGGCACCGACACCCAATGATTGATCACGTATAGAGCCGTGTATATGATTTATACGAAGTGTATAGGATTATACGTCTAGTATAGGAGTTTAATCATTGACACTGACAAATTATGTCACCCTTGTCATCCTATATTATCATATTCGATTTATCCGGAAAAAAAGTAATTCTACAGGAAATTTTTTTTGATCCACAGCTAAATAATCTTATCACTGTGGGTAACAATGTAACATTGAAAGACAACATCAGAGTCAATCTACACCATTTTTTTAATGTTTTAAATGATTCTAGCCATTTTTTTTTGCCATTAACCCTATTGGTTTATGAAAAATAGGTAATGTCTCGTTGCCAATTGGTTTCATGAAAAATTTTATAAGTTTAATACTAAATTTATACAAAACTTTAAAAAATATATAACTTTAACTAACCAAAAAGCTTTTAGCCTATTAGTAACGCATTGGCTTCTTTTATTAGATGTCTTGAGTTAGATTTCACCAAGAGCAAATATTGCTTTGTGTTGAGGCGGTAGGTCATGTCACCACGCTCTGTTCTTCGGACTGATGGATATTCTATTTGTCAGGGTGATCTACTTGTAAGGATGATCATATCAGGCGTTTGCTGTTCAAAAAAATTAAAAAAAAAAACCTTGAAAAAAGGTTCGATGAATGTCCATTATACAGTCGGTAGAAGCAATCCACAAATCAAGCAACAAACTGACTAAGCGAGCGAACTTGTGATCTAAGAAAGAAACCAAGCAATTCTTGACCTCAACTCCATCCAGCGTTTGTCAACCTTAGTTTTCTTCTTATTCATCAAGCTCAAAACTATTGTATATTTTAGTATAATTGGGTGTAAAGGAATATTAAAGCACTAGGGGCAGCATACCTAGCGGGGTCCAAGGGCCCTTGGTGGCGGTCCCGCTGACTTGACCCGCAATTTCACCCGCCAAACCAACCGCTAGTAACTACCTCGCGGTTGGTTGGTGATGAACAAGATAAACGAAATCGCAGTAATTTTCCTTTACGATCGAAATTCATATATCTGATTTCCTCTCTATTGGATTATCCCAAAAATCAAATTTCTTGATTTCGAAAGAGAAGAAATATTGATTTCAGATGGTGATTCATACACGATCCGATAGAATTCCAAGTGATTTACACGAATTTCTACAACAAAAATTTTAAATAAAATGTATTTATGCGAAGTATTATGTTGAAATTATAAATGTTAAATGATAGTTTTTTAAACATAAAAATCTTCATAAACAACTTTAATATGTGATATATACATATTTTCAAATGAGATGTCATGAGTTGAAGTATCGCATAAAATAAATTTGTACAGTGTTGAATTAGATGGTTTTCTCAATGTGGGTGTCATCCTAGTGAGTGGGTCAAATCACCTCGAAATGATGATTTATTTGTCAGGTTGATCTCAGGTGACCGGACATTTGTTGTTTAAAAAAAATATATGCATATTTTCAATGACATACTTTTATGGTTTTTTTCATTGGCAATGTTACTTTTGTTATGATATTATCTTTTATTATTGACTCGATTCGGCCAATAGAGGTTGGCCTTAATGTCTTAAATTGAAGCTCGTTTATGTTCCTGGCTAACTAAGTTGTAAATTGTAGTTGTAATATCTATTTATATGCATATTGTATTAAATTTTTTTTATCACGAATGTGACATCTATCAATTAAAATATGCGCATGCTCAGGTGCTATAAAAGGGTTAGCATAAAGTTCTAAACAATTACATTAAATTTATAAATTGTATGCATTTTAATTGCTTTTCTATATGATTATAAATAAGTTGACAAGTCAAACTCCTAAATTTTAGAACAATTCTAACAAGTTTGATAATGAAAGTTTTTTATTTTAAAACATAATATCATATATTTTTTTACCGGAATTTTATTTTTTATACAATAACTTATTTATAACTTTGTGCAGTACTTATATTTAAAAATATAGTAAAAAAAATAAAACATAGTATAAAAAAGAAATGAAATATAAAACAAAAGCAAAATCCCAGTATAGAAAAAAACAAAATTAATATAAAAAATAATTCATTTTATATTTTTAAATAAAATTTTTGTTTTTATTTGATCTTCTAGTCAACAAAATCCCAGCATATAGAAAAAACAAACAAACTTAATATAAAAAGTAATTGATTTTATAATTTAAATAAAATTTTGTTTTTATTTGATCTTTTAGTCACATGTTTACAGTATCAGAAAAGAATCAATCCAATTTTTTAACCATTTA
Source organism: Mikania micrantha (assembly GCA_009363875.1). Classification (NCBI taxonomy): domain Eukaryota; kingdom Viridiplantae; phylum Streptophyta; class Magnoliopsida; order Asterales; family Asteraceae; genus Mikania; species Mikania micrantha. Next base: position 19,166,559 of record CM018682.1, on the reverse strand, counting down.
TCAATCATAGCTATAAGCCAGAATTATATGTTCTACCAAACAAAGGGCTTCTAATCTAATGGTAGCACTAATACTTCTTTTATTAGAAGTCTTGGGTTGGAATATCATCTAAAACAAATATTGTTTCTGGGCGGATGTAGGTTTTCTTAGTTATAGGATTCCTCCTGAATGGGTGAGTCGGATTAACATGCTCTGTTATTTGGCAGAAGGGTGATATATTTGTGTTAGATATTTTAGCGTAATTGGGGTTAATTTTATCGATCATTATGAATTATAAAATTATTAAACAAGTTGGGTGTGGGGTGCACGCTTGTTTAATATTTTATAAATTCAATGGGGGTTCCAAGGGGGCAACGCCCCCTTGACGGGGGTCCGGGGGCAGCGCCCCCGGTTAGCGGGGTCCAAGGGGCGGCAGCCCCTGGCGGGGTCCAAGGGGCAAAATCGTGAAAAACTAAAGTTGGAAAACTGCCTGGAGGCGGTTTCCAAACTTCAGCGCCCAGAAATTGATCGAGGATTACAGACTGGTTCATTCAATCAAATTCGCAACAAAATCTTCATACTTGTTCTTGAACGAAATCGAATTTTATCCGATCAAATATTTGGGTGAACTGCAAATAGTTTGATCTGAAAGTGCGATCCACGACTTTCGATTTCATCCGATTGTTTGCTTTCTGGAAATTCTCTACAATTTGTTAGGATGATCCGAAAGACCAGACATTTGTTGTTAAAAAATACATATATGTCGTACCAACTGAACAATTTCAAACAAAAAAACAATCAATGTCGTGAAAACTTGTGGTCAGTTGGTGGTTAAAGCCAAATGGGGGGCGTGGGCACTTAAATATTACCAAAAGCTGGCAATTAAAGTCATGAGGAAGACAATGCCAATTTGATACCTCTTTATTTAAAATCTGAAACTTCTTTCAATATTAATCAAAACATAACCCACCAATCTCTCTCTCTGTGTCAGACCATAATCGCCTTAATTACGCACGTCATGGATATCAAGATCCGAACCACTCGGTTCATAAAACCATCGAACCCAACCCCAGAAAATCTACACCATTTCAAGCTGTCGGCACTCGACCAACTTGCTCCAGCCACATACACAAGTATGATCTTCTACTACAAAATCAGTGATGATGTCGATGTTTCAGATAGATGTGGTCAGCTGGTCAAGTCGTTATCAGAGGTGCTAAATTCTTACTACCCGTTAGCTGGCAGAATCACACAAAACAGGCTTGAAGTTGATTGTCGCGATCAAGGGGTTAAGTATTTGGAGACTCAAGTGAGTGCACGGCTTGATGATTTTCTTAGCCACGGTTCCAAGACTGACCATGTTGGACAACTAATCGGTTCACCAGATGATCAAGTCACAAACCCGTTGGTAACAGTTCAGGTCAATGTTTTTGAGTGTGGTTCACTTGTTATTGGTGTTACAGCTTCACACAAAGTCACTGATGCATACAACCTAGCCAGGTTTGTCAATGAATGGGCTAGCATGAACCGCACAGGATGCAGCAATGGCTCGTATGCTCCTTCTTTTGATAACTTGGGTTTTATCTTCCCACCTTTGGATATTCCATTACTTGAGCCTGAACCCATTAAATTTGACCCAAAACCTGTGATTCTAACAAAAAGATATGTCTTTAACAAGACTGCAATATCAAATTTAAGAGCAAAAGCCGGTCCGAATAATACGACATGTAGTCGAGTTACGCTGGTGACTTCTTTAATATGGAACACACTTATCACCATAGACCATGTTAAGAGTGGGAGATTCAGGGATTGCTTGTTGGTTCCCGCAATGAGTTTAAGGGGAAAAATAGGATCCCCCGCGTCAGAATCCTCATTCGGGAACTTATGGATTCCATATTCGATCCGGTTTTTGCAAACCGGATCGGAATCCAAGTTTCTTGATCTTGTTTCTCTGATACAGGAAACAACAAGAAACACAATTAGTTGGGTTACAAAGGCTAGTGGTGAAGAGATATGCACAAAAGCTAGAGAAGGTTACAATGCGGCTTATGAAGAAATAAAACTTAACAAGTTTTGTGTGATTACAAGTTGGTGTAGATTTCCCTTATACGATGCGGATTTTGGCTGGGGGAAGCCCTGTTGGGTAACCGCAGCGGCTCGTGGGTTCGACATGATAACCCTAATGGATGACAAACATGGTGATGGAGTTGAAGCATGGGTTAGTTTGAATGAGAAAGACATGCATCTGTTTGAACAAGATCAGGACATTATAGCCTTCACCACTTAAATAAGTGCTTTAACTTGTAAAATGGTTGGGATCCCTTCACTTTAAGTAAATTTGTATGTCATCTTTCGATTCTAAAAAAATGTTGTTTCAATAAGACACCTGAAATTGGGAATTTAAATAGAAAAAAGGGGAGGGGGGGGGGGGGGGGGGGCTAATCTTAAAAATTCATCACAAGAGGTTTGGATTTTTTTTTTTTTCACAAACGGTGCTAACTCCATTGGTATTGACGAATTAAAAGAGAAAGAAAAAAAGGATGCAGGGGTGCTGGGTGAAAAAAAATAGTGCTAACCATCGATACCTCTTGGGCAATGAGGGGCATGCCCTTGAGCTTTTGCTAACCACCCAACACCCCTTGTGATGAATTTTTTAATATTAGTCCAATTTAAAAAATATATCTTGAAATTGAGCAAATAATTATTCAAAATTTGCATATATTTTTTTATTGCGTCATTGACTCAAATAATCTTCTTCAACTAAAACACAACCTTCAAATCAGTCAATCATAAAAAAAATGTGGGGCTATGATGTGATTAGGGCATTACCCACCTAATAAAGTACTAAGCCATATAATTCATGGTGATGTCTAGAGGTGTACAAATCGGGTTAATTTTGAAACCAGTTTTTGTTAATAAAGTCGAGGGCATGTTCTAGTTAGATTCAGGTTTTGGTCGTCTTTATCGATTTTTGAATGGTTTTGGTATTGGCTTTGATCGGGTGACGGTAAAGCCGGTTATGCTTTCTTTAAGAAACCAGAACCGCCTCTATCCCTGGTTCAAATAGGACTGGTTTTTCCCCACCTATAGTGATGCCTGTGAAGCCCCCACACTTTCACTTTTTTTCATTTCGAAGTGAAAAATCATATTTCACATATCATCACTCTCCTTTTAATTATATGAAGAATATCTATTGCCTGTCATTGTCTAAGATTATGGTTCTTTGACTGAATATGACAACACCTCATTAATTGCCTTCATCTTTGCCTTAATTTGATGGCAACTACTTTGCTTTTAAATAGCTCTTTCACAATCTCGCATTCTTGCTTTATATTATTACTTGTTACTTGCAACCAATGATCCTCAGCTCCAGTGGCGGAGCTTGAAAAAAAGCTCGGAGAGGGCCGAAGGATTTTTATGAAGAAAACGGAGGGGGCCGAAGGATTTTTAGGAAGGAAACGAGAGAAACCGAATGATTTTTCGACGAAATACTACTAAATCAACTCTTCTGGTCGGAGAAATAGGGGGGCCGGGGCCCCCTCGGGCCCTCAATAAGCACCGCCCCTGCTCAGCTCAAGTGGTTGAGAGGAGGTGCCATGTGACTTCAATATTGAGGAGGTCACGGGTTCAAGTCCTGGCATGAGCAAAATAAGGGTTTCATGCTAAGCTATGGGGTTTTCTTTCATCTATGGTGGGTTTCCTCTTATTGTGTGTGGATATGATCGGGTGGGTCTATGACCCGTCAGTGATCCAACTTGTTGTTCAAAAAAAAATTGTTACTTGCAATAATAAGTTATATACTTACTGATTTGGCCGTCAGATTATCCTTGAGGCTAAATCTTCCGGACCTTATAATGTATATTTTCTTTTTTGTTGTAGCTCAAATTCTTGCACGAAATAGCTAGGCACGGTTCAACCCAACATCAAGCTTGACCGAATTTAGTTGTAGAACATTGGCTAAGAAAGAGGAATGCATATATTCATATCTCTTGAGTTCAAACATCTTTCCACGCATCACAACGAGAAAGTAACATTTTGAAACTATAATTGACCAATTTGATATAAATTTACCAGTAGCACCTTTCTATATATATTTGTATCACTTGTACGCCATATCAAAATTATTAATTTTATATATTAAAATTAATGGGTTGCGAATTTTGAGGGGGGCTAGTTTTTGAAAATATTACGATAATTTAAGGGGTATGGCTACACACCCCCTCTCAACCCCTATGCAAAGCTATAAGTCAAGCACTTGGTAGGTGGGTTTAAACAAACATGTGACTTTATATTACGAGAAATAAATAGTAAGTGGGCATTTTATTTATTTCCTGGTAGCGAGTGTTATTTATAACCTTACCAGTATAATTTTAGTTAAATTACGATCAGTATCATGTTGGCTTCAACATTGTTGATCAAAATCTAAACTAAACCTATGGATAAGAATATGAGATCAATGAAATCAATTTTCATTTTTTTTTTCAAGTTCTTCTTATGAATATATATAAGGTCAGGTTATAGTAAAAATGATTAGATTTGTGAGAAGTGAGATAAATATTATGGAACATTAAACCTATAATTAAACGGTTGAAATTAAAGTTGTATTGAAAATTTAGGGAAAGTGTATTTTAGTCATATAAATGTTTGTTGACTTTTTACCATATTCTTCCCATTTTTTAAACGAACATAACTTTTATATACGATATTATTCTAATAAATAAACCGAAAAAAAGAGCGTTTTTATCTTTAAAACGAGTATAGAGTTGTTATATAAAAAAATTATTTTTCCTGCACCTTTTATATTTGTAAAGCGTTATTGTGTGTTTTTATTCATCATTATGTCTTACTATTTTTTTCTAAAATGATGATCTTTATAAAGAATGATGATGAAACAATTCAATCACATACTTCTTATATGTAAATTATAATGATCAAACAATAACAGATTCTTCTAATACATAAAAAACAACGATAATAAAAAATCAAATAGTTGAAAACATAAAATATAATGATGAATACATATGACACAATAATATATGTTACTAACATAAGAAGTTTTGAAAAATAAAATGTTGATATAATACAATTGTATATTTATAATATGAAAAAACATAAAAAAAAAATAACAAATTTATTTAATATGTTAATAACAATAACAAAAAAACATGACGAAGTTAAACATATAAGACAATGATGAATATATATAACATAATGACCAGAACTTAAAACACAGTGATGAGTATATACACAATAAACTGAACACAGAACACAATGATTAGTATATCTTATCTTATCTTACTTAACTAATAAATAAAGGTTTATAGGAACAATTGTCACATTAATATAACACTTTGATGTTGTATTCCTGTGTCTCTCTCCTTTAAATAATAAATATACTTTTCACATATCTTTAAATTAAAAATAAGACTTTTTAATACTATAAAATATATTAATGTTTAAAGAAACACACTTTTAAAAAAAAACCAAATTATTATAAATTATAGAATTTTTAAAAATAGTTTTTCAAAATGAAATATTTAAAGAGATAAACTTTGAAAAAAAATAGTGTTTAAAAAAATAACATAATTATTTTATTATTTAATCTATGAATTTATATTTAATTTTGTTTTATTTTAAAAAATCATTTTATATAGTTTAAATTTTTATTGAAACCTGTTAGTTACTAATATTTTTTTATTAATATTACGTAATACATAGATAGTAACTTAAACCATGGGGTATACCTCATGGTTCACTCACTTCACGTATGCGACACGTAGGCACCCACTCCACCAAAAGTGGTGGAAATGCCCCTTGGTCCAATCACTCCACGTCATCATTTCTTTTTTTAAACTTAAATAATTAGAGTGTGTGTGATGGTTGTCCCACTCACGCCGTTGCCCCACTCACGCCCGCCCACCCACGCCCAGCAGGAGGCGGTGTACCACGCCACTTACGCCCACTCCCACGTCCACTCTCTTGACACCCCTCATGGTCTTAGTATACAATATAACACAAACCTTTAAATTTGTGTCTATCCTCTTATTTTTAGATTCTATTTTGTTCATTCTTTAATGGGAGTCATTAAAAGCTCATCTTTTTATGATTTATTGTCTTTACAGGTAATTATAAGTCTCAATGATTAACATTAAATGGTCGAAAGGTAACAATGATGTCTTGTCCTAGTGGTAGGATAGAGGTATGAGGAAAGTGATAGAAGACTCAGGTCATGGGTTTGATTCTTGATCCCACCCGGTTTTACCGGCCTTTCATCGTAGTGCCTTTGGACGGGTGCTTGGGTCGGGTTTTCCCCGGGAATTGGTGGCTGGTGGGCTAGGGGCTCCGTCCGTCCGGATTAGTGGCCAGCTTGGGCATCCTTTAGCCATTAGGGGCCGCGTACAGAGTACCCGGCAGTTGATTAGTTGGCCGTTCGAAAAAAAAATGGTCAAAAGGTATTTAATTGATTATCTATTTTTCTCGCACATTTATTTCAATGTTTCTTTCTCTTCGGGGTACATTACCAATTGGGTGTTTATATTACACGCTACTCCTGTTATTCATAAATCTTTTTCTGTTTTCAAATCGATAAATACCCACATGTTACTCTTATTATCATTTTTCTAAGATAATTTATGAAGTGTTAAAATATAAAATATACGGTAAACTAATACTAATAACAATACTATTGATTTTGTCTTGTTAAATCCTTGTCATCTATACTTTTTAATATTTTAGTAAATAAAAAGTCAAACGAATGTTGCCCAACTAACTTCGTATATGTTTCTATAAATAATTCATTTTTAAATTAATCACCACCAAACGTCTTAGACTTTTTAATTACGCTTATGATAATCAATTAAAATAAAAATCAATAATTTTTTTTCGATATAGAACTATAATGAATGTTTCATCTATTATAACTTACTAGGTAAAAATCTCGTATATTACACGGTTTGAAAAAATAATATGTTATATATACATATCTAGCAAAAAAATTAAGTAGTTAAAAATCACGTACATTGCAAACTTTAACTAAACTCATGTTTTATATAGATTAAATAAAATATAATATAATATAATTTTTTAATCTATAAAGTAATCAAAATATATTTAAAATATTTGATGTAGTAATCATAAATTATGCTTTAATTTTAATATTTTTAAATAATGTGTTAACATTTTTATGTAATGTAATTCTTAATTAATTTAATTAAAGTATATTTATTCTTCTTTTAACATACTTAAATTAACTTATATATAACTTGGGTCTTGGGGCTTTAAAAAATTACTTACTTTTTATTATTTCAATATAATTTCTTTTTATTATTCAAATCATCCAATCATATTAAATGTTAAATTTTTTTTTTTTGAAAGTAATTATAAAAAACAATTCGTATCATTATTTTTTTTCATTTGTAAATATTGTAAGAAATATAATTTGAATTTGACTATATTTAATAACTAAATAGAACTTGTTAAATAAAAATATAAGTTTACTTAAAACTTCATAATTAATTTCATTTTAAATAATAATATTATAGGAGAGAGAAGCGGGAAAACCAAAATATAGGAGTTCTAAAATTGTGACAAGTGTCTACAATTATTTTTTATTTATTAGTATAGATTGATTATGCGACTATTTTAACTTTTAAGAATATATTTTAAGCAAAAATGTAAATATGATTAACCATTATTAGTTAAATTATTATTTTACCTAAAATGCTAGCATGATTAAAAATTAACGTGTATCGATGATAAAAAAAAAAAAGTTTATCACTTGTCGCTAAAATAATTACATAAAATTTATTTTATTCGCATAATATTGGGCACGATGGTTTGTTTCTTTATAGATTTCTAGGTTGATGTTCATTTGTTATACATGTAAAATAAAAAAAATATATTAAATAAACATTTAGATAGCATAACGATAATTAATTGGAGATAAAATGTTTGTAAAATTACGCATAAATTTTAAATAATAAAACAATAATAGTAATTTTTAAAACTTTTGTTTTTTAAAAGGTTTTGTTTTGTACGAAATTTCATTTTTAAAAACAATGTTATTTTTGTAAATATTATGTTATATTGTTATACAGAGACTTTGTTTTTTAATTTCTGTAAATCTTTTTAAAATATGAATAAAACTCTTGTTTTTTAAATGATCAAATGTTTCATATTTTTAAAATAGTTCATTATTTTAGAAAAAAAACATATTTTATAACAAATTGATTTTTAAAACAACATGTTTTTAAATAATAAGGTATTTATTAATGTACAAGATATATATATTTTTTAATCTAAAAGATATATATAAATAATATAATTTTTACTTAATTCCAATATTTATCAGGAAAAAGGTATATTTAATGCTGTGAGAAAGATGAGAAAATCATTTTAAAAATGCTTTATAAAATAATAAGTGTAGATTTAAATTTTATTTATCAGTATACTAGGTTTGTATTGTGTTTATTGAACGAGTTAATAAAAAATAATAAATAGTCACTAATAAAAATTTAAACAATATAATTAATAACAATTTAGAAAAAAAAGGACCTTTTTAATATAAAATATAACTAAAATCTCCTATAATTTAATATTTTAAGAAATAAAATAATAATATTAGTTCTTAAAGACTAATTTATTAAAGTTTGTTTATTTAAGCATTTTTTTTTAAAATTTTTTTAAAGATTTTGTATTTTATGATAATTTTAATTTTAAAATGTTTTTTTAATTTTAATATATTTTTAATGTATAAAAAAATTATTTCTAAAATATATATTTAAAATTAAATATTATTATTATTTAATATAAGACATAATTAATAGAAAAGAGAAACAAAAAATCAAAATTAATAAAATAGTTAGATGTAAGAATTACTTTTATTTCAAAAATAACATAAATCTTAGTATTAACCAATGTTTGCGAAACCGGACCGTACCGGTCGGTCAGACTAAGATTCGGTACTAATGGAACGGGTGGTCAAACCGGTTTTTATTATATATATCTTTCTATTTTAATAAACAAAAATAATTTTTGACACTTGTCAAATTCTCATACTTATGTTGCCACTTGTCATTTTTCTATCAATTTATTAAATTATCTATCCTATTAATGAATCACAGTCTCTCCTGTTAAATACTTATAATATTAATGAATAATAATATTATTTGCCTTTTTTCATGCAAGAAAATAGTTTTAAATACATTAAAAATCAAATACTTTAATTAAAAATCACACTTAAAAAAAGTTTATAAAATATGAAATTTTCTAAAAATATTTTGTAAAGTAAGAAAAATATTTTGACTTTGTATTTTTAGAAAATAAAAGTTTAATAAATTTTTTTTATATAAAATAAACTATAAATAATAGTTTTCAAATAACAGAACTTTTATAAACAAATGATGTTTCTTAAAAAGCAATGCTTAAAAACTAATTATTTTAAACCAAAAGTTGTTAAAATGTTAGGAAAAATTAAATTTTACTTATTTATAATGATATTTCAAAATAAGTAATCAAATTTTAATAATTACACAAATTGTACATTATCTTCTTGATTTGTAACAATTATGTTTTGATAGAAAATTAATTAATTTTTAACATCAATTAGTTTAATAATCTTTATTATTACAAAACAAGTAGGTCACGTATTATTTTATTAGTTATTGAAAATTTTAATTATTATTTTATTAGTAAAAATACTCATTAATATGTAATTTATTTAATTTATAACAAAATATTGTATATTTTTTAAATTTTTATTACTAATTATTTAATATTTTATATTCAATTCGTGTAATACACGGGGTAATAATCTAGTTCATATAATATTTATGACGTCATTTGGTTTTTAAATTTGGTTTGACCGGTTCGACTGTTGACCAGTAAAAGAACCGATTCGATGTCCAATCCGGTTTTAAAAACATTGTTATTAACTAAGATTTTGTAAGCCATACCAGAAGCTAAAACCGTAATTTAATATACTTTTTTATACAAAATCCTGTTGCGTTCAAACGCAAATTTGTGAGATTTTTGAATGTTGACTTTTGAATGTTTTATGTATACACGTGAATTGTTTATCGACGATCAACGACCAAATGCCATCTCAAACCCAAATTCTTGAAGAATCACAACCAATTTAATTTTCTCATGCGAATTCATCAAAATTGATGTTAATCTTCTCTCCCTCTTCAACCTGCAACAACTCCACCATATCAAGCTTTCACTAATGGCGGATTTGGATTTCCACCGGATAATATACGAAGATCCGGTCAATTCGACAGAAGCAGCCGAATTCTGCTCAGTCCAATGCGATCGATTACAAAACCTGACGGGTAATTGCATATCCTTCTGCTCGTTCATATGCCCGTCAGTTTGTAACACCACTGATTCATCTCCGCCACTCTCACCGGCGATACCCACCGGCGGTTACATAATTAATGGACCACCGGAACACCACCACTCGTCACTCAGTCTCCCCCTCAAAATCTCACTTGTTGTTCTTGTTCTAACGTTTTCCATTTTCCTTCTTTACACCCTTTACAAATTCTACACTATTTGGTACCGATCAAGACGCCGTAGATCGCCGCCGGCGCCGGAGAATCAAGAAACCCATGATGAGTTTCTTGATCATGATGTTATTGATCATCCTATCTGGTACATCAGAACAATCGGTCTTCAACCGTCTGTGATCAATGCAATCACCGTCGTGAAATACGGAAAAACCGATGGTTTGATCGATGGGTCATCTTGCTCGGTTTGTTTGAGTGATTTTCAAGAAGATGAAACACTTAGATTATTACCCAAATGTAATCATGCTTTTCATATATCATGTATCGATACATGGCTCAGATCGCACACAAATTGCCCTTTGTGTCGAGCCGGGATCGTGAAGAACACGACCAATTCATCGTCTGCAGCCAGCAATTTGGATGATTTGGGACAAACAGTTGATACCCAGATTGCGATTACGATAGCAGAGGATGCTAATGGAGAACAGAGTCAAATGGAAGATGATAATCGGAGTTCTGATTTGATAATTGGGATTGTTGGTGAAGAACAAAAGGGAGAAATTGTTGGTGGAAGTGCTATGAGGAGATCAGTTTCTTTGAATGATTATGCAGCTTTTAGGATTAGATCTGATGTTCTTAATAATAATTATTATTCTGCTCGCCATGATGTTCAGATTCAATCCATTGATGGTAATTTGGGATTTGATTTGGTTAAAGTTGATCAAACATCAATTAATCGACCCCAAGAAGAGAATTAGAAAACAGTTGTTCGAATCGAATAAGATTCATGAACAACTTCATCATCAATCTCCTGATATCTTGTAAGTTTAAGGTATCTTGAAGTCTTGAAGAACTCTCAACAAGCAAAGAGATCTTCATGATTTTTTTTTATTTTTATTTTTTATAAATACAAAATGATGTTGTATACACTCTTGTTTTGCCTCTCAAATGAGGAACAAGAATTTAAAGTGCACAGTTTGCTGTTATTAAGAAATTATTGGGTTATTATTTGCATTATTGCATGAGAGTATGAGACTTTGCATTTTCTTGATACCATTTGGGCTATATCTTTGATGACAAAAATAATTACATATGTATTTTGATCATGATTACCATCATGTATATGGCCTTTATGTGTGTATGCATATGCTAGTTTCATGTTAGTTACTCGTGCCTAGTCGAGTGTTTCAAGATGATCCTTCGGTCGATCATGATTTACAGTTGAAAGTGATCTCATAGCTTGATAACCATCTTTCAGGTAGTTGATAATTATCATGAATTCGGTTTCAGTTATGATTGTAAATTGTTTTGAACCTCTTCTAATGATCTTTAAACTATTTAGGTGATTTATTATGGGGTATGCCGCCGTCTAGTTTAGTCTCATGCTTAAGTTTTAATGAAAATTCTAGGTTAGAACCATGAGTTTTGACGAAAATTTAAGTCGAAGAACGATCAAGCCGCTTTAGGTTTCAGGTAACCAACATTATTCGTGATGTCAAAATTACATGTTTGTCCATGTTCTTCCTTTTAAGTTGAAGAATTTTTAAATAGTCATTAATGGAGTTTCTTGTAATTTTCATGGATGGAAGGCTTGCAATGGGTCATAAAAGTACCAAACAATAGGGTCCTTTCAATGGAAGAAAAATACAAAAGGGTTGCTTTCACTTCCAACTCATTCTTATCAAGAGTTGGTTAACAATCTATGTTAGGTCAACTAATAGCACCTCCACTTGGTTTAGTTGAATTGGTTGATTTAGATTATGAAGGTGGGTGAGATTTACAAAATGCTTATGTCTTTCATTTGAATAGCATGAATATCAGACATGATAATTTTGACCCAAAATAAGATAATTGAGTTATTTTAAATAAGCAATTATTGTATTTTATTTTGAAATAGATAACATCGAATTAAGATGTGTAATAATTATTATAGTTTAGGTTATCAAGGTTAGTAGATAGGTTCATATTTTAATACTTTAGGGTGATAACCTAGCTATACAATAAGAAACAAACATCAAGGCATATGAAAAGTGGTGTGCCTTTTCATAAAGCATCATGAAGAGTTGGTATGTTTAGTTATATAATTCTGATTGAAAGCAAGACACTTTTCACTTTTGTGCATAAAGTGTGGTTTTATTGTTTTAACAAATCTAACCATTATTTATAACCATTATACTTCTTTTTGGTTTCTATAGTTGGGATCATGGAGTCTTTAAGGTAATTGGGCAGTCGACCCTAATTATCTGGTGGCTAAAGTTGTTTACCGGAGTCCATTTAGTTTTTTATTACGGTATATAATTATTATAATACACCTTTAAAAAGGGACCTATAAATATTAAAAAAAATAAAAAGAACAATTTGATGAAAATTGGGATAAAGTTAATCAATAAACACAACAAAACGTAATTATTATAACCAAAATAATTTTTTACATTTTTCTGATGTTTTGTATAAAAATAATTATATGCATATTATAACAAAATAATTGTTTTTATATACTAAAATGATGTTTGTTTAAAAATAATTGTATGTAAAATAAATATCAAAAAAATTAAAATTTCAGACCTCTCAGAAAATAAACTATGTGTGATTGCACCTCCTACACACCTTTATAGTCGAAACTGTTGTTTACTCTAATTAAATATCATATATAGAAGGTAGCTTTTGTTTACGTCGCACCGAGAAGCCACGAAGCAGTTGATCGGGCTGTTCTTTCTCTAATCATGTTAGCTAGAAAGAAGAAGCATCCTTTCCTCCGCTCCTTCAAGCAACTATATAAAACGTATACTATTGATGCATCAATGGACTCCTGCTCAACCGTCAAAGGGGTGTTGAGCAAAATAAAGACGGATCAAATAGAAAAACTCACTACAACAATAACAATCTTTAGCGACAACAAAAACCATCGCTTTAGGGATGCAAAAACATCGCTTTATGCTATGCCGATGACAATCAAAAGTTTAAACGGATGGATGAATTGACACACCCTTTCTCGGCCAACCAAATGAGTTGAACTATGATTTTTCATGTCAATCAAAAGCTTAATTAGAAGAATTTATTTGATAAATTAATAACAAAATCAAATATGTAAGACTAAAAATCAAATTAAATTTTAGAAATTAAACATCAATCATAAAAAAAAAAGAATGAAACTCGTATGATAGTAACCTTAGTATTCAAAACACTTTTACAAAATTTAAAAGGAAAAAAAACAAAAAAAATGAACTACACTTGTTAATGCTATTTTGTTATTTGATCAATGATAATCAATTAGATTGTAAAACACATCATAAGAAATACCGTGTTCAACTTAGCTTCCTCGTTCATCAACCCGAATTCATTAATAAACACTATATCAATTTTTGCTGGACTTCTAAGCTAAAACGAACTATTATTAAATAAATTAAACCACCATCAAAAGATGGCATGATCGTAAATAGAAACGGGAGTTAGAGATTGGTATCTAAGGTGACGTAAGTTCTAAGTCTTATTATTAATATTAATATATCTAACAAAACACATTTATGAATAGTGTTTATCATGATAAATTCATTTTATCATGATAAATTCATTTTATCACGATTTATCGTGATAAATTCATTCCATCACGATATATTCATTTTTATTGATTTTGAGATTTCCATTTATCATGATAGATTCATTTTATCGTGATAAATTAATTCTATCGTGGTAAATTCTTTTTTATTGCTTTTTTGGTGAGATTTTCCATAAGAAATCCAATTTTCGAGATTTTTTCGTGAGAAATTCCTTTATATTGCCTCACACGTGGGCAACTTAATTTTAATTTTAGTTTCTTTTTTTTTTCTTAACCTGTAATAAATTTGTTTTATAATTGTAAATGTTTCCTTTGTATTACATCTGGACTCATAATAGGTATGTTTTATAGTCACGAGTCTTTGTACATTAATTTTTTTTTCTTTTTAGCTCGTTCTCGTGTCAAAACAAAGATGTTAAATTTGCGCGGCAACGCGCGAAAGGGGCCATCTAGTTTGAGACAATATTAAAAGGATTAGGTGACTTGGTAAACAACCAACCGGTTTTACCGGCCTTGTACCATCGTATTTTTGGGCGGGTGCTTGAGTCCGGTTTTCTTCGGGAATTGGTGGTTGACGGGCTAGGAGCTTCGTTCGTCTGTACTAGTGGCAAGCTCGGGCATCCTTTAGCTATTGGGGGCCGCCTGTGGAGTACCCGACAATTGATTAGTTGGTTGTTAAAAAAAATTGGCTTCCTCAGTACCTTGATAGTAGCACGGGACCTAATCCTCAGCTAAGGATTTAGTTCCAACAATTTGCATGATTAATATAATGACGTGTATTAGAATAATTGGTAAGATTGTAGTTTTGTAACATTAAGACCACGGGTTCATGCTGTGTAAAATAACAACTTAAGACTGCGTAATTTAATATTGTAGTTTTGGTACAAATGTGTAATTTAAGACTGCATACTTTAAAAAAAGCAATTCGGCCCATCCATGACCAGTTAACAAAACAGAAGCTAAGTAAAGCACATATATGCTCTAAAAAATTTGTATGATTAACACGTGAGATATCCTAGATTAAATGAGATTGGTGGGTTTGTTATGTTTTCTGTTTGGTATGACAGGCAAGTCATAATTCTTTAATTTTCCTTAGATTTTTTGCAAACAATCATCAAATACTATGAGATCATTTAAATTGTTTGATGTTATCAAATGCAAGGATGAACATTGATAGAAGTCTAGTGGAGTGATCTACATCTTATATTAGATGACATATTGCATATCAAAAACTTAAATTTCCTCTTCGTAACTTGTAAAGTCTTGATTTGGTAAAATTTCTTAAAAAAATCTTGGAGACGCCTATAAGTTATATAGTTCTAGGATTAAAAACATATAGAGAGAAATTGAGATAATTATTATTTCAAGTCAATACTTTCATTGTCCTTTTCATGTGTTGCACGTCATGTTTAGTAGAAGACTATCAATTTTCTATGCTTTGGGAGTATTATGAGTATATTCTAGTTTTACACCCAACTATAATTGCTAAACAAATGCAAAGATATTATTAAGTACTTAGAAAGACTAAAGGTGTGTTCTTCTTTTATATAGTCGTAAAAAATATCATGGCATAATTCTTTTATATCTTTAATGTAATTTTTCAGCAATTTGTTAACTTGATTGAGGTAAGTGCTCTTTGTTAGATAAATTTCGATAATTAATGATTAGATTTCTATATGATCGTGTTAAAATCATTTTCCGGTCGTATAAACTTAGCAAACAAAATGGTAGTTATTGGTGGTTAAAACATTGGGTCAAGTTAAACAAACCGTCAAACCGACCAGATTTTTTTTGTCCGGTTTAATTGAAACGTCTGAAAATAATGAACCAACTGAAAATAATCCTGGATCCGCCACTCTTTAGAAATAGTAGAGAAAGATGATGTTTGAATTAATTGGAGAAATAAAACAATCAATCAACGAAACAAGAAGATTTAATCATTACTAAGAGAAGCATACACAAACTTAGGAATGCCATTTTGATGTGAATAAGCTATAAAAATAAGATCAAGTATATTCCAGATATATTTCTCTCAAACATATTACAAAATGTTCTATGATGTGTACATTACATGCTGAATATCACATATAAATAAAGCTTGGAAATCAATCCTAACAATTGGTTCTAATGCTCAAAAATAATAAAAACCATTGATTCTAAATAAATGCTAAACCATGAAATTATACAACTATCAATTATAAAATAGTATATCTAAGATTCTCCCGAAACTGTTGATCTTCTGTGATAATTGAATGTTTGTATTAAATTATAATGTTCACACTCACTTTTTTTTAACGGCATTTTATCTCAACATGTGAACCACTGATTTTTAGGCCACGTCACCAAGGTCTAGTTACTATGACCTCCGTTGAGACCCCACCACCACCCCAGGAGGAAACCGCACTGAAAAACCCCGTGACCTCTCAAGGACCCCTATTTGGCCTTGGGAGGGATTTGAACCTATGACATTCCATTTGAAAATCCAAGGGGTACCGCTAGGATAAAGCCCTTTGGTCACACTCACTTTCTACCGGTCAAATTTCAATGGTTTTTCAACATCAGAAGCAATTGGTGCATCTGTAGTAATTTGGTAGCTTTGTAGAAACCACCAAATCAGTATTAACTTTTTCTTTGAACGGCAACTTTCATTAAAACACACCCAAAACGAGCCAGCAAGACACTAAAGCTCGAGAAGGCATTAAATATACAAACCACCAGATTCGTACAAAAAGAAAATAGCAATGAACAGAACAAAAGAAAACTGAAAATTAAAAGGAAAAACTACATCAATCCTTCCAAGATAATAGTTCACATCTTGCACGATTTTTAACCCAATGGAAGCTAAGTGCTTAAATTTCTTTAAAAATCACATGATGAGAACATCTCCTCCGATTGAAAACCGCATCATCACGTGTCTTCCAAATACACCAAATAGTTGTTAATATAATTGCGTGAAAAACCTTCTTTTTTCTTTCATTCGATCCACTGCCCCATCTTATGGATCTCCAACAAATCCGTAATAGAGAAAGCATATATGGGAGGCACCTTGCACCATGAAGATATTCCTTGTCACAACATAGCAGCCACGAAGCAAGAGGAAAACAAATGTGTGGCAGATTCTACACTTTCCCCACAAATAACACACCAAGAAGACGAAATGTGAATCCCCCTCTTTTCCAAAGCATCCCCAGTCGGTACACGACCCATTTGTGCCTTCCATGCCAGGATATTAACTTTAGTAGGAGCCCATTTGCTCCACTTCAAAACAAATTGTACGTCATGGCCTCTACGTTCATTACATAGCCTCCTTATTGATTTGACATCAAAAATTACATTTGAATTTGCCCCCCATACCCAACTATCCCTCCCCCCCATTGTAATTCACCAGCTTAATAATGTTAATGCATGCCTCCAATTGTTCCAATTCTTCACATGTAGCAGGTGGGGATAACCAGTTCCAATTAAAAGTCAAGCACCCATCAACCCAATCCAAGCGCTCCATAACTAAGCATCCTTTGTTCCTTTCCAGATCATAAATTAATGGAAACAACGTCACAAAAGGTTCCACCCTAGCCCACGTGTCATGCCAAAAAGCTATTGAATTACCATACCCAACCACACCTCTAATTAGGAGGCGTAGATTAATGTTAAGATCCAGAAGAAGACCCTCAATTTTAACAATATTCTTCCAAACACAAGACAAAATCGATTTGCATGGCATGGAACCAAATCAGTATTAACTATGTGGCTTTTGATCAATATCGTGTGCATTCTTCATGTTAAATAAGAAATAATCTTATGCTTCCATAGTGACTTCGCAAAAACTCATCTATATTTATTTAGTAGTTTTACATTACATCAATCTTAAGGTTCCTTAAAGATACATCTTAATTATTATTTGTTTTATTTTTTACAATATTTTTCAATTAACAAAATTACATATGTAGTTTTTTTGAGTTAAAAGACCAATTTGCTCTATGTAATGTACATGACTGGATTTAACAAACAAATCTAATGTCCGTTAGTGAATGGACTAAAATTATTACAACATACGGAGCATAAAGGATGATTCTTGCTAATTTTTTTGGTTTAAAGACAATAAGTGAAATTTGCTATATACCTAAGAGAAGAAAAGGGCAATCTACTCTTAAAAAAAAATTGTTACTATACCTATCTATATTAGTGTGAGTAGGCCTGTAAACGAACCGAACGAACACGAACACATGCATGTTTGTGTTCGTTCATTTAAACTTAACCGAACACGAACACGAACACATTAACGAACACGAATTTTGTGTTCATGTTCGTTTATTAAGAAAATGAATATGTTCGTGTTCGTTTGTGTTCGTTTGTAAACGAACCGAACGAACACGAACACATGCATGTTTGTGTTCGTTCATTTAAACTTAACCGAACACGAACACATTAACGAACACGAATTTTGTGTTCATGTTCGTTTATTAAGAAAATGAATATGTTCGTGTTCGTTTGTGTTCGTTCATTAATAAATTAAACGAACTGTTCATGAACATAAATGAACACAAACGAACTAAAATAAACGAACAAACTTAAATGGACAATTTTTTAACACCATTGAATAATCATAAACGAACATGAACACTATTGAACAAACATAAACGAACACAATTGAACAAGTAGAAACGAGCACAAACGACAAGTCTTTTAAATGTAAATACATATCATTCGTAAATTAGTCAGTTAACCGAACAAAAACTAACATTACATAGTTAACGAACATTAACGAACACAAATAAACGAACATAAATAAACGAACATAACCGAACTGTTCATGAACATAAATAAACGAACACAAGGTGTGTTCATGTTCGTTCATTTAATTAAACGAACACAAATTTTATGTTCGTGTTCTTTCATTTATTAAATAAACGAACATAAACGAACTTCTTACCGAACAGTTCACGAACAGTTCATGAACTGTTCGGTTCATTTACAGGCCTAAGTGTGAGATATAATAAATTAAAATGACTCCAAATCTTAAAAAATAAAAAAGAGCAAACAAAATCTATTGTAATTTAATTTATGACTATGTTGTAGGTTTTTTTTTTCAATAACACAAGATGATTTATTCCGGTCATGGCATTTCACTATACCTTTTATTTTAATATCGATATACACCATTATGGATACCAACCGTTTTAAATATGAGCATCTATTCCTTTGTTGAAATTCTAATTAAGAGTTTCCTATGAATGCAACAATCATTAGAATTATAATTATTGAATATTTCTTTGTTATTACTAATGGAATTACTACATAAAATGCTTTTTGACACATGATTATAACATTCTACATTGGTAATATGATTCGACTCTTATATCTGAGCAAGCCTTTGATACGTTAATCCCATCAATGTGTCACTGAGGCATTAGTGTCATAACATTTTTGTAACAATATGTTTGGTTTGTTGTGTCTACATATCCTTGTTCTTGATGAGTAGTATTCTCAGAAGATGTATAAATCAATCATATATAGTAATTAGTAAATCTGTTTTTTAGCTAGTAAGTAATTGGTTCACGATCCCCTGGCCTTTACAAAACTCATAAAATGGACCAGGAGCCTGACCCACATCAGTATGTCTACCATAATATTCACCTCCTCTATCTGATCTCACAACTTTAATTTTAAGATCTAGTTGATTTTCAACTTCTGTTTTATAATCTTTAAAAGTTGTAAGTGATTCAGATTTGTCCTTGATTAGATACAAGTACATGTAACGAGAATAATCATCAATGAAAGTGATAAATGAAGTATGTCCAGTTATTCCAGCAATGGTGTAAGGGCCACTAATATCGGTGTGAATAATTTCTAATAAATTAGAACTCCGAGTGGCACCTTTCTTAGTTGCTGTTGTCATTTTGCCTTTAAGGCATTTGATACATGTTCCAAAGTTAGTGAAATCAAGAGAAGGTAAAACTTCATCCTTCACGAGTCGAGATAAGCGATCCCGTGAGATGCGGCCTAAACGTTGATGCCACAACATGGATGAAGTTTCTAAATCTCTTTTTCTTTTAGTCTTTATTGAGTTCTCATTAATGTTATATGATAACAAAGACTTAGAGAAATCATCATCTAGTTCTAACTTATAGAGACCACCATCCAAAAGACCAGTACCAAATACTTGAGAATTAGAACTAATAGTAAGTCTGCCATTACCATGAGAAACATAAAAACCATCCATGTCTAACTTTGGTCCTGATACAAGATTCCTAGAAATTTCAGGAATATATAAGGTATCATAAAGTTTAATACATAGACCGGTTTTCATTATTAATTCTAAGGTTCCCACGGCAGCAACAGATAGTTCCTTTCCATCCCCAAGCTTAAGTGTTCTTTGGTTTCTTTCCAGCCTCCGGATTGTA
Source organism: Mikania micrantha (assembly GCA_009363875.1). NCBI lineage: Eukaryota > Viridiplantae > Streptophyta > Magnoliopsida > Asterales > Asteraceae > Mikania > Mikania micrantha. The sequence continues at coordinate 19,146,115 of CM018682.1, read as the reverse complement.
AGGAATCCCTGAGTAGAATTGGTCACATGAACCATAGAACCAGAGTCAAACCACCAAGTATTAGTTGGAACATTTAAATTAACGGACTCAATTATCATATTAAGATGATTACCTCTCTTAACCAGCCATTCCTTGAAGTTAGGGCAATTCTTCTGCTTATGTCCTACCTTTCGGCAGAAGTTGCAGTAGGGATTGCCTTTAGAATTGTTAGGGCTGGAAGAAGCACCTGCATTGGACTTAGGGACTTTAGAAGCATCCTTGTGAGTATTGTTCTTCCTTTTCTTTGAACCAGTAGCCATCAGGTAAGCAACATCAGGTTTGTCCAGCTTCTGACGCTCTTCCTCTTGTACGCACATGGCAATCAACTCATTCATCAACCACTTCTCTTTCTGAGTGTTGTAGTTGATCTTGAAAGCCTCATAAGATGCAGGAAGAGAAGTCATGATGAAGTGGACTAAGAAACCATCACTGATCTCCATGTCTAATCCCTTAAGTTTACGGGCCATGTCGTTCATCATCATGATGTGCTCACGAATGCCACTGACTCCGTCATATTTTGTAGACACCAGTTTCATGATCAGGGTGCTAGCATGCGCCTTAGAGGTTCCTTTGAATTGTTCCTCCACAGCAGCAAGGTAAGCCTTGGCATTAGGCAAATCAGGAATAGCTCCTCTAATGATTGGGCTGATAGAGTTCTTGATAAACATCAGAGCCATCCGATTAGCCTTATCCCATTTCTCATGCAGCAGCTTAGCTTCAGCAGTGCTTTTATCAGTGAGGGCAGGAGGTGCAGGCTCTCTCAGTGCATAGTCAAACTCCGTGATTCCAAGAGTTAGCATCAGGGAATCTCTCCAAGCAGAGTAGTTCACCCCAGTAAGAGTTTCAATTCCCATATTGGGAGCTGTGGATTAATTACATGAGAAAGAGTAATATACTAAGGCTATAGAAGAACTTAGAGTGATCTTATGGGGTAACTTAGATCTAAGGCAGGCATGTATAAGGACCAGTGTTGTAAAAATCGGCCTAGGCGCTAGGCGCCCACTTACTGTGTAATTTTTGGCCTAGGCGGTGCCTAGGCGCTAGGCGGTGCTAGGCGGCCTAGGCGGGGTCTAGGCGGGCTAGGCGGGGCCTAGGCGGCCTAGGCGGCCCGATCAGTTTTTTATTTTTTTTTCACTTTTTTGACTTTTTTTGGCTTTTTTTGACTTTTTTATGGTAAAAGGGGACCAATTTCATGATTATTTAGACATTTCTCAATCAAAAATCTTTAATATGTCTCTGAAACATCGAATCCAAGCAGTTAACATCGAAATTTATCTCTAAACTTTGAACTCAGTGTTTAAGTTTGCACTTTAAAGTACTTTTTTTAGTATATTTAAGTATATTTTTTAAAATTATTTGAAGTATTATATTAAATTATTGATATTGATGTGTGTATATAATATATATTTGTAAAATTACATATAAAAATTCCAATCCGCCTAGTGCCGATTAATCCCGATTAATCCCTAGGCGGTACCTCGCCGCCCGACTAGCGCCTAGCGACTTTTACAACCATGATAAGGACCATTATAGTAATGAAGCTGTGATAATGAGTCTACTATAACATCAAATTAATAGACTAGATTAGGTTCTACTTAAACAAATAGGTTTCACTTTGGTTAATAACCATTCATTTAAGCATTAGGAACAATTTAGTTAGAAAGTAAAATGTGCATTAGGAATGTAACCCATCACCTTTGGGCAGAAGTGAGACATTGTAAGCATTATGCACATGTTAAGTTTGCAAACGTATATGTAACACATCACCTTTGGGCAGAAGTGAAACATACATGCTTTAAGGCAAAATGATGTCATGTGAATATCTAATGTTTAAGGATATACACAAGTAAGTGACGGTGCTTAATAAGACTCAAATAATAAGATGTAATACATCACCTTTGGGCAAAAGTGAAACATTTGTTATTGAGTTTAAGCTGATTTTTGTATATTGAGGTTTTGTAAAACATAATAGTTTAAGGTTTTAACAAAACTATTGTATTCGAAAATAGTTATGTACTCGAAAATGGTTATGTACTCGAAAATGGTTATGTACTCGAAAATTTCGAGTACTTTCAGTTTTTCGAGTACACTTAGATTTCGAGTACTCTTAGATTTTCGAGTACATTATTTCGTGAACTTTTAAGATTTCGAGTACACTAAATTAAATGTAATTTCGAGTATTAAATTTCGTGAACTCTTAAGATTTCGAGTACACTAAATTAAATGTAATTTCGAGTATTAAATTTCGTGAACTCTTAAGATTTCGAGTACACTAAATTTCGTGAACTCTAAATTTCGAGTACACTAAGGTTAAAATAAATTTCGAGTATATTAAATTTCGAATACTCAAAATTCGAATACTCAAATTTCGAGTACATAAAAATTCGAGTACACCAAATTTCTAGTACTCTTAAAAACGTGTACATTAATTTCTTATAAGTTTAAGTCCGAAAATTTTTAGGTTTACGAAAAACGCACCAGATTCACGTTTTTATGAAAAACAAACCAATTTTAAGGTTTTCTGGAAAAAACGACCGGTATTCGTACTCGTTTTTCGAAACGTTTTTGTATTTTGTATCAATTTCGCGGTTAGGAGTCGATTAAACAACATATTGCTCTGATGCCACATGTTGGATCGATTCCTTTGGTTCAGATTTAAACATGTATACAAAAACATGAATGAAATAGAGATTAGATGAAACATGTGAATCCAGTGAACGCGTTATTGATTCCAGACATGATTCCAGTGATGACGATCCGATCGGGTTCCCGTTTAGGGTGTACGGTGAGGATGGAGATGAGTTGAGAAGGCTCGGTTATGGGGGGGTTCACGAGTTCTCTTAGAGAATGAGGAGAATCGTGTGTTATGATGTTAATGGTCAGTAACCAAGATTAGGAGCCATTTAGTCTCTATTTATATACACCCAAGGGGAAACCCTAATTAGGATAAATAAGGATAATTACGTCCATCAAATAATTATCTATCTGTTAGGGGTAATTTAGTAATTGATCTATTTAGTTAAATAATCATGAGGGCCATATTTGTAAATATTTAATCTTACATTTTTTTGAATGAAAATGACCCTACATATCACATATGTTGTCTTAACAGGGCCTACTGGGTAAAGGTAAGACACTAAGACGCGGTCACACAAGATGCGCGGGAACCCCCTGGAATGGGTAAACCCTCTCCCCCAACTTGCCCAGACTTCGAGATTAAGGTCAAGATTGATTCTCTCACCTGGATGTCCTTTGAAATTGTCCCTGACAAGGCTTGAACCCATAACCTCTCGATCACAAGATAAAACCCCAACCAGTAGGCTGAATTTGCAGGACTATCACGTACTACTAAGTATACTTAATTAGTAGCCTGAACCCATGAACTACTAAGTACTAACCATATGACTTACAGCTCACATGGTTCACCGTTGTCTTTAATGTTCTTAATGATGCTTCTGCTTTCCTTTGTCATTGTCATAATGCTTATCATTTGTTATTCTTATCATTGTTATCATTCTTCGGATTTTTGCCATTACTTTTATTGTTTGTTTTGATACTATCAATTTTGTTTCGTCAGTTGCATTTCTTTGTTTTTATTTATTAGCTAGTAGGCTAGAAAACACATGTATTACATGGATTAAATAAATATAATATGTTATAAACAATATTTTTTATTAACATTTGTATGCTTGATATCATTAGATGTTTATATAAATAATGAATTTTTAAAAATAATAAATTACAAATAATGAAAATTTAAGATTTATAAAACTATATTTTAATATATTAATCGTAAACCGGGTAAATCTTTTGGTTCCAACTCAAGAAGATGCCTCGAGCTGAATTCAAACCAAAATTATATATATATATATAAGGGAGGGTTCCATAGTATGTGTGTGTGTGTGTGTATATATATATATATATATAGGGAGATGATCAAATGTTAACTCTTCCTTATAGCGTTAACCCGTTAACTTTGGCAAAAAAATGCTCGAACTTTGAAATTTTTTTTCATGGACTTTATTATATATAAATATGAGGTCTCTTTTTTGTGTTTTTGCTAATTCATCACCGTTTAGAATTTAAAACAATTGTAAGTTTGAGTTACACTATCTGATGCAAGCAGTGTAACGCAAACTTACACTTACTTACACTTGTTTTAAATTATAAACGGTGATGAATTAACAAAAACACAAAAAAGAAGCCCCATATTTATGTATAATAAATGCCATGAAAAAAAATCAAAGATTTGGGCATTTTTTGCCAAAGTTAACGGGTTAACGCTATAAGGAATGGTTAACAAAGGAACCATCCCCTATATATATATATATATAACAAGGGTGGGGTTATAGTAAAAAGGCTTAGATTGGTGAGAAGTGTGAAAAGGATTGTGAGCCATTAAATATATAATTTAATGGTTGAGATCAAAGTTGTATTTAAAAAGTTAGTGGAATGGTATTTTAGTCATAGACACTTTTGTTGACTTTTAATCATGTTCCCCCCATTTTTTTTAAACGGTTATAACTTTTACATATAATATATATTTTTTTTAAATTACACCAAAAAAACGAGCATTGTTTTATCTTAAAAACGAGTATAGTATTGTTATATAACACACATAATCAAGGAAAAATGTATAATCACGAACTAATAATCACAAACCGCGCTCTATGAAAATCACGGACCGTCATTTAACATGCATGATGAAAGGAAAATTTGTATAATCACGTACCAATAATCACGTACTAAGCATAAAAATCACGAACCACGTAAAATTTTTTAAAAAAAAAACTATAACAATACAATACTCAAATTAAAGATAATAAAATTCTCAACTTTATAGTGTAATTTTTTTAAAAAATAATAAAGTATGCAAAAGTTATTTAATTTTTAAAAACCGAATGGAACTTGTTGTAACATAGAAAATGTTGTTGTTCCTCTTTTGTCCTTGAAGTTATATTTTACCCTTATTTAGTGAAGAAAATTGTATAAAGTGGGGACCACTAGATCTTGTCGGTTGATTATTTGAACAAAAAGTACACAATTTATCCTACGTTTGGTACGTTAAGTTTCACATATATTTGATCCGGCTCCAATATATATATATATATATATATATATATATATATATATATATAGGGAAGGGTATAAAAAATAACTCTCATCTTTTGCTACAACTACATAACTCATTTAAACCAATCATAAATTTACACATAAGCATTACATTAAAATATTAAAAAGGGCATCATAGTCATTTTACCCCTTATAAGTTTCCCCCTCTCTTTTTTAAACATTAATAACTTTTTTATAATATATTATTTTTTAAAAAAAGTTGCACCATTATATTCGTCTCATTTTTATCTTTAATTCCGTTATAGTCTCGACTAATTTTTTTTACTTTTTTTAAATGTCCTATATTTACATCATTGTAACGAGGTTAAATATAACAAATTTATTTGATTTTTTTTTAAAAATGATAAATTACAGTGATGTAATTTACATTGACGTAATTTATCGTGATGTAATTTACATTGACGTAATTTATCATGATGTAATTTACATTAACGTAAAATTCGGTTTCGGTTTTTTTTGGTAAATTTGGTTTAAATTACAGTGACGTAATTTACATTGACAACAAATTAGTTTAAATTTTTTTCGAACAATGATAAATTACATCACTATAATTATCATTGTGAGAAAAAAAAATCAAAATAATGTGTTCTATTACATCACTGTAATTTATCATTGTAGTTATCATTGACGTAAAATTCGGTTTCGGTTTTTTTCGGTGAATTTGGTTTAAATTACAGTGATGTAATTTACATTGACAAAAAATTAGTTTAAATTTTTTTCGAACAATGATAAATTACATCACTATAATTATCATTGTGAGAGAAAAAAAATCAAAATAATGTGTTCTATTTACATCACTGTAATTTATCATTGTAATTATCATTGTTAGAGAAAAAAAATAAAATAATGTGTTACGTCACCGTTAATTATGTCATTGTAAATTACTTCATTTTGTGTAAATTACTTCATTTTTTGTTACATTACTGTAATTTACCATTGTTAGAAAAAATTTCTAATTAATTTGCAATCTTTAAGCTCGTTACAATCTTTAATTCCGTTATAGTCTCGACTAATTTTTTTTACTTTTTTTAAATGCCCTATATTTACATCATTGTAACGAGGTTAAATATAACAAATTTATTTGAATTTTTTTTTAAAAAATGATAAATTACAGTGATGTAATTTACATTGACGTAATTTATCGTGATGTAATTTACATTGACGTAATTTATTGTGATGTAATTTACATTGACGTAAAATTCGGTTTCGATTTTTTTCGATGAATTTGGTTTAAATTACAGTGATGTAATTTACATTGACAACAAATTAGTTTAAATTTTTTTCAAACAATGATAAATTACATCACTATAATTATCATTGTGAGAGAAAAAAATCAAAATAATGTGTTCTATTACATCACTGTAATTTATCATTGTAATTATCATTGACATAAAATTCGGTTTCGGTTTTTTTCGGTGAATTTGGTTTAAGTTACAGTGATGTAATTTACATTGACAACAAATTAGTTTAAATTTTTTTCGAACAATGATAAATTACATCACTATAATTATCATTGTGAGAGAAAAAAATCAAAATAATGTGTTCTATTTACATCACTGTAATTTATCATTGTAATTATCATTGTTAGAGAAAAAAAATAAAATAATGTGTTACGTCACCGTTAATTATGTCATTGTAAATTACTTCATTTTGTGTTACATTACTTCATTTTTTGTTACATTACTGTAATTTACCATTGTTAGAAAAAATTTCTAATTAATTTGCTATCTTTAAGCTCGTTACAATGATGTAAATACATGACATCAAAAAAAAAAAAACTAGTCGAGACTATAACGAAATTAAAGAGAAAAATGAGACGAGTATAATGGTGAAATTTTTTTAAAAAAATAATATAGTATAAAAAAGTTATGAATGTTTAAAAAAAATGGGGTAAAGTTTACTTAAATAACAAATGTCTTAAATGCCCTTTATATTAAAAAAAAGAAAAAAAAAAGAATCTGACACGTGTCACCATCCTATACACTTACATTTTTAAAGTAACCATTGGATGATGGTTAATGAGTTGTAACAAAAGATGAGGGTTATCAAAAATTCCATGCCCTATATATATACATATATATATACACATATATATATATATAGGGAAGGGTATAAAAAATAACCCTCATCTTTTGCTACAACTACATAACCCATTTCAACCAATCATAAATTTACACATAAGCTTTTCATTAAAATATTAAAAAGGGCATCCTAGTCATTTTACCTTTATAAGTTTTTCCCACATCTTTTTTAAACATTAATAACTTTTTTATAATATATTATTTTTTAAAAAAAATTGCACCATTATATTCGTCTCATTTTTCTCTTTAATTCCGTTATAGTCTCGACTATTTTTTTTTTACTTTTTTTAGATGCCCTATATTTACATCATTGTAACGAGCTTAAATATAACAAATTTAATTAAAACTTTTTTAAAAATGATAAATTACAGTGATGTAATTTACATTGACGTAATTTATCGTGATGTAATTTACATTGACGTAAAATTTGGTTTCGGTTTTTTCGGTTAATTTGGTTCCGGTTCGGTTTTTTCGGTAAATTCGGTTTCGGTTCGGTTTTTTTTTTGCTTTTTGCTCATCCCTAATTTGTAACGAGCCTAAATACAACAAATTAGTTTGAATTGTTTTCGAACAATGATAAATTACATCACTATAATTATCATTGTTAGAGAAAAAAAATCAAAATAATGTGTTATATTACATCACTGTAATTTATCATTGTAATTATCATTGTTAGAGAAAAAGTAAAATAATGTGTTATATTAATTACATCACTGTAATTTATCATTGTTAGAAAAAAATTTAAAATAATGTGTTATATTTATGCTCGTTATATCGATGTTAATAATGGACAATGAGAAAAAAAATAGTCAACATTATAACGGGAATTAAATAGAAAATTACATCACTGTAAATAATGTGTTACGTCACCGTTAATTATGTCATTGTAAATTACTTCATTTTGTGTTATATTACTTCATTTTGTGTTACATTACTGTAATTTACCATTGTTAGAAAAAATTTCTAATTAATTTGCTATCGTTAAGCTCGTTACAATGATGTAAATACATGACATAAAAAAAAAAAAAAAAAAACTAGTCGAGACTATAACGAAATTAAAGAGAAAAATGAGACGAATATAATGGTGCAATTTTTTTGAAAAAATAATATAGTATAAAAAAGTTATGAATGTTTAAAAAAAAGGGGTAAACTTTATATAAATAACAAATGTCTTAAATACCCTTCATACTAAAGACAAAGGAATTGACACGTGGCACGATCCTATACATTTACCTTTTTCAAGTAACCATTGGATGATGGTTAATGGGTTGTAACAAAAGATGAGGGATTGGGATCAAATACTAACTCAAACTTAGAGCACTAACCCATTAACTCTCTTTACCCAATCGTAATTAAACACATGGATTTTTCTTTTACTATTTGATAAGGGTAAATTAGTAATTTGCTTTATGTACTAACTTAACCCCTCTTTTTTTATACATCCATAACTTTTTATACTAGAATATTTTTTTATAAAAATTGCACCATTTTACTCGTCTTATTTTTCTCTTTAATTCCGTTATAGTCTTGACTAGGTTTTTTTATTTTTTTTTCGGATGTTTGTATTTACACCAATGTAACAAGTATAAAAATAACAAATTATTTGGAACGAGTTGTAACGAACTTGGGGTTTACATTGTTGTAGAATAAATAGGGTTTACATTTAAGAGTGTAAACGAGCCAAGCCGATCCCGAGCTAGTTAATTACGTTATATTCTTGACTAGGTTTTTTTATTTTTTCCGGATGCTCCAAAATTCGTTATATCTACAAGATTGTAAATGCATTTTAATACTATAAAAAAATTATATCTACAAGATTGTAAAGACATTTTAATACTTTAAAAAAATAGTATAACATTTTGTTGATAAAAAACAAAATTCGTTATATCTACTAGATTGTAAATACGTTTTAATACTTTAAAAAAATATATCTACAAGATTGTAAAGACATTTTAATACTTAAAAAAAATAATATAACTTTTTGTTGATAAAAACCAAAATTTCGTTATATATACAAGATTGTAAATACGTTTTAATACTTTAAAAAAATTATATCTACAAGATTGTAAATATATTTTAATACTTTAAAAAAATAATACAACATTTTGTTGATAAAAACCAAAATTCGTTATATCTACAAGATTGTAAATACATTTTAATATTTTAAAAATATACTATAACATTTTGTTGATAAAAAACAAAATTCGTTATATCTACTAGATTGTAATACGTTTTAATACTTTAAAAAAATACTATAACATTTTGTTGATAAAAACCAAAATTCGTTATATCTACAAGATTGTAAATACATTTTCATACTTTAAAAATTATATTTACAAGATTGTAAATACATTTTAGTACTTTAAAAACCAAAATTTGTTACAAAATCAAGAATATAACGTAATTAACGAGCATCCGAAAAAAATGAAAAACCTAGTCAAGAATATAACGTAATTAACGAGTTCGGGATCGGCTTGGCTCGTTTACACTCTTAAACTTAACCCCTAATTATTATACAACAATGTAAACCCAAATTCGTTACAACTCGTTACAAATAATTTGTTAGTTTTATACTTGTTACAGTGGTGTAAATACGAGCATCCGAAAAAAAAATAAAAAAACCTAGTCAAGACTATAACGGAATTAAAGAGAGAAAAAAAGACGAGTAAGATGGTGCAATTTTTATAAAAAAATATTATAGTATAAAAAAGTTATGGATGTATAAAAAAAGATGGGGTAAAGTATTTAATATAGCAAATTACATTAATACCCTTATTCACTTTTTCTTTCAAATCAATTACATTATTATATTATAGTTTAATATCAACCATTAGATTAGCATCTTGTAATTTGATCATTAAATATGGTGAGGTTAATGGGTTATTGCTCTATCCTAAGGTTAGCATTAGAACCCTTCCCTATATCTATATATGTATATGTACGTCATCATGTATATCTATATTTATACACGGTCTTGCCCAGTTTTTACCCACCGGTTTTTGATGAAAACCATAACCAAGCCGTTTATTACGGTTTTAAACTTTCGAAACCGACCGATCAAATGTTTAAAAAAAAACGACTGTGAAATCCGATAACCGGTTTTAAAGGTTTCGTGGTTTGAAATCGGACTTTAAACTCACCTAAGGTGGAGTGAGTCAGTGTGTGTTTCGTTTGGATTTTCGAATAGAGAATAATGGATTTGTGAAGGTGCTTCTCTCTCACAAAGTGTTCGACCCATATGTCACACACCATTTTTTTTCTTCTGTTATAGTCTTGACTAGGTTTTTTTTATTTTTTTTCGAATGTTCGTGTGACAACTAGTACTTGACCGGTCGGCAAGTCCGTACGGTACGTGTACTATAAACAGTAACTATGTGTAATTCTATGTGTATATACATTACTTGTATTATCAAAATCCTAAATACAAGAAATCGTTGTACGTATTTTTGTGTAAACTTAGATACAGTAAGTACAACGTACATTTGAAACATTAGTTGTGTGTATTTAAGTGAAAACTTAAGTACAGTTAACACAACAGATCAGGAGAAACAACAGTATTCAAGTGAATAACAGAAACAAATCGGTTGCGATCTGATATCCATAGATGACAGGAATCAGATGGCCGACATTTCAATGTGAAAACAATGTGATATAAGGATGTTTAGTTGAGTCCGACAGTGAGAAAACACAATTCAAACATAATTCACAATGTCGTTTCAGAATAACGAACTGACAGTGTGTTTGCGTGGGTGACGATTCACACAAACATATCTGTGATTTTAACGTTATGAAATGATGACTAGAAAGTAGAAAACAAAAGTCAGAAAGCAAAACCATCGTCGTGTTCGTTCGAATGACGATTCGAACGAATACGCGCGATGGTGACGCGATTCGACGAAACGTAAACGAAAAACGACACGAACGATAATAAATTTAATAAAAATAAAATAAAATAACGTTTTACAATTTTGAAACTCATCAAAATAATCAAATAACATTCTTTTTATTAATTTCAATTAAATACGCCTAATATTTTGGATACGCGACGAAGTTACGAACCAAGCAACAGAAATGAACCCGGACATCCCACGTAATATAAAAACTCTAAATGAGAGTTTTCTCTCATTTTTCATCACCTACACCTCTCTTTCTCTCTCAAATTCGGAACCCTCACCCACCACCATTTTCAACCTTCAAAACTTCATAACTTCTTTGTTTCTCAACCAATTTGAGTGATTCTTGAACCCACGAGAAGCCCTCGACTTGCTCTACATGAAAGTACAACGGATCTGAGGAATTGTCCACTGAATCTCGAGGTATGGCAGCTTGAATGGTTCGAAAAATAGGGTTTCTTGTCTTGTTTTTCAACCCACACACCTAACCGGTTATCCCCACCCCCTTAGAACCTGACATCTGTGAACACACATTTGTACGGGTCACCATCGTGGGTCTAGCTTCCAACAGTCGTGAGTGATGATGAAAGGAGATATGCAGGTTCGCGTGGGTATTGAGGGTGCCGAACCTTGACTAACAAGGAATGGGTCACGAGCCTTCCATCAACCCCGCGAACCATGCACCACATCCTGACCGAACCTTGCTCATCATGAATACACTGGTGGTGTGACGAGCCTTGTAATCAGTGGAGCCACGAACCCTAGACGAACCCAACATCCATAGCCGAATCATTCCATGGCACGAACCATCTTGGCTGCGAACCCATGGGAGAACACCGAACCTATGCAGTCGAACACCATGGCCGAACCCTCCTCCGAGTCACGAACCTATATTCACGAAACCACGAGGGCCGAACCCAGGGCATGCATGAGCCGAACCTTCTTCCCCAACCGGCGAACCCTCAGTTGCAAGCGAACCCTGTGCTGTTAACAGTGAACCCTAGCCAAAGCTCATGTGGACGAACCTTCTATGCTCGAACACTTCCCAGACGAACCTAGGTCTGTTAGCTGCCAACCAACCGAACCCATGTGCCACGAACCTCCATGTTTACCGAACCCTCACCATCGAAATCTAACAATGCCGAACCCCTAGCCTGTGTAGCTCAAGGTTCGCTGGAAAGCAAACCACCCTTTTGTTTGGTCGATTAAGTTCAGCCGGTGGGCCAACCAAATGTTCCAGCCCATGACCAAACTAGCGGCCCAAATTGATTCATGCCCAATAGTCGACCCACGAACATCCCCTTCGGCCCAACATTATTAGTTTAGCCCAATTACACCTAATGTGGCCCAATGTAATTTTGGGCCCATGTTATTCGGCCCATATATCGCTACAAGGCCCATGCACTGTTTCGGCCCAATAAATGTTATTCGACCCAAGGGACTATGTGTCACACCCCCAAATTCCCACCCGTGGTGTCATTCCACGTGGGTGTGACATGGCCAGAATCACAGCTCAAGGTCATATAGAACACCTCTATATGCGTTTACAAATCCCATGTTTGACACATACACATAACAAAACGGTTCGCAGCGGAAAAGTAATTCATAGCAGCGGAAAATAAATATGTTTGATACATGCAGCGGAATGAAATAAGTTTAATACAACGTTGTCATAACAGAATGAAAGTTAAATTGTTTTTGAAAAGTCATGACAGAATGCATGTAAGTCCCTAATGCTCATCCTTAAGATGTGCATTCCTGTCCTCATGCTAGCCTTGCTAGTTACCTGAGAATACAAGTTAGAAAAGTGTCAACACAATGGTTGGTGAGTTCACAGGTTTTGATATACATATAGTAATATAAGTGTGTCATGCTGTTTATCAAATGTTAGTACCGAGCCCTAGGCTCCAAGTGTCAGTGCGTCACTATCGAACTAGACTTGTTTGTCCTTGCCTCCACTGTGTCTCGTACACACAGTAAATTAGGTCAAAGTTTGCACAGGTTATGACACCCAGTCAACATTGTGCCCCGTGGGGTTGGTCATACCCTAATGGATCCATCCAAATCTACCACGTTGTTCGTACATTAACGGTAAGACTTTGTGAGGACTTGTTACGAGTTCAACACTTAATGTTTGTCCAATAAACCAGCATACACCAAAAATGTTTGTACAGTAATAAATGTTTGACTCGATGTAACTAGTATTCTCTCCCTATTTAAAAGCATTTGAAAAGAGTAAAGAGGGGGCCGTAAACTCACCTTAGTGAAGTAAATCGAATGTAAGCGTAAGCTCCTGCGTCACTGCACGTCGGTCACCGGCAACCTATATCGTATACCGTTTTGTGAGTTTGTGTATGTGACTGTGCTAGTGTTCGTGTTAGGGTCCAACAACCCTTGGTTGTTCATGTTTGTCCATGTCGGTCCACATTGACCATGTTTGACAGTGTTGGTCCACATTGACTGTGTTTGATCGTGTTTGACTAGAGTTGACCAAAGTTGACCGAGTCAAGTCAACGACCCGTTGGTGAACCGTGTGACTGTTGTGAATCGTGTAGCAAATGTGTAAGTGCTCGTCGTATGCGAAACGCGCAAGTCGCGTCTATGAACAACTTACTATTGATAGTAAGTTTCCATTTATGGAAAGTTCACAAAGCATAACGGTTTTAGAGTTCTAGCATGCTCGTTAGTCCTACGTGATCATGTTAACACATAACACATCATCATACGAAGTCACATTGGTCGTTTATAACATGTTAGCACATAAAACTTTCCTAAAATGGAAAGTTTCCATTTTTAGCATACGTGATATCGGAAACCATCTAACTTAGCATCTAATTATCATACTAAAATATAATAAACCACTTAGCATGCTCGATTCATTCAACATGTTTACAAATTGGTTTTGTGAAAAATAAAGTTACTATAAATAGTAACTTTGTGGTTTTTGCATAGAAATGATCAATCTAACACTTCTAAACCAATTTTCATGTCACCAATCATCACAATAGATCATTTAACATCATTTAAACATACCAACATGGTCTAAATCATCACTTAGAAATTCTTGGTTCATAAAAGTTACTATAAATAGTAACATTGCTAAAAATGACCATAAATGTCACAACCCACGCCGCGTGCGGAATCCACGGCGCGTGACGTAATGATTGCATAGCCATAGTTAAAGATTCCCCCTTGATTTCTGGTTTACATAGATACTTGATCCACCGTTCTTGAGCTGGTGGGAGAATTGTAACCTGGAACATGTAGCATAAAAAGTCAACTACGAATAGTTGAGTGAGAATCATAGGTTTTGTTAATGTACATTTATGGTTCAAATATAGACTTTCATAGTATTAAAATGATTGTTCAAACATTGATTTCCATGATATAGTATTCACAAGTGATCAAGTAGGTACTTTGAAATTGAATCCACCTGGGCATGCAAACATCAAACCTAATGATGATGAATCGTTAACAACGATTGTGAGATCACATGATGATGTCCAACCCACGGTCGGAGCGATTTGTGATAATGTTCTTGCGTTCCCGCATATGATCATACCAGTACTATCAAGGGCTTGATAACAAGTTAATGATGCTCACATAAGAATGGTCCCAAATAGCCTCCACATAACCAAAGTTCCCAAGTGATACGCTTGTTTTAATAGTTCGATAAAATGTTCATTGAACGCGTGTAGTTGGTTATGGGTGCCTTAGCCAGCCATGCTGAAGTGGCGCACCAACCCTTGTCATAACCGTGATACGCGTGTTTTTAATAAGTTGATAAATGTTTATCATGACGTTCCTCATGATAATGATATATGATTTCATGGTAGTTGATAAATGTTTATCATGACGTTCCTCATGATAATGATATATGATTTCACAATGATTGATAAGATATGTTTTGAAAAGATGTCTACATGTTCCACCCCGAGTTTTGGTAAACATTTAAAGGAAAGGGGGTTTATGAGTCTCACCTGATCATCGAAGTGTTTTGATATCGAAGTATCACTCAAGATTCGAAGAGAGTTCTGCAATTTATTAATGTTTTATGAGTTTCTTGCATTTGAATTGGATTATCGGATTAATCCTAGATTTTTGATAACAAAGAATCATAGTTTAAGTCATTAAGCTGATCTTAATCCTTAATCAGCCTCCTTAAGTTAATGTTGCACAAGGTGCGATAACAAGGAACCTATAATGATTTAGGTTCCTATTAAGGAGTTAATGACTTACTGGATTAATCACGACATTTTCGGATTAATCAAATAGATGTTGATTGTTGATTATTTCACTAACGATTTCCTAGATGAATTTCTGGCTTAGGAATAGTCAATCCTTGTTATTGATCATTTAGGTATCATGAAACATGAGAATGTGATATTAAAATAGGTTTAATAACCATGCTCAATGTACTAATCTGACTGTTATCATAACCATCAGATCGTTATTCAGGTGATTATCTTTATGCTTGTCATTAGTTTGAAACACTTGAATTTAACCTAGCATTTCAAGAAATGATCAGGACAATCACAATCATTGTTAAAATCAAATGGTTTGAACCATTTTAATCTAAGATATAGTTTCATGAAAACCGGGCATTACAACGGCTCAAAACAAGGATTTATCCAGTAGAACATCGTGTTCTTTGTTTAAAATCATTCCTAGCCATCATCTAGGCAATAATCAACAACCCTAACTATACCCTTATGTTCAAAAACAAGATCTGATCAATCAAAATCAAGCTAGAAGGTTAAAACGAACCGTTACCTAATCTGACGGATTTCTGCGGGTAGAACAGTGATCTAGACTTGTAGATACGATCCCTGGTGCGATCCACGTGATTAGAGGGCTTCAAAATGAAGTTTGGATGCTGAAAATACGATCTGGAGGTGTTTTTGAGCGTAAAAGGTCGAACAAAACGAAATATAAGCTTCTGGATGCGTTCTGATCAAGAAAATCAGATTTTTACGCCTGATGGGTCCGTCGCGTACCGCGGAGAGTTTCTTCGCGTACCTCCACCGCCTTAGTTAGACCCGATTTTGTTTTCGCGATTCCGGGAGCATACGAACTCCGTTTTGCGCACGGTTTTCGCCTACGTTCACGATTTTTCGAGCTCTTTCCAATGGTTATAATCTCAAGACCTAAAGAGTTCAAAATATTTGACCTCTTATTTAACGCTATATTCGATTCGGTGTATCTTAAAATCGGAGCTTCGTTTTGAAATTTCGCTTCCACTCATTCTCTTCATTTTCGAGTTATGATTCTAAACATGTAATCGGTTGGTCATCTATTTGAATAAGCATCATGTGATGAATGTTTCTTTGAGATCTACTAATACCAGATTCCTTAGTAACTACAAATCATGAACTGATATGATATGATATGGTCCTTCTGACACATACGTAATAATGAATGTGGATTTGTCTGTTAATTTGTCTGGGCCCCGAATACTTTAGTTGAGCCTAGAAATATGATCGAATCCTTGTTGGGCCTTACAGGGTCTCGCGTGTCTGCTCCAATGTTGACGGATGTTACAGTCTCCCCCCGTTGAATAAATTTCGTCCCGAAATTTGGCTATCAGTACTTATGATAGTTTGTTTGGGAAAAACAATTGCATTACGCGTGCAATTTACATGCTCATACGTGAATTTGAGTTCATGTCTAGAGCTCCATTTGACTTATTCTATAAGTGTCTAACTTAGTTTTTTTTTTTTTTTTTGTTTCCTATCTTCGTGTCTTAAAATCTCAGCTAGTTTTCTTATATGTTGAAATTCATCATCCTCATGAATTTGCTTAGAAGGAAACATGAAGCACACCATGTAGGTTTTTATGTTTAAGAGATGATCCCACTCTTTATGCTGCTTATTCAAATTTGTTTAGAATCTTGAAAGGACCATGTTTTCTGATGTTAGTTTATCTTGTTACTCAGATCTAGCTGTATTTAATCATAATGTCATCTCCAGCATTACCCTGGTAGTAACTTGGAGTCTCATAAGTTTTTCTGTTTTCCTTCACATTGTTCCTTGCTCAACTATGATCAGTTTATTTATGTCCAGGGAAACAGTAATTTCCATTGATAGTTCCTTGTATCCATTTCAGGCTTACTCACCTCAGTTCAAAGTACAAAAGCTCTATCTTTCGGTTTATGTAAGATTTGGGTTGTACACCCCCAATGCCTATGTAGTGACTATTGTTACAAAGGATTGCAACAAATAAGAAGTGCGTATATATTTCAACTATCATTTAAGTTGTAAACATCGCTTCTCATTGTGTTTCCTAAGATCTTGAGGGTTCATTCAGTTTGGCCATCCACTTGAGGCAGGTAAGATGTGTTTAGATTAAATGATGTTACCAATGCCTTCTGAAAGGTTTGTTAGACTCGTGAGGTGAAATTGATTATCTCATTTGCAAATGATTGAGACTGACACCTCATGTCGACTCACAGTTTCATCTAGGCATATTTGGTTAACATGATAATTGTTGTAATCTTCCCAAAATTCAAGAATAGCTATAGACATAGCCCAACTGGGCCCGAATCAAATTGCTAGAGGGTTTTCAAGAATCTTAAAGGACATATAGCTGACGTCATAGAGTATTTCAAAGAATGACAGGATGATAGTGATGGCTGAAAGGAATACGTATCAAATATACGTAAATAACTTCCTTTCTGTGCATATGTTCATGTTAATCGTAGTTTAATTTATTAGTTTCATTTTTAGATTCCATGTTTTGATATGTGATCCCATTTTCATGATTTGATCACATACCTCAAGTATGTTGTTTGTTCTTGTTTCAAGATTGCACGACGCTTGATTATGCTTATTGTGTTTCTCATGTTCTTATGAGTGTTAATGATATTAGGAGTAATAGTTGTTTGTTTACCTTGAACTTCCCCAGAACTCCCATGTACTACAATTTACAATTACGCCGGCCGGTCGCAGCTGGAAATTGTACTGCATGTTTGTTCTAGCTCTGCTCAAGTTAGATTTCACTTGTTATTACCATGGTTTTCATTATGACTTTGTTCCAATGTTTTGAGTTTTGTTCACAAGTTCCAAGTTTGACTGGGATAAGTTCCCTATCCCTTCTTGTTCTAATATGATCATGATATGTGATCCTAACAGGATCCATGAGTTTTGATAGTTCTGATAGTTGATCAACCATTGATTTCGTCTCAAAGTTTACAGTTTAGCTCGATAGTTTGATAGACCCATTATGACATCGTGGGTCACTGATAGTTTCATGATCTCATTATGATTTATGATCTATGATCAACGGCTTGAGTTTTCTGATAGACTATGAAATAGTTTCTAGTAGCATGAAGTTCAAAGAGTTACATGATGCACGTACATCCATATGTAACAGACCCAACACGTATTCGTTTATCGCTCGAATATATTGTAGAATATGTTCACAGCCGAACGTATTCCAAGTGGGTACAAGGTGTAACATTTGTGTTTGATGACAATCAAGATTTCATGAGACCGTTCTTTCAACAGCTCACTCTTATGATTCTGATGCACCAACAAGTAGGACAGGAGAAGGTGCATTTTGAGCATAGGGGTTAAGATTAAAATGTTGGCTTTTGATGTAGGCACTTGAGTTGCAGGCATAACAGGTTCTATCCTTGGTACTAGTTGGCATAGTGTATTTGTTCTAGGTGGGTTTCGAGTTAACCGGCAAGTTGTCGTTGGATGATCTAATTGTTCACATCAAGCGCATAACTGACATATGCCTTTAATGAAATGATGGTAGTTGCATGTGTCTCCTAAAGGTCGAGATTCCATATATAGGTTTCTCACATAGATATGAGTTTAAGAACTTATCTCTGGTATACTATTCAACTAAGTTCTTAACTTTCTTTTGTTTCCTTCATAGAAGTTTTGATTTCACCTTTTGATCTGTTGTTCCCAAACTGTTGTCCTTTTGATCTAATTCTAGTGCCACGTGTACATAAAGCATTTAAATAAACATTTAAATAAATAATAAGTTGACCTGGAAATTACGGGGTGTCACATCCTCCCCTTGTTAGAAAGAATTTCGTCCCGAAATTCAACTCACGTTGCCAGTGTTTGTCTGTTCCGCGAACAGGTGTGGGTACTTTTGTTTCATCTGGTCTTCACGTTCCCATGTGAATTCCGGTCCTCGTCGCGAATTCCATCGCACCTTTACTATCGGTATCTTACTGAGTTTGAGCTTCTTGGTTTCCCGGTCCATAATCTCCACCGGTTCCTCAACGAAGTTCAGTTGTTCGTCGATTTGTATCTCTTCAAGAGGTATAACAAGTGTTTCATCAGACAGGCACTTTTTGAGATTCGAGATATGAAACACGTTGTGCACGCTGCTCAGCTCGTCTGGCTGGTTTAACTCGTAGGCCACAGGGCCTATTCGTTTAGTAATCTCGAAAGGTCCAATGTAACGAGGGTTTAACTTGCCTCGTTTGCCAAATCGTATGACTCCCTTCCAAGGCGAGACCTTGAGTAACACTCTGTCCTTGGAACTCCAACGGTTTGCGTCGTTTATCAGCATAGCTTTTCTGTCTGTCTCGAGCTGCTGCCATTCGTTTGCGTATCTGTATGATCTTTTCCGTCGTTTCGTGCACAAGCTCGGGACCGGTTAGTTGGCTGTCTCCAACTTCCGCCCAGCAGATGGGTGATCGACACTTACGTCCGTATAGTGCCTCGAATGGTGCAGCTTGGATGCTAGTGTGGTAGCTATTGTTATATGAGAACTCAACTAACGGTAGGTGAGTCTCCCAGCTATTACCAAAGTCAATAACACATGCCCAAAGCATGTCCTCCAGTGTCTGTATGGTGCGTTCACTCTGCCCATCCGTCTGCGGGTGCTAAGCGGTACTCATATCTAATCTCGTACCCAAAGCCTTATGCAGAGACTTCCAGAAATGCGACGTGAATCGACTGTCGCGGTCAGATATGATCGAGATTGGCACTCCATGTCGAGTAACCACTTCCTTCAGATAAATACGAGTGAGTTTGTCCAATTTGTCGGTCTCCTTGATGGGTAGGAAATGTGCAGACTTTGTTAGTCGGTCTACGATAACCCAGATGGTATCGCAACCACTTACCATCTTTGGCAGTTTAGTGATGAAGTCCATGGAAATCTGTTCCCATTTCCACATCGGTAGTTCTGGTTGTTGAAGTAAACCTGATGGCTTTTGGTACTCAACTTTGACTTTCGAGCACGTTAGACACTTACTCACGTAAGTTGCTATCTCAGCTTTCATGTTTGGCCACCAGTAGGTTGTCTTCAGATCGTGATACATCTTGTCAGAGCCCGGATGTACGGAATACCTGCTCTTGTGAGCTTCGTCCCTCACTACTTCTCTCAATCCTCCGTAGTGTGGAATCCAAATTCGATCCATTAAGTAATAAGCTCCGTCATCCTTTACTTTCATCTGTTTATCCATACCACGCATGGCTTCGAGGGTGAGATTTTCAGTTTTCAGAGCTTCTTGTTGTGTGATTCGGATCTGATTTGGTAGTTTAGAATGAATCGTGAGTTGTAGGGCACGTACGCGTTTGGTTGTTTCCTTCCGACTCAACGCGTCAGCCACTACGTTTGCTTTACCGGGATGGTACTTGATGGCGCAATCATAATCGCCGATGAGTTCAACCCATCTTCGTTGCCTCATGTTTAGCTCCTTCTGGTAGAAGATGCGTTGTAGGCTTTTATGATCTGTAAAGATAGTGCATTTCGTGCCATACAAGTAGTGTCTCCAGATCTTTAGAGCGAATACCACAGCTTCCAACTCAAGATCGTGGGTTGTGTAGTTCTTCTCATGCACCTTCAGTTGTCGTGATGCATATGCTATCACTTTCTCGCGTTGCATCAGCACACAACCGAGTCCTCGTTTCGAGGCGTCGCAGTACACCACGAAATCATCGCATCCTTCCAGTAAGGATAGGATGGGTGCAGTACATAGTTTCTGCTTCAACAAGTTGAAAGCAGTTTCATGTTTTTCGCCCCAATCGAACTTCTTATCCTTGTGGGTCAGGGATGTCAGTGATTGTGCAATCTTTGAGAATCCTTCAATGAATCTCCTATAGTACCCGGCCAGTCCTAGGAATTATCGCACCTCGGTTGGAGTCTTAGGTGCTTCCCAATTCTTGATGGCTTCAATCTTGGCAGGGTCTACGTGTATCCCTTGTTCGTTAACCACATGTCCAAGAAATTGGACTTCGCGAATCCAAAAGTCGCACTTTGAGAATTTCGCGTATAGTTGCTCTTTCTTCAGTAATTCCAAGACTAGCCTCAGGTGTTCAGCATGTTCTTCCCGATTCTTTAAATAAATCAGAATGTCGTCAATGAACACTATTACGAATTTGTCAAGGTAAGGTTTGCACACTCTATTCATGAGGTCCATGAATACAGCTGTTGCATTGGTCAGTCCAAAGGGCATAACCAAAAATTCGTAGTGTCCGTATCGAGTTCTGAAGGCTGTCTTAGGAATATCATTCTCTTGTATCCTTAGTTGATGGTACCCGATCTTAAATCGATCTTCGAATAGCTCGACCCTTGCAGCTGGTCAAACAGATCATCTATTCGTGGCAATGGGTATCGATTCTTGATCGTCACCTTGTTCAGCTCTCTGTAGTCGATGCACATACGGAATGATCCGTCTTTCTTCTTTACAAATAAGACCGGTGCTCCCTAAGGCGAGAAGCTCGGTCTGATAAATCCCTTGTCTAACAATTCCTGCAATTGGTTAGACAGTTCTTGCATCTCAGTTGGTGCTAGTCGGTATGGAGCTTTGGCAATCGGTGCTGCTCCCAGGATGAGGTCTATCTGAAACTCGACTTGTCGTTTCGGGGGTAGTCCAGGTAGATCCTCGGGGAATACTTCGGGAAAATCGCGGACTACAACGATGTCCTCAATCTTCCTCTCCTTCTTCGGTTGCTCTGCGATGAGGGCTAGTATTGCAGTGTATCCTTTTTGTAGATACCTGTTCGCCTTCATGCATGACATGATGTTCAGAGGTACTCCCCGTCTTTCCCCCTGAATCGAGATATGTTCTCCGTTCTGCAACGTCACTCGTACGATCTTTTCGTTGCATACGATCTCGGCTTGGTTAGCGGATAACCAATCCATTCCAACGACCACATCAAAACTTCCGAGTGTCACCGGCATTAAGTCAATTTCGAGTTTGTGGCCCAATGTAATTTTGGCTATAGTCTAAGTGGCTATAGTCTAAGTTTACTACATGCAAACCTAGTTCTCTATAACCAAGGCTCTGATACCAGTCTGTCACACCCCCAAATTCCCACCCGTGGTGTCATTCCACGTGGGTGTGACATGGCCAGAATCACAGCTCAAGGTCATATAGAACACCTCTATATGCGTTTACAAATCCCATGTTTGACACATACACATAACAAAACGGTTCGCAGCGGAAAAGTAATTCATAGCAGCGGAAAATAAATATGTTTGATACATGCAGCGGAATGAAATAAGTTTAATACAACGTTGTCATAACAGAATGAAAGTTAAATTGTTTTTGAAAAGTCATGACAGAATGCATGTAAGTCCCTAATGCTCGTCCTTAATATGTGCATTCCTGTCCTCATGCTAGCCTTGCTAGTTACCTGAGAATACAAGTTAGAAAAGTGTCAACACAATGGTTGGTGAGTTCACAGGTTTTGATATACATATAGTAATATAAGTGTGTCATGCTGTTTATCAAATGTTAGTACCGAGCCCTAGGCTCCAAGTGTCAGTGCGTCACTACCGAACTAGACCTGTTTGTCCTTGCCTCCACTGTGTCTCGTACACACAGTAAATTAGGTCAAAGTTTGCACAGGTTATGACACCCAGTCAACATTGTGCCCCGTGGGGTTGGTCATACCCTAATGGATCCATCCAAATCTACCACGTTGTTCGTACATTAACGGTAAGACTTTGTGAGGACTTGTTACGAGTTCAACACTTTAATGTTTGTCCAATAAACCAGCATACACCAAAAATGTTTGTACAGTAATAAATGTTTGACTCGATGTAACTAGTATTCTCCCCCTATTTAAAAGCGTTTGAAAGGAGTAAAGAGAGGCCGTAAACTCACCTTAGTGAAGTAAATCGAATGTAAGCGTAAGCTCCTGCGTAACTGCACGTCGGTCATCGGCAACCTATATCGTATACCGTTTTGTGAGTTTGTGTAAGTGACCGTTCTAGTGTTCGTGTTAATGTCCAACAACCCTTGGTTGTTCATGTTTGTCCGTGTCGGTCCACATTGACCGTGTTTGACCGCATTGACCGTGTTTGACCGTGTTTGACTAGAGTTGACCAAAGTTGACCGTGTCAAGTCAACGACCTGTTGGTGAACCGTGTGACTGTTGTGAATCGTGCAGCAAATGTGTAAGTGCTCGTCGTGTGCAAAACGCGCAAGTCGCGTCTATGGACAACTTACTATTGATAGTAAGTTTCCATTTATGGAAAGTTCACAAAACATAACGGTTTTAGAGTTCTAGCATGCTCGTTAGTCCTACGTGATCATGTTAACACATAACACATCATCATACGAAGTCACATAGGTCGTTTATAACATTTTAGCACATAAAAGTTTCCTAAAATGGAAAGTTTCCATTTTTAGCATACGTGATATCGAAAACCACCTAACTTCGCATCTAATTATCATACTAAAACATAATAAACCACTTAGCATGCTCGATTCATTCAACATGTTTACAAATTGGTTTTTGTGAAAAATAAAGTTACTATAAATAGTAACTTTGTGGTTTTTGCATAGAAATGATCAATCTAGCACTTCTAAACCAATTTTCATCTCACCAATCATCACAATAGATCATTTAACATCATTTAAACATACCAACATAGTCTAAATCATCACTTAGCAATTCTTGGTTCATAAAAGTTACTATAAATAGTAACATTGCTAAAAATGACCATAAACATTATCAAAATCACTTTTCAAATATCCTATTCACCATAATATCATTCAAGTAACCATTTCATATACATGCATGTGCACCATTTCATTCATAGCACTATTTTACAAATAAAAAGTTTCTAATAATAGAAAGTTTGTCAAAAATCCTCTTTTTAATCCATTCAATCCAATCTAACCATGAAATCATCTCCTAATATCATCAATAAACATCTATGAACATCCAAAATCATCCCAACACTCATGGATCATACATGCATGGCAGTCATTCAACACTTTTTATACAAATCATGATTTCTATCAACACCCAATATTATAGATCATCATAAATCACTAAGATATCATTATAGATCATCAAGGAAAACATCTAAAACATCAAACCCAGAAGTAAATCTCGTGCATGTGCACTATAGGTGCATGCATGTGAGTATAATGCCTTGCATGTGTGTGTAAGAGGTGTGAAAGTGAGTTTTAAGGCTAGAAACTACCTTTGAGTGCTCCCTAACGACTGAGATGATGTTGGAATCGAGCTAGAAGGCTCTCGAGTACTTCTGGACAGCAGCTTCTTCGACAAACAAGGCGGTGGTGATGATCCTTCGAGCTTCCAAGTGATAAATGAGCTTCAATCTTCAAATGTGGAGCTTCAATGAGGTTAACAATGGTGGAAAATGGCTGAAAATGGAGGTAGAAGACGAGTTCTGCCGAGGGGTAGCGTGTGCAGTCGATGAAATGATGAGAAAAGGTAGCCTAGGCATGATGTTCTTGGTTAAATAAAGATTTTGTCGACTGGGCGGCTTCGCGTACCGCGATGGGGGTTCAAAAAGTTCTTCGCGCTACGCGAAGAAATCCGGGAGTCAAACCCCCGCGATGTTGGCCGCGCACCGCGGCGATGCTTCTTGTTGGGCCATCGCGTACCACGATGGGCCCCTGAAGAGCCCAATAAGCCTATCTTAATGGGTTTGATCCGTTCGTCACCGTTTTCACGTTTACGAACTATCGTTTGGTCTTGTTTGAACTTCCAAGTTCAATGTGTGAGTGTTTCGTGCAGTTTCGAGTGTTGTGTTACACAATGTGTTAGACGTTCACAAACGTTCGTGTGTTTTGACACGTGTGTGCTGTTTGTCGATAATTCCTCGAATTATCTGATCATATGTCAGTGTTCGTACTGTCGTGCCACGTGTACATAAAGCATTTAAATAAACATTTAAATAAATAATAAGCTGACCTGGAAATTACGGGGTGTCACACTATGCTAGACTTATGTGATTTGATTAAGTTCAACCAACTTGTATCTATTACATGTCGGCTCAATATGATGTCGACATCATTCGACTCAAGTGATATTCGAGAAACATGAGAGTTAGAAATAAATGTAGAAATATGTGATGTCAAGGAATGGCTCATATCTCACCATTTATTCACTTTAATTTCATGTCAAGTGTGACAAGTCATGATCATAACGAAATTCAAGAGGTTAAAGGATATCATTCTTAAGGGTTGTTAATATTTAACCTAAACCTTAAGTTGAACATTTGAAACTCTTATAGCATGATCATAAATCAAGTGAACCTTAAACTAATAAGCGAGTGTTTTAATGATTAACCTAACTAGTTTAAGTGTTCTAAAGTCAATGACAAATACACGGGGCCGAATGATGATCGCGACTCACGAGTGTTGCACAAAATCTTACAACTTATACTTATAAGTTACAACAACATGCAATCAATACAGGAACGTGAAAACTACTACAAGAACAACAAAGAGCGCGTCTTCTTTCTTTTAAGCTAAGTCAACCCTACAACAACAAGGTGAGTTCATATGCCCCTTTTACTTTAATCTTAACTGATTTTAAACTCTCGGGGCTGAGAAACATGTTTACTTTTAATTACTTAAAAGTTTTGCTTAACATGTTATTTATACATTGATTTAAATAATATTAAATTGTTTATTATCGTTTATCGTTGTATGCATGCTTGTATGATCATGAGATAACAGGGAAACTCAGATGAATATGATAATGTAATTTCATAATCATCAACACATTAGAATAACATAGTTGTAAGATTATATCTTATAACACTTAGTTATTCCTACATGAGCAAACATTGAGACAATTCTTACACAAACAAACAATGAGAACTACTACAGTGGAACATGGTGACACTTCACAGCACATGAATGATTAGAAGATAAAATATCTTCTTAATATCATTTCACATTATAATTGATTGAGTGTGATAAGTCAATTACTTATAACACTTAATCTACACCTTAAAAACATACTATGTGATAGTATGATCGCATTGATACTTCACCGCCATACGTTGCTTAAGGGTAATAAGACTTGTTCTTAATACAGCTTAAGGATGTTATGGTGAGCATATGGGTTCAAGCGAATGATGTCATGATAACGTAACTTCATGATGACAATATCATTCGTATCATGATTTACATAACGTAATAAGACAAGTTCTTATTCAACTTTATTAATCACATTGAGATCAGTAACAACACAGATGTACATCATCCATCGTTACCTGTGGACTAGTAGACTGAGGAATTTATTTTCTCTCATGTCATATTATTAGTAACAGTTTCGATGAAGTCATTGGGTTTCACACGGAGGGATAGAGGTGAATCGGGTGCATTGTAATCTGATTACGTGAGGATCACAATGGACTCCTTTTGGGCTTCATACGTTGCATTTGAGAATACATTACATACAGTTAACTAACACTTTTAATAATTTAAAAGTTTAACAACAGTTAACGCGCAGAAAATAGAATAATACAAGGAACAGATTAATTAAATCTAATATCCTTATTACACAAAATGGTTATCAATACTTCGGTTTGACAACTACAACGCTATCATTATATTATTCTATTCATGAGAACACAGGTGATTCAGTGGGATAAACATGAGAATTGAGGATGGAAATCAATAGTTGTATTGCAAGTATTGTAGAGTCCTGGTGGTGATGTGGTGGGATGTTGGCTAGGGCATAGTTCCCTTACATATTCCCTATATATAAGCATCACTACTAGGATGATATAATACTTGTAAATATAACTATTGAGATGCCATTGTGTGAACAAGTGAAACAGACAATCATACAAGTAACATATTTATCATTGTGAATGTGCATGTGAATGAATCAAGGTTTTATATTAACTTACTTATGAACTCACCAACCTAGTGTTGACTTTAGTTAAATACATGTTTTCTCAGGTGATGAACAGGTGTAGCTACTATTGTGCATGGACATAGCTAGTGGACTTTTAGAAGACCTAGCTTTAATTTGTATTGCATGCTTTTGGGAACAAGAACATGAATCATCTTTTGTATATCTTGAACATATACAAGATATAGTACATTGATTCTTTTTGGTAAATTTACTCGATTAAATTATGAACGATATATTGTAATTTAATCTTGTAATTCTATATTTTGGATGTGTTAGCATTTCTCATTTATTTATCATGTGCTATGTAAACAGTCTGATCATTTGATTATCACTCATGATATCGCGCCCCGGGAACCTTCCGCCTGACGGGAAAACACGATCCGTTCCCGCCGGCCTGGGATGTGACAGATTGGTATCAGAGCCATGGTTATAGAGAAATATAGGTCATATTACTTTAACGGTTTGGCCTAGACTATAACCTAGGGACCCTCATATAGAGATCATGTGACCTAGGATTCTATTTGCATATGTCTTCTACTTCTGATCACTACACTAACCGATTTCTTTCGGTAATGATCAGAATGCCGCCAAGAAGACAACCACCTCTATTACCACTGACTCAAGACTCTGCTCCTCACTCATCTACACCGACACCACCTGACTCTCCTCCACACCTACCACCACCACCCCACCCCACCTCCTCCTCCGCCACCACCGGCTTATCAGTTGGATCCTGCTACGGTGGCATTGGCTACTCTCCTGACTAGCCAACAGAGGGATGTGATTCCCAAAATGATGAACCGTATCAATAACAACAACAGCAACAACGTTTCTAACTCATCTGGAGAAGGCAGCGGAAACACCAGACATAATCAGGACTATGCTTACAAGAACTTTGTAGGTTGCAAGCCACCCAGCTTTAGTGGCAGTGAGGGTGCCGTTGGATTAATCCAATGGATTGAGAAGATGGAAACCACCCTTGACATCAGTGGCTGTCCTGAACAGAACAGAGTCAAGTATGATGCGGGATCATTTAATAAGCGAGCGTTAACTTGGTGGAACGCTCAGGTTTCAATCAGAGGCCGGGATGAGGCCCAGGCTATGCCGTGGAGTGAATTCAAGGCCATGCTGCGGGCAGAGTTCTGCCCAAGAAATGAACTGAAAAAGGTTGAGACTGAACTGCTCAATCTGGAGATGATTGGTGCTGGGCATCTGGCCTACACCACACGATTTCATGAGTTAGACACTCTGGCACCTGACGTGGTGCCAACACTTGAGAAGAGAATTGAGCGGTATGTTGGTGGATTACCGCCCAGTATCCGGGGTCATGTTATTTCTGCCCACCCTACTACCATGGAGTTAGCTGTTACACTGTCAGCATCTCTGACATATATGATGGTTGCTGCGGGGCACTTCAAGAAGGAAACTGAAACAGCCAAGGCTGGAACTTCCAAGAGGTCGGACAAACGTCCGGCTAAGAAACAAAAGGTGGCTAGAAACTTTGCTGCCACTACTCAAGCCCCAATGCGCAACCAGCCACCACCATTGGAGATCAGGAATCCATACACTGGCACTGCACCTCTGTGCAACTCATGCCAGTTTCATCACTTGCCAAATGTCCCGTGGAGACACTGCACCAACTGTGGAAGATTTGGTCACACAGTAAACTACTGCAGGAGCCCGAGGGCTCAGAACAGGAACAACAACGCAGCCACAGCTGCTGCTGCTGATAATAGGTCCTGCTTCACTTGTGGTGAATCGGGACACTTTTCTAGGGATTGTCCCAAGAAAGCTCAACCAAGGGCTCAAGCAGCAAGGGGACGAGCTTTCCAGATAGGAGCTGCTGATGCACGACAGGACCCGAATGTAATCACGGGTACATTTCTCTTATCTGACTTCTATGCATCCATATTATTTGACATTGGTGCGGATCAGAGTTTCATCTCATCCGACTTTGCATGCCATCTTAATTATGATAAAGAATTGCTAGACTCCCCTTACACTATTGAGATAGCAAACGGCAAACAGATCACAGTAGACACAATACTTAGGAATTGCCCACTAACACTTGGCGATCACACATTTTCCATCGATTTGATACCGACATCATCATTGGAATGGATTGGCTATCTCTTAACCGAGTTGAGTTCATCTGTTCCGATAAACTACTACGCATTCCAGTGGAGAACAATGAGATTTTGGAGATTCGTGGAGACCAAGCAAAACGCAGTGTCAAGATAATATCGTGCATGAAGGCTCGCAAGTATCTACGAAAACAATGTGTCGCATTTCTAGCTCACGTGATCGAGAAAGACAAGAAGGCAATCAAAATTCAGGATGTACCAGTTGTGAGAGACTATGCGGACGTGTTTCCGGATGATTTACCTGGACTGCTTCCTGAGAGATCAGTGCAGTTCCGTATCGATTTGATTCCGGGAGCGACTCCTGTAGCTAAGTCTCCTTACAGGCTTGCACCATCAGAGATGCAGGAGTTGTCCAATCAATTACAAGAGCTACTTGACAAGGGATTCATCCGACCGAGTTTTTCCTCGTGGGGAGCTCCGGTTCTTTTTGTGAAAAAGAAGGATGGAACCTTCAGGATGTGCATTGATTACAGAGAGCTCAACAAACTCACCATCAAGAATCGGTAACCGTTACCGAGGATTGATGATTTGTTTGATCAATTACAGGAAGCACAGTACTTTTCAAAGATAGACCTGAGATCAGGCTATCATCATCTCCGAATTCAAGAGGAAGACATACCAAAGACGGCCTTTCGTACCCTATATGGTCACTACGAGTTCATGGTGATGCCATTCGGATTGACGAACGCACCAGCTGTGTTCATGGATTTGATGAACCGGGTGTGCAAGCCATACTTGGATCAGTTTGTTATCGTTTTTATTGATGACATACTGATTTATTTAAAGAACGAGAAGGAACATGAACAACACCTCAAGACAGTCTTGGAACTCCTGAGGAAGGAACGACTCTATGCCAAATTCTCCAAGTGTGAATTTTGGTTGAGAGAAGTTCAGTTCTTGGGGCACGTGATTAACAGTGATGGTATTCACGTGGATCCTGCCAAGATTGAGGCGATCAAGAACTGGGATGTGCCTACAACACCAACAGAGATCCGATCATTCTTGGGATTGGCAGGTTATTACAGGAGATTCATCTCGAATTTCTCTAAGATAGCTTTGCCTCTCACCAAGCTCACACAGAAGTCTGAACCTTTTGTGTGGACTCATAAACAAGAGGAGGCATTCCAGACACTGAAACAAACATTGTGCAATGCTCCAATCTTAACACTCCCATAAGGCAATGATGACTTTGTAGTTTATTGTGATGCTTCCCATCAGGGACTCGGATGTGTTTTGGTGCAACGAGACAAGGTCATTGCTTATGCCTCACGACAGCTGAAGATACATGAGAAGAATTACACGACACACAATCTCGAACCGGGAGCTGTTGTATTTGCTTTAAAGATTTGGAGACATTACCTGTATGGTACAAAATGCACTATCTTCACAGATCACAAGAGTTTACAGCACATATTTGATCAGAAGGAGCTTAACATGAGACAGAGACGTTAGGTTGAACTCCTGAACGATTACGATTGTGTGATCAAATACCATCCGGGCAAAGCAAATGTTGTCGCAGATGCTTTGAGCCGGAAGGAAAGAGTCAAACCCTTACGCGTTCGCGCAATGGGAATGACTGTGCAAACAAGTTTGAGAGATCATATTCTACAAGCACAACAAGAAGCAGTGGCAAGAGACAATCTAAAACGCGAGCTCGATTGTGGAGCCGAGAAACAGTTCAAGACAAAACAAGATGGAGTTATCTACTATCTGGATCGCGTTTGGATTCCAGCAGTGAATGAACTTCGAACACTCATTCTTGACGAGGCACACAAGTCACGTTATTCAGTTCATCCTGGTGCCGATAAGATGTACCAAGATCTTAGGTCATTTTATTGGTGGCCGGGTATGAAGAAAGACATTGCCACTTATGTTGACAAATGTATCACATGTGCCAAAGTCAAAGCTGAACACCAGAAACCTTCGGGTTTGCTGGAACAACCGAAGATACCACAATGGAAGTGGGAACAAATAGCTATGGATTTCATTACCAAGCTACCCCGCACTTCCAGCGGACACGATTCAATTTGGGTCATCATTGATAGATTGACCAAGTCCGCACACTTTTTGCCGATCAGAGAGACGTACAAGATGGAGAAACTAGCAAGGCTATACATTGATGAAATAGTAGTGAGGCACGGGGTGCCGTTATCTATTATTTCAGACCGAGACAGTCGATTTACTTCGCGGTTCTGGCAATCATTGCAACAATCCTTAGGGACAAGTGTTAACTTGAGCACTGCTTATCATCCACAAACGGATGGACAAAGCGAGCGCACCATTCAAACCCTAGAGGATATGTTGAGAACATGCATCCTAGACTTCGGTGGAAGTTGGGACACACACTTACCACTCATTGAATTCTCCTACAACAATAGCTACCACAGCAGCATCGGATGTGCTCCTTTTGAAGCACTCTATGGTAGAAAATGTCGGTCTCCAATTTGTTGGACCGAAGTGGGAGACAACAGAATAACTGGGCCTGAGCTTATTCAGGAAACTACTGATAAGATTGCCCAGATACAACAGAGATTACTAGTATTGCATGCTTTTGGGAACAAGAACATGAATCATCTTTTGTATATCTTGCACATATACAAGATATAGTACATTGATTCTTTTTGGTAGATTTATTCGATTAAATTATGAACGATATATTGTAATTTAATCTTGTAATTCTATATTTTGGATGTGTTAGCATTTCTCATTTATTTATCATGTGCTATGTAAACAATCTGATCATTTGATTATCACTCATGATATCGCGCCTCGGGAACCTTACGCCCGACGGGAAAACACGATCCGTTCCCGCCGGCCTGGGGTGTGACAGTTTGTATTTACACCAATGTAACAAGTATAAAACTAACAAATTATTTGTAACGAGTTCTAACGAATTTGGGTTTACATTGTTGTTTAATAAATGGGGGTTAAGTTTAAGAGTGTAAACAAGCCAAGCCGATCCTGAGCTCGTTAATTACGTTATATTCTTGACTAGGTTTTTTATTTTTTCCGGATGCTCGTTAATTACGTTATATTCTTGATTTTGTAACGAATTTTGGTTTTTAAAGTACTAAAATGTATTTACAATCTTGTAAATATAATTTTTAAAGTATGAAAATGTATTTACAATCTTGTAGATATAACGAATTTTGGTTTTTATCAACAAAATGTTATAGTATTTTTTTAAAGTATTAAAACGTATTACAATCTAGTAGATATAACGAATTTTGTTTTTTATCAACAAAATGTTATAGTATTTTTTTAAATTATTAAAATGTATTTACAATCTTGTAGATATAACGAATTTTGGTTTTTATCAACAAAATGTTGTATTATTTTTTTAAAGTATTAAAATATATTTACAATCTTGTAGATATAATTTTTTTAAAGTATTAAAAAGTATTTACAATCTTGTATATATAACGAAATTTTGGTTTTATCAACAAAATGTTATATTATTTTTTTTAAAGTATTAAAATGTCTTTACAATCTTGTATATATAATTTTTTTAAAGTATTAAAATGTATTTACAATCTAGTAGATATAATGAATTTTGTTTTTTATCAACAAAATGTTATACTATTTTTTAAAGTATTAAAATGTATTTACGATCTTGTAGATATAATTTTTTTATAGTATTAAAATGTATTTACAATGTTGTAGATATAACGAATTTTGGAGCATCTGGAAAAAATAAAAAACCTAATTAAGAATATAACGTAATTAACTAGCTCGGAATCTGCTTGGCTCGTTTACACTCTTAAACATAAACCCTATTTATTCTACAACAATGTAAACCCCAAATTCGTTACAACTCGTTCCAAATAATTTGTTATTTTTATACTTGTTACATTGGTGTAAATATGAACATCCGAAAAAAAATAAAAAAACCTAGTCAAGACTATAACTGAATTAAAGAGAAAAATAAGACGAGTAAAATGGTGCAATTTTTATAAAAAAATATTATAGTATAAAAAAGTTATGGATATATAAAAAAAGAGGGGGTAAGTTAGTACATAAAGCAAATTACTAATTTACCCTTATCAAATAATAAAAGAAAAATCCATGTGTTTAATTATGATTGGGTAAAGAGAGTTAATGGGTTAGTGCTCTAAGACTATTGGGTGTGCCAAGGCGCCCCAATCACTCCACGTGTGCGCCACGTAGGCGCCACATAAGCACTCACCACAACCACTCACCCCACCATTTTGGTGGAAATGCCCCATTACCCCACTCACTCCACGTCATCATTCCTTTTTAATTTAATTTTAGATATAATTAATAAAAACAAATTACAAATTAATCAAAAAATTACAAACTAATAAAATAAATTAAAAAAAAAATTACAAACTAATAAAAAAAATTAATAAAAAAATTACAAACTAATAAAAAAATACAAATTAATTATCTCTATATTTATTACGAATTTTATCCTTCTCCCGCTCGGCAATTTCGCGGTCGAGCCCGGTTAAGTGGTCGGTGTTGGTGAATAGAAGTTGTAACTCTACCAACCGTTGACGTTCCCGTTTTAATTCGTTAAAGTCACCGATTCGTTGAGATAAGTGTTCTATTCCTTGGTTATAATCCAGGGTCGTTTGAGATGAAGAGCCTCGTCTCGCCCTTGCTCGGTCGGCTTTTGCGCGATCTCTCCCGATCGGACGAGTCAAATCCTCTATCTCGTTGTCGTCCTCTTCTTCTTCTTCGTCGAGATCGTTTAGATTTATATTCACTCGAGCATCCGACGTGCCGGGGCTATCCGTTGACGATGCTTTTGATCGTTTTGAGGCCGACGATTGTACCGTCTCGAGTCGAATCCAGTTCGGACATTTTCTCATAAGCTCCCAACTCCGTTGAAGCGAGAACTGAGCGTTAAACTCTTCCCGGTACTGCTCTTCCGCTTCCCGCTCGATCATCGCGTCGCTTTGGCCGCTCCGACGAGTTTGCCATTTCTGGGAATAAATCCCGTTGAACTTTCTAACCTTTAGGTTCATGTCACGCCATTTGCTAGAGAGCATATCGTTAGTACGATATTCCCCACGACCCATGGCTTGAAAAAATTGATTTCGGATTTTACTCCAAAAGTCCGGTCCTTTTTGGTTACGACCAACAATTGGATCTTCCGACACATCGATCCAAGCTTTTGTAAGTTGAAACTCTTCCTCCGTAGTCCATTTTTCTATGCGGGATGAACCTCCCACAGCAGGTTCGGTATCCGCAGCTTGTTTCCTTCTGTGTCTACGCTTTTCTTTTGGTTGCGTGCTTGGACCGGCATTTGTAACGGGTTGGGTCTCGGGTACAACTTCATCCTGAGATAATTGTGTAAACCCGTGCGGTTGTGGACTCGAACCATAATCGGCGAATGTATAAAACCCTTGTGGGCTTGAATCAAAATTGGGTCGATAACAGTTTGAATCGAAAAAAGGATTCATTGGAGAAGGGGTAAAGACCCAATTCGGAGGTGGCGTGTTAGGGTTTCGGTTTGGTGGAGTGTTTGGGTTATAGTAATTTGGGTTTTGGTTGGGATCCATGAAAATTATTGGGTTGGTTAAGAAAGTTTAAAATGGGAAGAGTGGGTATTTTTTTGTATTGAATGTTAGAAATGAGAAATATTTTTTTGGGTTTAATAGTTGAATGGTTGGTTTAAATAGGTAAAAAAATTTTTTTTTTTTTCTTTACCTTTCCCAATTTTCCAACGGTTCAAAAAATTGCCGTTGCATGCCTTCACGCCCGTTGGTGGAGCCACGGCTTGCCTTCACGCCCCGATCACGCCCTAGGGGGGGCGGTGTGCCACGCCCCTCCACGCCCACTCCCACGCCCCTTCACCCGGCACACCGATAGGTCTAAGTGTGGGTTAGTATTTGATCCCAATCCTATATATATATAGGGAAGGGTTATTTTGGAAACTTGGTTGAGTTAAAGAAACTTTGGAAACCATATTTGTAACCATTGATCAAATTCTTGGATGGATGAGATTAAATTTGAAAAAGTTGATTAGATTGTTTTAGATTAAAAAAATCTGATGAAAGTACAAGATAGTACAAGAAGGGTAGAAATGTAATGTTACATGTGTACCTTTTTTTTCATTTTATATGTACTTTTCTTTTTTTATATATTTTATTTTTATACATACTCATCTCTTTTAATACATTTCTTTGTTCATAAAAATGGAATCTCGAAGTTACATCGAAGTTACGTAATTCATAATTATTTCAGTTACGTATTGTTTATTTGTATTATGTTACATCGAAGTTACATTATTAATTATGCTAATTTATGTTTGCATGTGTTCTTAAATAAATTTGAAATTACTTTAATTTTGTTACATTTATTTAACATTCGTTGTAAATGTATGTAACATATATGTAGCATGGTTCCATTTTATTAATTTTATTTACGTAACCAACTGTTACATAAATATTACATAAAAGTTACATATATGTAATTTTGAATGTTTTAGAAATATTTTCTTTTACATACATGTAACACTTTGTTACAAATATGTACACAAGTTAGAAACCGGATTTTCAAGCGATTTTAGCTTTCACGTGACCTAAACCCTGAATTGTATTGTGTAAAATCACTATAATAAGGTAAAAAATGTTCAATTTTTAGGACCGATTTCAGACATGAATTAAGTGCATATATATCATGTAAAATCAATGTAATACGTACATTTTGAAACAAAATAACCCAAAAAATGAAAGTCGCAAATGACCTATAACCGAAATGTATTGTGTAACATCACTGTAACAAGGTAAAATTTGGAGCATATATGATTGTTCAAATTTCGGATACGAAAATTCAATGTAACACGTTTCATTTTGCATTATATAAAACATATAATTCAAACAAAATAAATACCTAAAAAATAAAACAAAATAATAAAGTATTATAAAAAGTTACATTAAAAAAATCAAAAGAGTACAATAGTAAAATTAATATAATGTTTTGCATTAAAAATTATAAAATAATTTATTACATTTAGTATAAAGTAATTAAAAGGTATAATAGTACACAAGTATAGTACCAAAATAAAATATAAGAGTGTATTAAAATCAAGTGTCAAAGTAGTACGTCTATATGTAACATAAACATAACATGATAAAATATAAGTATCTGTTCTTAAATTTTTTATCTAAATATTACGAAATGCGGATATAGAAAATCTAATATTAAATTATGCGTTACTAAAACATGAATGTTACTTGAATATACACAATATCGAGTGAAATAAAAAGGGGAAAATATTTAAAAATTAATGTGTTAGGTATGACAATAAATATACACAATATTCTCGTAAAAAGTAACATAAATGTAACAACGATATCACTTATATACAACAATCATATATCAAACATTTTATTCAATTAAAAATTCTGGTGGGAAAATAAAAGGGGAAAAATATTTAAAAATTAATTTTTTATTTTTGATTTGAATTTCAAGAGAGAGAATGTGGTTAGTTAATAAATTATTGTGTGGTGGTACATGTGAAGTAAAAGACAATATTGCCCTTCTATTTATTAGGTTATTAAAATGAAATGGTGATGTGGCAAAATGTGAACCAAGTATATGGATTCCAAAGTTTCTTCAACTCATTATGGTTTCCAAAATATACATATCCTATATCTAACTAATCTAATAAACAACTAACATGTTTTAACAAGTGTCAACCTTCCAGCTACTTTGTCAACCATTTTCCCGCCCATGGTCTTGTTTCTTTATTTTCAGATACAAAAACAAATATATCCATTTTACTAAACATGCCCCTTTCTTCTCTCAGCAAAGTTTTGGGAATGTGAAGAAACCCTAATTCCTAAATCGTCTGCAACAACCTTCACACCTTCCACATCTCGATGTTTCCATTTTTGTGTAACAGATTGAAAGACGTTACAGAAGCTATAGCATCATGTCATCCTTTTTTCCAGATGAGTAGTCTGTGACAATGAAAGCAAGAGACGACTATAGCAAAAATACGTTCATTTGTCCTCAACTCCTCAGTCAACGATCCAGTATTCTCGTCGATTCTTTGGCTAGGGATGGTAAGAGATCACACTTTTCTTTTATAAAACCTAATGTCCTCCAATCTCACCCCCAACCTTCAATCAGACGTGCGCTCCTTCAATTAAGACACATAACATTAGGTAACAAATTCAATCCTTTTACAATTTCAAAGATAAATGAACTTATGATTAATTTTGTTTTTGTATTTCGTATGTCTTAAAATTTACTTAACATTAATCTGTGTATGTGTTATGCTATTTATGTCTATGTAAAATTTATGGGTTTGAGGTAAAATTTATGGGTCTAACATGATGGATTATTTCAGCGACCTAAATAATTTCATTATTCAAGTTTTAAGGTTTTTAATTTTAGGTTTCCAACCCTGTTATTCTTATTATGTAATTTTGTTTTGATGAGGTTGTTCATCCATTAGGTTTCCAACCCTGTTATTCTTATTATGTAAGTTTATGTACGCATGCAGTTTTTAATTTTTTAAAAATTCAATATTTGTGTATGTTGGATTGGATGTATGTATGAAATGTATGTATGTATGTATGTATGTATGTATGTATGTATGTATGTATGTATGTATGTATGTATGTATGTATGTATGTATGTATGTATGTAGTTTAAAATTTTAAAAAGTAAAGTATGTATGAAGTTCTCAATGTATGTATGCAACTTTGAATGTGTGTATGTAGTTCAGGTAAGAACATATATACTCAAATATGCATACATACATCATTTGAAAGGTATTTTTTGGGTTTTAGTTGTTTCACCTTAATATCTTTACATCCATGCTTCATACTATTTATTCTTTAATTAGGTTTGAACATATTGAAACAATTGATTTGACAATCAGACATGAATCTGCATTATAATATGTATGATGTATTTATATGTTTTGTATGTGTATTTTATGTACAAAATTGATTTTTATCATATTTTATGTCTTGGGTGTTTGCAACTCCATGTAAACAATGTTGTTATGTGTTGTATTTTAAGGTAAGAATTCTTTGTAGTTGTAACTTAGTCACTGAAATCAAGGTTTAAAAGCGATTTTAATAATAATTTTGGCAATGTAAGTTTTAATCAACATATAAGCTATTCTTCTTAAACAAATCAATTGTCTGATAGTTATGAAAAAGGGTCTTATTATCTGCAATTGGGTTAACATAGGTTGGAGCAAAAGGATTTCTTTGGATTGGTTGCCAAAGGAGCTAACTTTCTCAAAACAAATACTATTTTGTAATTGGGTCAAAATAGGTTGGAGCAAAAGGATTTCTTAAGAACCAGGCAGTGATTGTTTTTGAACTCTACTTATTGATTTACAAATTTCGTTTAATGGTGTTTGTGTCATGTTTTGTTTGGGAACCCTTAGAAATTCACACCCTTAGAAACGTGTACTATGTTTGCTAAAAGTAATTTTTATAATGGGCATTCTTCGAAAAAATTTGACCAATATTTTGTGTGTGTATATGCAGTTATGTATACAGGTCTGTATATTTGTATGTTTACACGTCTTTATGTACACAACATTTTTGTATATATGTATGTATTTAACATATCTGTTTATATGTTTGTCTGCAGTGCTATATGTAATTTTAAATTTCTTTTTTATTAAAAATTTAAGTAACAAGTCTGTATATATGTATGTAAAATGCATTTTGTTAGTTCATTTATTATGAAAATTGTTTCAAGTTATTCTTCGAAGCAACTTGTAAAAGATATGGTTACCTAGAACCACCTAGAAAAGAATTTGACCCATATTTTGTGGCTATATGATTACTTGCTGTTAATTCTATTACACATAACTGAGCCATGAAGCTATTGTGAGTGATGAATATTAACTAAGCAATATTGACTAAAATATTCATATTGACTAATCTAGAAGCACCTGGTAAAAATATTTGACCCATGTGTATAGTTGTATGTAAGTTTATAATTTTAGAAAAGTCAGGTATGCATGATGTTCTGATAATAGGTATGTATGCATTTTATAATTTGTGATAATTATGTATACTCTTATGGATGCAATTTGAAGACGATAAATTTAAATCAAGTATAATATTATGTCATTTTGTTACTAATTGTTATTATTTTTATTAAATGCTTACTTATATCAGAAAAAGAGTAATGGAGGCAACAAATATCACTTTTTTGAATGATCTTGATGGCGCAAATGACAATTATAATATAAAGGTTAGAATTATTCGAATGTGGACACAACCAATGTTCAACAATCCCTCTGAAACGTACTCAATTGAGATGATTCTAATGGATGAGCATGTATGTTTCATATATTTTAAAATTGAACTTGTAATTTCACTCAACTTTTCTTTTATTGTATACCTTTTTATTTATATACAAATTTGTATATACTTGCGTTTTTTAGGGTACTAAAAGGAATACCTCAGTTCAGATACTATATGTCAATCAGAGTATGTGCATGACAATCTTCATGAAAGCTTGTATTCTCCTGATTTTTTAAATGGACTAAAACTCTCAGGTGTACCAAACCATAAGCTGGTATTAAAGGTTGGTGTTCCAGTGATGTTACTAAGAAATATTGATCAGAAAAATGGCTTATGTAATGGAACTCTTTTAAAGGTGATATCACTGGGTAATCGTGTTATAGAAGCTGAGATCATTTCTGGAAATAATATCGGAAATCGCACTTTTATACCTACAATTACTTTGACTCCTTCTGACAAAAACATTCCATTTAAATTTCAAAGAAGACAGTTTCCGTTTGCTGTTTGTTTCGCTATGACAATAAACAAGAGCCAAGGACAATCACTTTCTAGGGTTGGTTTATTTTTGAAAGAACCCGTCTTTACACATGGCCAACTTTATGTTGCATTATCAAGAGTTAAAAGTAGACGGGGATTAAAGCTACTTATTTTAGACAAATATGGCAAAGTTACCAATCAAACTACAAATATTGTATATAAAGAAGTATTCAACGGTTTGTAATTTATAAGTTTAACTTTTAAATTATTTTTTATTATATTTGACATGTACATGTATCTATTAATATTGCATATAGATTTGAGATCCATATCGTTTTTATTAGACAATCCGTGTAGTACACGGGTATGTAGTCTAGTATATATATATAGGGAGATGTTCAAATGTTAACACTCTCTTATATCGTTAACCCGTGTTAACCCGACACTTTTTGCCCGAATCTTTGTTTTTTTTTCATGGTTTTTATTATGTATAAATAGGGGGTTTCTTTTTTGTGTTTTTGCTAATTCATCACCGTTTAGAAATTATTTACAAATGTAAGTAAATGTAATTTTTTTACATTTAATGTAAGTAAATTACATTTACTTACATTTGTAAATAATTTCTAAACGGTGATGAATTAGCAAAAACACAAAAAAGAAACCCCCCATATTTATACATAATAAAAACCATGAAAAAAAATAAAGATTCGGGCAAAAAGTGCCGGGTTAACGATATAAGGGAGTGTTAACATTTTAATCATCCCCTGTGTGTGTGTGTGTATACTCTTCTTACGTGGGGCGGCGGGGGTAGTGTTGGATCTTGGCTTTATCTTTATGATGCGACCCTTTGTTGGCATATGATCATCAGATGTGGCATCTTTTGGTAAATGTTTAATCAAGGATTTCGTTTTTTACCCCTTATCTCGTAACCCTTATACGTCTTATATATGTTTATATATAAGGCTATATGAGACAATTATTGGATATCAGAATTTGTTGGTTTTAATTATTGGATTCATATACGAGACGTATAGACCTATAAGCTGCATATACGTGACCAATTATTGGGTGTCAATGCTAATGATTAGACTCATATACGAGGAGTATAGATATATATAAGGGGTTATACGTAGCGTATAGAGCTATACGGGACGTATAGAATCAGTGAGGGTGTCAAAATAAAAAAGTTGGGTGTCTGAATAAAAAAATTGTGAACGCCACCATTAGGCTCCCCTCACTGATAGGTCCCACGGCCAACATGAGGAAGATAAATCGCGTAACCCAGGGAAAATTGAGTGATGCCGGGCTTTGAACTCAAGACCTCCATTATCATGAGGAGAGAGGTGTCTGAACAACCAGTCTGTTAATCAATCATCTGATCATATTTAAATAATTATCCATACATTATATGATACACACCTCGTCACCTCGATCTATTCTGTTCAAACGGTTGCCACTCAATTTTGTGTTGAAGATGAATTCTGTGAAATCATTAGCCGAATCACCTGATCTCAAACACATTCCTTCCATCTACGCCTACTCTTTAAACTCAACCGACCCCCCTGCTTCTGATCTTCAAGATCCAATCCCCACCATTGATTTCTCCTTACTCACCTCTACTGATCCTGATCTACGCTCACAAATGATCCGGGAACTCGATATCGCATGCAAGGATTGGGGCTTCTTCCGGGTACGTACTTTCTTTTTCTTTGAACAGCAACACCTAAACGCAGGATATCACTGAGCCAAAGACTCAGATCATATGATTACATCTGAACCCAAAGTGCCCTATCGTAGAAGGAATTAACCCTTTGGGAAAACCTCAAACCCTCCTAGCCTCAATTTACCTTGGAAGGGTTTGGAACCCATGACGTACTTGCAATCTGTCTTGAACCAGTCGCCTCTTTTTAAGCTTTTCTATTGAATTTTTTTTTTTTTTTTTTACATTTTTAGGTGATTAATCATGGTGTTTCTGAGAGTTTGATGAAGATGGTTATTGAAAAATCGAGTGAATTTTTTTGTATGAGGGAGGAAGAAAAGAAAGAGTATGAAGATAAGGGTGTTCTTGATCCAATCAGATATGGAACAAGCTTCAATCATAATAAGGAGGCGGTCTTCTGCTGGAGGGATTTTCTCAAAATTATTGTACATCCAGATTTTCATTCTCCACACAAGCCCTTAGGTTTCAGGTGATCACTATTTCAATCAAATTTTATAATTTAAATACAACTGATTTATGCATTTTTGCATAAATTTTTGTATTGTATTTCTCACAATCAATACTAAAAAAAAATGAAATACTAAATTCTAGTTAAATGAGTCGTGTTTTTGTCGTTTACGGGTCATGTGTCTAACATTGTAACATGGCATCCACTGTTTTCGGAATTGGACCGAACGTCAAATCATATGTCTTACTGGTTGTCAGTCGGACCGGATTTAAAAACTAGATGACATAATAAATATATAAAAAATATATATAATTATAAACACATTTAAATCAACATATTTAATGTCAAACAAACATAATCATGTTAAAAAAATACAGGGTGTGATTTAATGTTTCATTCTTTGGATTTTAGTTAAAAAAAAAAACTAAATACGGTCCGACCTATAAACCTACCGTTTTTTGAGAGGGCCCAACCAGCCGGTCTGGTTTTCAAACGTTGATGACATCGGGTTCTTGTTGTATTCCGAGTATTGTCACTT
Source organism: Mikania micrantha (assembly GCA_009363875.1). Lineage (NCBI taxonomy): Eukaryota > Viridiplantae > Streptophyta > Magnoliopsida > Asterales > Asteraceae > Mikania > Mikania micrantha. Next base: position 19,103,274 of record CM018682.1, on the reverse strand, counting down.
TTCTTGATGTAATTTTTTTGTAAGTTTTAGGTATTTGAAAAGACCATTAATGGTTTTTGAGGTTTTTTCTTAATTACTAGTTTTAAATTTTTATAGATAAGTTTAACGAGGGTTTTGAATTTTGACCAGTCAAACACTAAACTTGCGGATGAGAGGAGCGGCGTACACTAATCTTTGAAAAAAACCCAAGTGATTTAAGCAAAGTTAAGAGATTGCAACTTTTAAATTTTAATTTTATGTCATCAAAATTAGCTAACTAGAAGAGTTGTCTTTTATTTTAACCGTTTGGAACACAGACACCCAAAAAGTGATTTCAACCGTCTATTTAGATTTGATGCTCTAAGACATACGTCTAAGCCCATCTCAGGAGGAATCCCATAATTGAGTAAACCACCTAACCTTACCTTAATAAAAATGACTTAGACCAGATTCAAACCCCAGACATCTCATAAGAAAGTTAACAGAGTAACTATTAGACTATAAACCCTTTGCTTAGAAGAGTTGTCACTTACCTAGAAAAATAAGTAATTAACAAAAGAATTAATTGCACAAATGCGGTAATTTTTGTTTTAATTAATTAATTAATTTTAATTTTTTAATACAAGGGTAATTATGGTATTTAAAAATCATAACCAAAGGGCTTTGTACTAACGGTACCTCTTGGCTTTTCAAATGGAAAGTCATGGGTTCAAATTCCTCTCAAAGCGAAATAAGGGTCCTTAAGAGGTCAGTGGGTTTTCCGGTACGGTTTCCTCCTAGGTTGGTGGTGGGGTCTCAATGGAGGTCATGATAACTAGACCTTGGTGACGTGGCCTGAAAATCAATGGTTCACACGTTGAGATCAAATGCCGTTAAAAAAACATGCTACTGCATGTTTTGAAACAGTTGACATCATCATTGTAATATTTTTAAGACAAACATTGTATCTTTAAGACAAACTTTACCTGTAACCCAATGTGGTATGTTAAGTCAAATTTTAAATGTTAAAGGTTTTTGACTTGAATGAATGTGGAAGTCAATTAACTCATGTTGCAGGGACGTTTTATTAGAGTACTCAAAGAAAGTTAGAGAGTTGGTAAAAGGGCTGCTTAGTGGAATATCAACGAGCCTAGGCCTCGACCAATCTTACGTAGAAGAAGCTTTGAAATTGCAATCTAGCTTACAAATACTTATCGTCAATCTTTATCCTCCATGCCCACAACCCGAACTTGCAATCGGGTTACCACCTCATTCGGACCATGGTCTGCTCACACTCCTGATCAACAATGGTGTTGGCGGACTAGAAATCAAGCGCAACGGGAAATGGATCAGTGTGAACAACGATTATCCAAACTCGTTCCTAGTCAATACCGGAGACCAACTTGAGGTAAGTATGTTTGTTTGTTTTGTTTTTTTTTTAAATCAAACGTGTTTAGAGTCCGGTTGAGTCGTTTTAATTTAATTATGAGTCAACTATCTAATTATGGTTCAACCAGCCAGTTCAACTAAGCAGTCTAAACTCCTTATTTTGGACTGTTTACCCTACCAGCTGGTTTTCGATCTGGTCTGGTTTTAACAACATAAAACATCCTGATCAGAATTTTAACGGTTAATGCATTGTTCAAACTAAAGTGCATATATCTCTCACATTTGTTAGCTTATGATTTATTTTCGGTGTTGGTGATAATTAATCATTGAGCAGATATTTAGTAATGGAGAGTATAAGAGTGTGGAACATCGAGCAATCGTGAATGATGCGGTCACAAGATTATCGGTTACTGTGACAAACGGACCATCACTGGACGCGGTGGTGGAGCCGGCTAAGTTGGTGACCGAAGAAATAAGCCGGCCAGCTTACTATATTCCTATGAAGTACAAGGAGTATCTTGAAATGCAACAAAGCAACAAGCTTGTTGGGAAAACTTGTTTGGACAGAGTTAGGATATAAAGAATGCATGATAATTTGATACATCAACTTAAAAATATCATGTTTATATCTTCAAAAGTCCTATATGTGTCAGCTCATAAGGGGCAAAAGTAAAGTTACAATAATTTTAATGTTATTTTACTTAATTTTTGTGAAAATAACGTTAAAAGCGTTCGATTTGTCGGTTAATCAGGTATCATGACCCGGGGGTCTCATTGAAAGCAGTCTCTTTATTTCTAGATGTAAGGCATGTCTTCATCTTATCCTTCTCAGACCCTACCTTAGCTTTGTTAATGATGAGATATACTGAGCACAATGATGATGATCTTCATAATTCCGTGTATACGGCACAAATTGGCCCCATCATTTATGTCTATTAGAAAAAGTCTTTAAGCCCAAAGCATGCCTTGATAGCTTGGTTTTTCATGCTATCTATAACGCTCTTTACATTTGGTTTTTATGGAGTTTGTCTTTGATATGCATTTGTGTTTGTTTCTATGGCTATTCATGCCTATGTTGACACAGACAGGCCGGTGAGTTGTCAAAATAATCACTTATTCACCACTAGTAATTGTGTATTTCTTGGACCCCATCTCATCACTTGTAGCTCTAGGAAACAGCATATGATTGTTTATCGTTGTATCGATGCAAAGTATATTATTTTTATGACCATTGGAACTCACTTGCATGGTAAACCCTCAGGTCCCCTCAATACCCAACTTCTTGGTGGTCCTCACGATAACAGAAAAACAAGTATGTGTATGTGTTTGTAAGAATAACAAGAAATGAGTATATTCAATTACTTCAAATGTTTACATATGAGGGTTATTTATAGTTTTTGCGCTTTGACAGTTGCATGACAGTTAAATAACTGTTAACTAACTTTAACTAACTAATTTTACATAATAACCTTCTATTTACACATTTACATAACACCCTTTGACACCATAATCATGTTTAATTCCAATAATCACCCCCCTAAACATGATCATGGTCTTCATTGTCTTTGATTTGTAACATTAAGAGAGTTGGTTCATCATCTTCTTGATCTTCTTGTACGAGATTTGCTTGTTTTCTTCCATGGTTTGACTTAGGACAATCAGAGGCATAGTGTCCAAAATTATTACAGTTATAACACCTTACCTTGTTTATGTCAAACTCAAACTTGTTTCTCGAATTTTTCTTTCTTTCATCATAATCACTGTTGTTTTTCTTAAAGTTTATCTGACTTTCATTTCCTTCTTCTTGTTTAAACTTTCCTTTATTTGTTTGTGATGAATTAAAACTTCTTCGTTCAAAGTATTTTCCTTGACTTAGCATCATGTTGTGAAAACAAAAGTTTTTGTGACACCTCGCAATTTCCATGTCAGCATTTATTTAATTTTAATAATAATGTGTATTATTATTTCATACGTGACACTAGAATAATTGTATTTAGTGTGACACGTGGCACAACGGACCAAACACACCGATAATTCGAGAAATTATCGCACAGAACTTGCACGTGTCTTGAATGACGAACGTTGGTGAACGGATCAAACCACAGTACACATACACTGCACAATTAGGTTCCGGAGGACCTAATTTAGTAGAACAACGCTTAAGTGTCGAGAAACGATGATCGTATTCGAGAAATACGCGAAAATCGGTTCGAAACAACAAAACTAAGCTTATTGGGCTTCTCAGGATCCCATCGCGGTACGCGATGGCCCAACAGGAGTCCCACAGCGGTACGCGACATGCGATCGGGGGACTTGAATCCCGAATTTCTCCGCGATACGCGGAGAGCATCTGGAGCTCTCTCCGCGGTACGCGACAACTCCAGTCGACAAAATCTTTATTTAACCAAGACAATCATACCTATGCTACTATCTCACATCATTTTAATCGGTTTTGCACGCCTTGTCCCGACTTTACTCGTCTTCTACACCCTGAAACAACCACTTTCCACCATTGAAGACCAATTTCAAGCTCAAGGTTGGAAGATTGAAGCTTGTCACTCGCTAAGGAACTCAAAGAATCCTCTCCACCCTCTTGTTAACCGAAGGATCTGTTGTTCAGGAACTTCCAGAAATGCTCCAACACCTTCTTGACGATCTAGAGCTTGTGAGGTAGTCACTACAAGCTTACACACACTCTTCTCACATCTACACACACATGCAATGGGTAAAACCCACATGCAAGCACTATCGTCACACATGCATGAATTTCTTGTGATATTAATCTGGGTTTGATGATTAATCAACTTATATTGATGATCTATGATGATTAGATAAGGATTTATGATGATCCATGATGATGTGTTTGTATGAAATATGTGTTTTGGTCATGAAACGATAAATCCTTGACATGCATGTATGATCTAAGGCATTTTAGATGATCTTGAATGATGCCATATGATTATAGATGTTAGTGGTGATGATCTACATGGTTGGATGTTGCTAAATGGTTAAAAACTATGATTTTTGATGAACTTTCTATTAATAGTAACTTTTAATTTGGAAATGGTGTAATGGATAGTTTTGTGAGCATGCATGTATATGGATTTGATATTAGAACGCTTTTAGAGTAATATTGATGCTTAGAATGTGAGTTTGAAGTTGATTATGGTCATATCTAGCCAAGTTACTATATTTAGTAACTTTTTGGGCCTAAATATTGATAAATGGTGATTTTGACTATATGAGCATGATTAGATAATGTTAAAAGGCATAATATGATGTTATGTGTGATAAAAATGGTCTAGGATAGATTAGAATGGTTATTTGTATGATAATAGTCATAATTACTATTTTTAGTAACTTTCATAGTCAAAATGTTGATAGATAGTGATTGGATCTAGACCAACATGCTTAAATGATGTTACGTGCTCTATTATGATGACTTGTTATATGAAAATAGATTAGAAGTGTTTAGGATGAACTTTTGATGCATTTAGGACAGAGTTACTATTTTTAGTAACTTTATTCTTAGAAATGACGACTTATAAATGTTTTGTATGTTTTGAATATGCTAAATGGTTTAACCTGATATAATATGATGATGGAATGCTAAGTTATACGGATTCCGATACCGCATATGCTAGAAATGGAAACTTTCCATTTTAGGAAACTTTTATGTGCTAACATGAGGTAAATGACTTATGTGATATCGTATGATGATGTGTTATGTGTTAACATGATCACGTAGGACTAATGAGCATGCTAGAACTTTAAAACCATTACGCTTTGTGAACTTTTCATAAATGGAAACTTACTATAAATAGTAAGTTGTCCATAGACGTGACTTGCGCATTTTGCACACGACGAGCACTTACACGAATGTTTCACGATTTACAACCAACACACGGTTCACCAACGGGTCGTTAGGTCAAACACGGTCAACACGACCAACACGGTCAACCACGGTCAACGCGACCCGCATAACAACCAGGAGTTGTTTAGACACGAATACTGTCCTGTGAGACCAACACAAATATGATCACAAACTTATAACACCTATGTGATATAGGTAACTACTAGCCAGCGAGCTACTCCGTTCTCGTAAGAACGCAATCGAGCAGACTCAGGTGAGTTTACAGCCCCACTTTTACTCATTAACTGTTTTACTAATCTTTTGGGGTGAGAATGCTATGCAACTGCTTTAGATATATGACTGGTATGTCACAAAACTATTTTGAGTGTACTATTATCGCATCAAGTCCTCTCTACCCTTACCGTTAGTTGTGTACAAACGAGTCGTTATTACGTAGTACTACTGGGTTTGACTAGCCCCACTCGGCAACAACGTTGACTGGCGGTCATAACGAGTGTAATATCGATGTTGATGTCGGGTTCCGCGATGACCCGCAGAGGCAAATGGAAACAGTCGAGTTTCGGTAAGATGACATGACACACTCTACGGATCGTAGATCCAACAAAACTATTTAACATACCCAGTATATATAACTGTTTTACTGTTTTCCAATACTTAAACCTGTGAACTCACCAACTTTATGTTGACACACTTTAGCATGTATTCTCAGGTAACTAATGGAGCACACGCTAGGATGCGCACAAGAAAGCCTTAAGGAGTCTGGCTTGCATATAGACTCGTGTCCTAGGCATTGTGTGCATTGGAAATGTTTTAAAACAATTTAAACTTTTGTAGTGTTGGTTAATCAATTTACTATTCCGCTGCAACATTGTTTACTTATGAATCCGCTGCATATTAAATGAAAACTTGTATTGTTTTACAATCTGTGTGAATGTGTATCTCATATAGAGTCGTTCTATATGACTATAAGCTGTGATCCTGGCCACGTCACACCCACGTGGACTGACACCACGAGTGGGAATTCGGGGGTGTGACAGACTGGTATCAGAGCCTTGGTTATAGAGAACTAGGTTTGCATGTAGTGAACTTAGACTATAGCCACTGCTCTACATTAGACACTACACTAGTTTCACACAACACATTATGTGCTTAACTTAACAACATGTTTTGTGATTTGATCTGACTCTTACGATCATGTCTCTGGCATCCTTAGTGGGCGTTAACACTCAACTACACACACGACCTGTACAAGGGAATTAGAGAAAAGGCGAACTCAAGACCGAAGGGGAAACTCTTCTATGCTATGAATAAGACTCCTATAGCACAATCTAACTCAAATCGAGCGCCTTTTCCAACCCCTTTCTTGAGTGTAAACCTAGTCAAATGACGCATGTTTAAGGATTGTAACCTTAGTATCGACTCTCAGGAAGCAAAACTTCGAACCCGAGATTGTTAAGTAGCTTGAGATTGAATGAACTAGAAGGACTGTGTAAGATAAATTGACGATTATGGTGGCCAACATAATCGTGAATTTATAGGTACATACAAATTCTGGCAAGTTGAATCGATAAGCTACAACCATCAGGGAAACTGTATAGTACACCACTGAAAGTGGACATTCGAGCTTCACTATCTCCACTGAGTAGGTTATTTCTGTATTATATATGGTATTGTACTATTGTTAGAACCGATATGAACGAGTTGTGCTCATACAAATCATTTTGGTAGTAGTAATCTCGTCAAACCTACGATCCTACTTCTGAAATGATGTCTTAAGCTTAAGATATATTTCCTCCCTACACACGCTTACACGCAATAACTCTAACAGTGAGTAATACAATGTCCATTGTATATAGATACCAACAAATGGATGGTCAAGGAACGTATGTGCGCACTGACAACCTGTCAATCGGTTCTGCGACTGTCGAGGCTATGGAAGAACAACTGGTTAACAAAGCCATTACGGATTACGAGGCTGCATGCTTAAATAATGAGACAGGAAGTGAGATTCACAACAACAGCTCAAGAGGATGCACCTTCAAAACTTTCCTCAGCTACCATCCTCAACCATACACGGGATCAGAAGGAGCGGTAGGACTGCTCCAATGGGTTAAGAGGGTCGAATCAATCTTCCACATGTGCCAGTGTTCTGAAGAAGACAAAGTGAAATTTGCTACCGGGACTCTAGAAGGACAAGCCCTCACTTGGTGGAATTCGCATGTCCAGACACTGAGTCTGGAGACTGCTAACTCAATTCCCTGGGAAATTTTCGTCAAAATGTTGAAGGAAGAGTACCGTCCACAGAACGAAAGCAAGAAACTGGAAGGGTTTTGGAATCACAAAATGGAAGGATCTGAAATCGAACAATACACCACTCGATTTCACGAATGGTGTAAACAATGCCCGGAAATGGTGACCCCGGACTACAGAAAGATCGATCCATACGTTAGTGGATTACCTAAACAAATTCGAAGCCTGATTACCGCGACAGACCCCACTCTCATTCAACCCACTATTTGTTTGGCTTATCATCTGACTAACCAAGCGGTAGCACAGGGTGAGCTACCCAAGAGTGGGGGACACCTGAAGTCTCAAGATCGCAAGCGCAAGTGGGAGTCTAGTCAAAACCAAACTCCCTCTTCCCAACAAATGCAACTCCATAACCAGTCAGCAACAACTAGCGACTCTACTGCTACACCATCCAGTACCAAGGGCAAGAATGTCTACCAAGGGAAATACCCTAAGTGCAAAAGATGCCTATATCATCACAACGGCCAGTGTGAACGCTATCGATGTCGGAAATGCGGAAGAAACGGTCACATGGCCAAGGAGTGTAGAAGCAAGCCAGTTGGTAGCAAAGACAACCAGAAGGTCGTTAAAGGGTGTTATAAGTGTGGCAAGCCTGAGCATTGGCGTAGGGATTGCCCACAGCTGAAGAAAGTGGAAGGAAGCGCAACGATGGGCAATGCATTTGCAATTGACTCCAAAAAAAGCTAAAGATGATTCTATCATCTTGACTGGTACGTTTCTTTTACATAATGCCTATGCTAGTATGTAATGTGATATCGGTGCTAATAGTAGCCTGATACCTAGCGAATTTAGTAAAATGCTTAACATTTCCCTGACACCACTAGACTATAAGTATACCGTAGAATTAGCAACTGTAAGCTGATTGAAGGCGCAACACATTCTCAAAGGATGCGTCTTGATATTGACGAGTCACGAATTTAAGATCGACCTAATTCTAGTAACTCTCGGGAACTTTGATGCAGTGGTGGGGACACACTAGTATCTACAAACCCAGCAGAACTTGTGTACAATGTGAATATAGATCAATGTTACGTTGCCAAATGGAAACCAGGTCCCTATTCAAGGAGAACGACAGGGAATAACGCTAAACATCACGTTATGTATGAAGGCTAGCAAGTACCTACAGAAAGGATACACAGCTATCCTGGCACTTATCACTGAACAACCAAAGAAGGAACGAAAGATCAAAGACATCGCTATCATTCGCGATTTTCCAGAAGTCTTTCTAGACGATCTATCGGGACTACCACCAACACGGCAAGTGGAGTTTCAGATAGATCCAATCCAGGAGCAGCACCAATAGCCAAGGTGCCATACCAAATGTCTCCTACAGAAATGCAGGAACTGTCTAGTCAACTGCAAGAGTTGTTAGATAAAGGATTTATCCGACCAAGCTTCTCACCGTGGAGAGCACCGGTCTAGCTTGTGAAGAGAAAGGACGGATCGTTCCGTATATGTATAGACTACCGGGAACTGAACAAGGTAACAGCCAAGAGTCGATACCCTCTACCTCGAATAGACGACCTGTTTGACCAATTGCAAGGGTCAAGCTACTATTCGAAAGTCGATTTAAGACCCGATTACCATCAACTAAGAATACAGGAGGGCGATATACCGAAGACAACTTTCAAGACACTACACGGACATTACGAGTTTCTGGTTATGCCATTCGGACTGACCAACGCACCGACGGTATTCATGGACCTTATGAATCAAGTGTGCAAATCATGTCTCGATAAATTCTTAGTAGTACTTATTGTCGATAACCTGATTTACTCCAAGAACCCGGAGAAACAGCTGAGCAATTGAGGCTTGTCTTAGAATCACTGAAGACCGAGCAACTAATCACGAAGTTCTCTAAATGCGATTTTTGGATTCGCGAAGTCAACCTCCTTGGACACGTGGTTAACAAGAAAGGAATACATGTAGACCTAGCCAAGACGGAAATCATTAAGAACGGAGAAACACTCAAGACTCCAACCGAATTGTAGCCATTTTTACGACAGGCGGTTTATCGAAGGACTTTCGAAGATCGCACAATCATTAACTTCTTGACGCATAAAGACAAGAAATTCGAACGAAAAGGGAAACAAAGATCTGCCTTCGACCCTTTTAAAGCAAAAGTTGCGTAGTGCACCAATCTTACCCCTACCAAAAGGATGCGATGACTTCATGGAGTATTATGGCACTCCCGAACAAGGACTCGGCTGCATGATTGATACGACACAAAAAGATTTTAGCTAACATGCCACGACAATTAAAGGTGCTCAAGAAGAATTATACAACCCCTGATTTGGTAAGTGAGCCAAGGCATTCGCACAGAAGATTTAGTGATATTACCTATCCGACACGAAATGCACGATATTCGCAAATCACAAGAGACTGCAACACACCTTCGACCAGAAGAGACTGAACATGAGACAACTCAGATGGGACTAACGGATAGGCAATTATGATTGTACTAGCAAGTACCACGCTAGTAAAACTAACGTAGTAGCTGACACGATGAGTCGAAAAGAAACAACCAAGAGCGTACGTGCACTACAACTTACGATTCACTCGGGACTACCCAATCAGAATCCAAACTGCACAACAGGAATCTCTAAAGGTCAAGGACCTCACTCATTTATCCCTGCGTGGCACGGATAAACAGACGGAAAGGCCGATGTAACCTACTATCTTATGGACCGGAACTGGATCCCACACTACGGAGGACTGAGAGGCGTAGCGATGAATGAAGCCCAAAGGAGCCGACATTCTCTACATCCGGGCTCTGACAAAATGTATCATGACCTAAAGACAACTTACTGGTGGCCGAACATAAAGTCGGAAATCGCAACTTACGTGAGTAAGTGTCTAACTTGATCCAAAGTTAAGGTCGAATATCAGAAACCGTCAGGGTTACTCCAACAGCCAGAAATTCCAGAATGGAAATAGGAACAGATATCCACGGATTTATCACCAAGCTGCCGAAGACGACAAGTGGGTGCGATATCATCTGGGTTATCGTAGACCGACTCACTAAATCGGCACACTTCCTACCAACTAAAGAAACCAATAAGTTGGAGAAGTTAACCCGAATATACCTAAAGGAAGTCGTATCCAGGCACGGAGCCCAAATCTATATAATAACCGACCGAGATAGCCGTTTCACGGCACATTTTTGGAAACCCTTACATCAGGCACTCGGGACGAGAATGGATATGAGCACTGCATATCACCCGCAAACGGATGGTCAGAGTGAAAGAACCATCCAGACTTTAGAGGACATGCTTTGGGCATGCGTAATCGACTTTGGAAATAGCTGGGAGACTCACCTACCCTTGGTGGAGTTTTCATATAATAACAGCTATCACTCCAGAATTAGAGCGGCACCTTTGAGGCACTTTACGGACGTAAGTGCAGATCGCCACTCTGTTGGACGGAAGTTGGTGAAAGCCAACTGACCGGACCTGAACTTGTGCACGAGACAACAGAAAATATAGTGCAAATACGTAACCAAATGGCAGCAGCTCGAGATCGACAGAAGAGCTATGCCGACAAAAGGCGCAAGCCTTTGGAATTCCAAGTTGGAGGCCGAGCGCTTCTTAAAGCCTCGCCATAGAAGGAAGTGATTCGATTCGAGAAGCGGGGAAAAATTAAATCCTCGTTACATCAGACCGTTCGAGATTACTAAACGGGTAGGCCCCGTGGCCTACAAACTACAGCTACCGCAAGAATTGAGTAGCGTGCACAACGCATTCCACGTTTTAAACCTCAAGAAATGTCTGTCAAACGAAACGCTCGCAATTCCAGTAGAGGAAATCCAGATTGACGAACAACTGCACTTCGTTGAGGAACCGGTGGAAATCATGGACCGGGAAATCAAGAAGTTGAAACTTAGTAAGATACCCATTGTGAAAGTCCGATGGAACTCACGGCGAGGGCCTGAATACACATAGAAACGATAGGACCAAATGATGGGAAATATCTTCACTTGCTCACAAACTAGCCAAACACCGGCAACACGAATTGAATTTCGGGACGAAATTCCTATTAACTAGGGGATGATGTGACACCTCGCAATTTCCATGTCAGCATTTATTTAATTTTAATAATAATGTGTATTATTATTTCATACGTGACACTAGAATAATTGTATTTAGTGTGACACGTGGCACAACGGACCAAACACACCGATAATTCGAGAAATTATCGCACAGAACTTGCACGTGTCTTGAATGACGAACGTTGGTGAACGGATCAAACCACAGTACACATACACTGCACAATTAGGTTCCGGAGGACCTAATTTAGTAGAACAACGCTTAAGTGTCGAGAAACGATGATCGTATTCGAGAAATACGCGAAAATCGGTTCGAAACAACAAAACTAAGCTTATTGGGCTTCTCAGGATCCCATCGCGGTACGCGATGGCCCAACAGGAGTCCCACAGCGGTACGCGACATGTGATCGGGGGACTTGAATCCCGAATTTCTCCGCGATACGCGGAGAGCATCTGGAGCTCTCTCCGCGGTACGCGACAACTCCAGTCGACAAAATCTTTATTTAACCAAGACAATCATACCTATGCTACTATCTCACATCATTTTAATCGGTTTTGCACGCCTTGTCCCGACTTTACTCGTCTTCTACACCCTGAAACAACCACTTTCCACCATTGAAGACCAATTTCAAGCTCAAGGTTGGAAGATTGAAGCTTGTCACTCGCTAAGGAACTCAAAGAATCCTCTCCACCCTCTTGTTAACCGAAGGATCTGTTGTTCAGGAACTTCCAGAAATGCTCCAACACCTTCTTGACGATCTAGAGCTTGTGAGGTAGTCACTACAAGCTTACACACACTCTTCTCACATCTACACACACATGCAATGGGTAAAACCCACATGCAAGCACTATCGTCACACATGCATGAATTTCTTGTGATATTAATCTGGGTTTGATGATTAATCAACTTATATTGATGATCTATGATGATTAGATAAGGATTTATGATGATCCATGATGATGTGTTTGTATGAAATATGTGTTTTGGTCATGAAACGATAAATCCTTGACATGCATGTATGATCTAAGGCATTTTAGATGATCTTGAATGATGCCATATGATTATAGATGTTAGTGGTGATGATCTACATGGTTGGATGTTGCTAAATGGTTAAAAACTATGATTTTTGATGAACTTTCTATTAATAGTAACTTTTAATTTGGAAATGGTGTAATGGATAGTTTTGTGAGCATGCATGTATATGGATTTGATATTAGAACGCTTTTAGAGTAATATTGATGCTTAGAATGTGAGTTTGAAGTTGATTATGGTCATATCTAGCCAAGTTACTATATTTAGTAACTTTTTGGGCCTAAATATTGATAAATGGTGATTTTGACTATATGAGCATGATTAGATAATGTTAAAAGGCATAATATGATGTTATGTGTGATAAAAATGGTCTAGGATAGATTAGAATGGTTATTTGTATGATAATAGTCATAATTACTATTTTTAGTAACTTTCATAGTCAAAATGTTGATAGATAGTGATTGGATCTAGACCAACATGCTTAAATGATGTTACGTGCTCTATTATGATGACTTGTTATATGAAAATATATTAGAAGTGTTTAGGATGAACTTTTGATGCATTTAGGACAGAGTTACTATTTTTAGTAACTTTATTCTTAGAAATGACGACTTATAAATGTTTTGTATGTTTTGAATATGCTAAATGGTTTAACCTGATATAATATGATGATGGAATGCTAAGTTATACGGATTCCGATACCGCATATGCTAGAAATGGAAACTTTCCATTTTAGGAAACTTTTATGTGCTAACATGAGGTAAATGACTTATGTGATATCGTATGATGATGTGTTATGTGTTAACATGATCACGTAGGACTAATGAGCATGCTAGAACTTTAAAACCATTACGCTTTGTGAACTTTTCATAAATGGAAACTTACTATATGTGACACCTCGTAATTTCCAGGTCAGCAACTCTATTATTTTAATAATAATGTTTATTATTATTTCATACGTGGCACTAGAATAAATGCATTTAGTGTGACACGTGGCACAACAGTATGAACACACCGATAATTCGAGGAATTATCGCACGACAATCGCACGTGTCTTGAATGACGAACGTTGGTGAACGGATCAATCTGTAACACAAAACACTGCACTTAGGTTCGGTGAACCTAATTTAGTTAGAACAAAGCCAATGTGTTGAGAAACGATGATCGTATTCGAGAAATACGAAAGATTCGGTTCAAAACAATGAAATTGGACCTATTGGGCTCAGCCGAGATCCATCGCGGTACGCGATGGACATACAATTGGGCTTTCGCGGTACGCGAAGCTCAAGCGGGAGAATTTGAATTCTCCGAAAAACGTCGCGGTACGCGACGACCGATCATCTTCAACCACCGCGGTACGCGGCGTGTTTCGGGAACAGAATCATTATTTTAATCGCCGCGGTACGCGGAGCTGCTTTTTGGACATACGTCGCGGTACGCGACGACCCCAACACGCAAAATCTTTTATAAATCCAATGTTAATCATTTCAGCCGAACTCTACTCTATTCCCTCGACTGAAACTCGTCTCCCTCGACCCTTTGCACTCTGTTCCAACCATTTTACACCAGGAGAAGCCATTCTCAAACCTTTGGAGGCCATTGATTGAAGGTTGAAGCTTTGTAGAAGCCCCAAGGACATCCTACCTGCTTGTTCTTCGCGTTTGGGTCGACTCCAGCCTCCCTAGAGCTGTTCCAGAAGTTGCTCGAGCCCCATTTCGTGATTTAAAGCTTTGGAAGGTAGTTTCTATGGTCAAATCTTGCTTAAAACACACACTAGGCACACATGCAAGCCATTTTGGCCACATGCAACACCATCACCACATTGATCTCGAAATTTTGATAGATTAGATCTGTTGTTTGTTGATTTATTCACTGATTTGATGATTTAATGACGATACATGATGATTTTATTTGAAAACCATGGTGATTCGGTGATTATGTTAGTAGATGGTTACTTTTAACAACATGCATGGATGATCTAAGTAGATTCACATGATGTTTGGTATTGAAATGTTGTTAGTAATGATATTGATGATATTCTACATGATCTAAGATGTTGGATGATGTCAAAATTTGTTATTTGGGTGATTATTGCCATAAATAGTAACTTTTATGTTACATATTGATGAATCTTGATGAAATGGTAACATGCATGTGTTTAGATCTAAATGTTATGCTTAAAATGATGATTAGAAACTATTGTGATAGATACTTGATGCATAGAAATGTCTAGGATAGTCAAAAGTGTGATTTTTGCTAACATTACTAAATATAGTAACTTTATTTTATAAAGTTTACGATTTGTCACGTGTTAGTTGTAACGAGCATGATTAATAGATTATTTAGGACTAACATGATGATAATGAATGATGTTGATTGTTAAACTTGTGGAAACATGCTTAATTTAGAAACTTTCCAAATATGGAAACTTTTACGCGCAAACTATGTTAAAACGATTATGTGTAACTATGTGCTATGTGATAACATGCTCATTTAGGATAAATATACATGTTAGGATAATCGGAATATGATTTTATGCATAACCTGCCAAACATGGAAACTTTCCCAAAATAGAAACTTACCATAAATGGTAAGTTTCCTCATGGGAACGATTTTGGTATCCGTACACTTCACACGACACTAAAACCGCACGCTACACGAACACTTGATCCAAACCGTCACCAACGGGTCGTTAGGTCAAACACGATCGACACGGCCAAACACGGTCAACTCGACCTACATAACCACTTAGTGTTGTTGAACACTAACACGGTCCGGTGAGACCCACACTTGTGAACACAAACTCATAGTACCTATGTGATATAGGTGACTACTAGCCGGCGAGCTACACGTACTCTTTGAGCTAACGCATATCTAAACTCAGGTGAGTTTACGGCCCCACTTTTACTCTTTAACTGCTTTTACTCAATCTTGGGGTGAGAATACTATGCAACTGTTTTAGATGTATGACTGGTATGTTGTTAAACTATTTTTGAGTGTAACTATTATCGCATAAAGCCCTCACTTATCCTTACCGTTAATTGTTACGAACGAGTCGTTATTACGTAGTACTACTGGGTTCGACTAGCCCCACTCGGCAACAACTTTGACTGGAGGTCATAACGAGTGTAATAATCGATGTAAATTGCGAGTCCAGCGATGACTCGCGGAGGCAAATGGAAACAGTCTAGTTTCGGTAAGATGACATGACACACTCACGGATCGTAGATCCAACAACTAAACTTAAACATGTCCAGTATATATCTGTCTACAATTTCTGTCTGTCTAAACCTGTGAACTCACCAACTTTTTAGTTGACACTTTTCGCATGTATTCTCAGGTAACTGATGGAGCTTACGCTAGGATACACACAAGGAAGCCTTAAGGAGTCTGGCCTGCATATAGACTCGTATCTTAGGCGTTGTGTGCATTTGTTATGATTTGAAAACATTTTATGATGTAGTGTCTTGAACAATCATTTTCCGCTGCAACTTATGTATTATGATGTTTAACATTTTCCGCTGCATACTTTTATGAACTTGTATTATTTTACAACCTGTGTGAATGTGTAACTCATATAGAGTCGTTCTATATGACCATGAGCTATGATCCTGGCCACGTCACACCCACGTGGACTGACACCACGAGTGGGAAATTGGGGGTGTGACAGACTGGTATCAGAGCCTTGGTTATAGGGAACTAGGTTTGCATATAGTAAACTTAGACTATAGCCACTGCTCTACATTAGACACAACACTAGAACTTGCACACTGATGTTGTTATTATTACTATCAGACTGTTATTTACTAACCTGAAAACTTACAGGATGGCTGACAGCAACGGAAACGCTGACAGGAACCCGGGCAGACGCCCAGCCCTTGACGACTTGACTGAGGACAGTCGACGTAGGATCGACAGCATAGTAGCACAGGTAGATGCAGAGATGGAGAGGAGGACCCAGATGTTAGCACGGGAGCGCTATTGGGGGTGGTTGCCTAACCTCCTACAAGAGTGGGTTGTAGCTGAACGGGTGCCTACCCCGCGATACAGAGGTGATACCTCTGAAGGTCCACGACTGCCGGCACTTGGGATGCCGATGGAGAGAGCCTTCGCGGCTCATGTTGCCGTAACCCGGCGGGAGTTACGGAGGAACGCCGAGCTATCCGATGAGGTTCGTGTTCTTCGCGAGAAGAACGATCGCCTGGAAAGGCGAAGTGACCGGCTGGAGGAGGAGAAGGATCGTCTAGAGGAGACGGTGGAGACACTACGTCTCCAAGTGGCTCAGCTCATGTCCCAGCATGGGCAAATAGTTGATGTTGTGCAGGAGCACGACGGGCGTATTACCGAGAACCGGACAGATATCGTCGAGACGCAGGCGATGGTGCAGGCAAGCGACGCCATGCTTAACGCATGGGCGGCGCAATTTATCGAGGAGCCACCAGCTGAGGACGATGAGCCACAGTTCGAGGCCGAGGACCTCGAGGGTCTCGACGAGGATCCGGAAGAGGACCCGGAAGAGGACGAGGATGATGATGAGGACGCAGCTAGCAACATCTCCCATGTCTCCATGGATTCGGATTAGTGGGTTTTATTATTCTGGTACTGTTTGTTTCATTTTATTTCCTTTTGGCCTAGACGAGCGGGATGTGCTCGGAAAATTCGCATTGTACTTTCTTTTCAAATTATTGTACTTCAAGATTGATATTAATGGGAATTATGCTTTATTATTATTATCTGCTTTATTATTACTACTGTATTTGAAGCTTTGTTATGATAGCTAACTTGACATTTGACATGACAACAATCCTAACTTCGGCTAACACTTAGCATCTGATGACTAACACTCTAACCTCTCTATATAGAAACATGTCGGGAAGAGGAAACAATGCCCTTCGACTCAAACGCAAGGCCGAAAAGGCACGGATCGACATGATGGTCGAACGAAAATTCAACAAGGTACTCGCAGAGTACGAAGCCAACCGACACGCCAGTGAGACGAGTGGCTCTAACAACGGTACTAACTTTTGCCTAACGTGACTAACATAGTATAGGTAGCCTAGACACTAACACGTTGCATTGAACTACGATGCACAGGATCTCATGGGGGAGCGGCAAAGGGATGTTCGTTTAAAGCCTTCCTGAGCTGTCACCCTCACAAGTTTCAAGGTACTGAAGGAGCAGTGGGACTGCTTCGTTGGATCGAGAAGTTGGAGTCAGTTTTCTCCATGGCTGAATGCTCGGATGAGAACCGGGTGAAATACGCCACAGGAACTCTAGAGGGACCAGCTCTCACCTGGTGGAATACCCATGTCCAGACCCTCGGACTGGAAACTGCAAACTCCATCCCATGGGAGAACTTTACCAGGATGCTGCATGAGGAATATTGTCCTCGTGACGAGATCAGGAAGCTTGAGGAAGAATTCTGGGTACACAAGATGGCAGGGTCAGAAATCGAGAAATACTGCACTCGGTTTCATGAATTGTGCAAGCTTTGCCCGGCAATGGTAACGCCGGAGTATAAAAAGATCGAGCAATTCATCAGTGGATTGCCGGAGCAGATACAGAGCATAGTGACTGCTTCCGATCACACCACAATTCAACCATTGATCCGACTTGCCCACAAACTAACTGATCAGGCAGTAGCACAGGGAAAACTGCCAAAGAGGGGTGAGCATCTGAAACCCCAAGAACCCAAGAAGAAATGGGAGCCCAACAACAACAACAACAACCGAACCTTTTCACCCCAACAGCCAACTCAACACCGACCCACACCTGCAAAAGTCTTCACTGCCACCCAACCGAACAATCAGGACAAAGGAGGATACCGGGGCAACAACCCCAAATGCAACAACTGCTCATACCACCATCACGGCCCATGCCGAAGAGTTCGGTGCAGCAACTGTGGCAGGAACGGACACCTGGCCAAGGAATGCCGATCAAACCTCAACCCTAACCCCAACAAGGACAACACACTAAAGGGGTGCTTCACTTGCGGCAAGCCCGGACATATGCGCCGAGACTGTCCGCAAAACAAGAACGCAGGAGGCAACCCGGCTAGGGGTCGGGCATTCGTGATTGGATCCGGTGAAGCCAAAGATGATCCGAACGTCGTCACCGGTACGTTTCTTTTAAATAATGTCTACGCTAGTATATTATTTGATACCGGTGCCGATAGGAGTTTTACCTCTAGTGAATTTAGCAAATTGCTTGACATGACACCAACACCACTAGATTATAAGTATACCGTAGAGTTAGCGGATGGAAAACTCATCGAAACGCAACACATCATCAAAGGATGCGTTCTGACACTGGCAGACCATCAGTTGGTGATCGACCTGATGCCAGTAACCCTCGGAAGCTTCGACGTGGTGATTGGAATGGATTGGTTATCTGCAAACCATGCTGAGATCGTGTGCAACGAGAAGGTCGTACGAGTTACGTTACCTAGTGGTGAGCAGATCTCAATCCAAGGAGAACGACGCGGGATACCACTAAACATCATGTCATGCATGAAGGCTAGCAAATATCTAAAGAAAGGATACACGGCTATCCTGGCTCTTATTTCCGAACAACCAAAGAAGGAACGAAAGATTGAAGACATTGCTGTTGTTCGCGATTATTCAGAAGTCTTTCCTGACGATCTACCGGGACTACCACCGGCACGGCAAGTGGAGTTTCAGATAGATCTAACGCCAGGAGCAGCACCGATAGCCAAGGCACCATATCGACTGGCTCCTACTGAAATGCAGGAACTATCTAATCAACTGCAAGAGTTATTAGACAAGGGATTCATTAGACCGAGTTTCTCACCATGGGGAGCTCCGGTCTTGTTTGTGAAAAAGAAAGACGGTTCATTCCGTATGTGCATAGATTACCGAGAATTGAACAAGGTAACGATCAAGAACCGATACCCTCTACCTCGAATAGACGACCTGTTTGACCAGTTGCAAGGGTCAAGCTTCTATTCGAAAATCGATCTGAGATCGGGTTACCATCAACTCAGGATACAAGAAGACGATATACCAAAGACCGCATTCAGGACGCGGTACGGACATTACGAATTTCTGGTCATGCCATTTGGGTTGACTAACGCACCGGCCGTATTTATGGATCTCATGAATCGGGTGTGTAAACCGTATCTCGACAAGTTCGTAATCGTATTCATAGATGACATCTTGATCTACTCGAAGACTCAGGAAGAACATGCCGATCACTTGAAACGTGTCTTAGAACTACTAAAGAAGGAACAACTATACGCGAAATTCTCCAAATGTGATTTCTGGATTCGCGAAGTTCAGTTCCTTGGACATGTAGTAAACGAGAAAGGGATACACGTAGACCCAGCCAAAATCGAGGCAATCAAGAATTGGGCAGCGCCTAAGACTCCAACTGAGGTGCGACAGTTCTTAGGATTGGCCGGGTACTACAGGCGGTTTATCGAGGGATTCTCGAAGATCGCGCAATCGTTGACGTCCCTTACGCATAAAGACAAGAAGTTCGAATGGGGAGAAAAACAGGAAACTGCTTTCGACTTGTTGAAACAGAAGTTGTGCAGTGCACCAATCTTATCGCTACCAGATGGGTGCGAGGATTTTGTGGTGTACTGTGACGCATCAAAGCAAGGACTCGGTTGTGTGCTGATGCAACGTGAGAAAGTTATAGCTTATGCGTCACGACAATTGAAGGTGCATGAAAGGAACTACACAACTCACGACTTAGAGTTGGGAGCAGTAGTGTTCGCACTAAAGATCTGGCGACATTACCTGTATGGCACCAAGTGCACCATATTTACTGATCATAAGAGCCTACAGCACATTTTCGACCAAAAGGAGCTGAACATGAGACAACGCAGATGGGTTGAACTGATAGGTGATTATGATTGTGCAATCAAATATCATCCCGGTAAAGCCAATGTAGTCGCCGACGCGCTAAGCCGGAAGGAAACAACCAAACGCGTGCGCGCGCTACAACTCACCATTCACTCCGAGCTACCAAATCAAATTCGGATCGCACAACAAGAAGCATTGAAAACCGAAAACCTCACTCTCGAGGCCATGAGAGGGATGGACAAACAGATGAAACAAAAGGACGACGGAGCTTACTACCTGCTGGACCGTATTTGGATTCCACGATTCGGAGACTTAAGGAAGGTAGTAATGGATGAAGCTCATAAGAGCCGATACTCAGTACATCCAGGCTCTGACAAAATGTATCATGACCTAAAGACAACTTATTGGTGGCCTAACATGAAGTCAGAAATCGCAACGTATGTGAGTAAGTGTCTGACTTGCTCAAAGGTCAAGGTAGAATACCAGAAGCCTTCGGGATTACTCCAACAGCCAGAAATCCCGGTATGGAAATGGGAACAGATTTCCATGGATTTCATCACAAAGCTACCAAAGACCACAAGTGGTTGCGATACCATCTGGGTTATCGTAGACCGACTTACGAAATCGGCACACTTCCTGCCGATCAAAGAAACGGATAAATTGGAAAAGTTGACTCGAATCTACTTGAAAGAAATCGTATCCAGACACGGAGTCCCGATCTCCATAATATCAGACCGAGACAGTCGTTTCACGGCTCACTTTTGGAAGTCCTTACACAAGGCACTCGGGACGAGGTTGGATATGGGTACTGCTTATCACCCACAGACGGATGGTCAGAGTGAACGAACCATCCAAACTTTGGAGGACATGCTTCGGGCATGTGTAATTGATTTCGGTAACAGCTGGGAGACTCACTTACCTTTAGTGGAGTTCTCGTACAATAACAGCTACCACACAAGCATTGGAGCTGCACCGTTTGAAGCACTCTACGGGCGTAAATGCAGATCACCACTCTGTTGGGCGGAAGTTGGGGAAAGCCAACTGACCGGACCCGAACTTGTGCATGAAACAACTGAAAAGATCGTGCAAATACGCAACAGAATGGCAGCAGCTCGGGATCGACAGAAGAGCTATGCCGATAAAAGGCGCAAACCTTTAGAGTTCCAAGTGGGAGACCAGGTACTACTTAAAGTCTCGCCTTGGAAGGGAGTGATTCGATTCGGGAAACGAGGAAAACTAAACCCTCGTTACATTGGACCTTTCGAGATCACTAGACGGATAGGCCCGGTGGCCTACGAACTACAACTACCACAGGAACTAAGTAGCGTACACAACGTGTTTCACGTTTCAAACCTCAAGAAGTGTTTGTCGGACGAAACTCTCACAATTCCTTTAGAGGAAATCCAGATCGATGAACAACTACACTTCATAGAGGAACCGGTGGAAATTATGGACCGGGAACTCAAGAAGTTGAAACATTGTAAGATACCCATTGTAAAAGTTCGATGGAACTCACGACGAGGACCGGAATACACCTGGGAACGTGAGGATCAGATGAAGAACAAATACCCTCATCTATTCGCCGAACAAACCCACACCAGCACGTGAACTGAATTTCGGGACGAAATTCCCACTAACTGGGGGATGATGTGACACCTCGTAATTTCCAGGTCAGCAACTCTATTATTTTAATAATAATGTTTATTATTATTTCATACGTGGCACTAGAATAAATGCATTTAGTGTGACACGTGGCACAACAGTATGAACACACCGATAATTCGAGGAATTATCGCACGACAATCGCACGTGTCTTGAATGACGAACGTTGGTGAACGGATCAATCTGTAACACAAAACACTGCACTTAGGTTCGGTGAACCTAATTTAGTTAGAACAAAGCCAATGTGTTGAGAAACGATGATCGTATTCGAGAAATACGAAAGATTCGGTTCAAAACAATGAAATTGGACCTATTGGGCTCAGCCGAGATCCATCGCGGTACGCGATGGACATACAATTGGGCTTTCGCGGTACGCGAAGCTCAAGCGGGAGAATTTGAATTCTCCGAAAAACGTCGCGGTACGCGACGACCGATCATCTTCAACCACCGCGGTACGCGGCGTGTTTCGGGAACAGAATCATTATTTTAATCGCCGCGGTACGCGGAGCTGCTTTTTGGACATACGTCGCGGTACGCGACGACCCCAACACGCAAAATCTTTTATAAATCCAATGTTAATCATTTCAGCCGAACTCTACTCTATTCCCTCGACTGAAACTCGTCTCCCTCGACCCTTTGCACTCTGTTCCAACCATTTTACACCAGGAGAAGCCATTCTCAAACCTTTGGAGGCCATTGATTGAAGGTTGAAGCTTTGTAGAAGCCCCAAGGACATCCTACCTGCTTGTTCTTCGCGTTTGGGTCGACTCCAGCCTCCCTAGAGCTGTTCCAGAAGTTGCTCAAGCCCCATTTCGTGATTTAAAGCTTTGGAAGGTAGTTTCTATGGTCAAATCTTGCTTAAAACACACACTAGGCACACATGCAAGCCATTTTGGCCACATGCAACACCATCACCACATTGATCTCGAAATTTTGATAGATTAGATCTGTTGTTTGTTGATTTATTCACTGATTTGATGATTTAATGACGATACATGATGATTTTATTTGAAAACCATGGTGATTCGGTGATTATGTTAGTAGATGGTTACTTTTAACAACATGCATGGATGATCTAAGTAGATTCACATGATGTTTGGTATTGAAATGTTGTTAGTAATGATATTGATGATATTCTACATGATCTAAGATGTTGGATGATGTCAAAATTTGTTATTTGGGTGATTATTGCCATAAATAGTAACTTTTATGTTACATATTGATGAATCTTGATGAAATGGTAACATGCATGTGTTTAGATCTAAATGTTATGCTTAAAATGATGATTAGAAACTATTGTGATAGATACTTGATGCATAGAAATGTCTAGGATAGTCAAAAGTGTGATTTTTGCTAACATTACTAAATATAGTAACTTTATTTTATAAAGTTTACGATTTGTCACGTGTTAGTTGTAACGAGCATGATTAATAGATTATTTAGGACTAACATGATGATAATGAATGATGTTGATTGTTAAACTTGTGGAAACATGCTTAATTTAGAAACTTTCCAAATATGGAAACTTTTACGCGCAAACTATGTTAAAACGATTATGTGTAACTATGTGCTATGTGATAACATGCTCATTTAGGATAAATACATGTTAGGATAATCGGAATATGATTTTATGCATAACCTGCCAAACATGGAAACTTTCCCAAAATAGAAACTTACCATAAATGGTAAGTTTCCTCATGGGAACGATTTTGGTATCCGTACACTTCACACGACACTAAAACCGCACGCTACACGAACACTTGATCCAAACCGTCACCAACGGGTCGTTAGGTCAAACACGATCGACACGGCCAAACACGGTCAACTCGACCTACATAACCACTTAGTGTTGTTGAACACTAACACGGTCCGGTGAGACCCACACTTGTGAACACAAACTCATAGTACCTATGTGATATAGGTGACTACTAGCCGGCGAGCTACACGTACTCTTTGAGCTAACGCATATCTAAACTCAGGTGAGTTTACGGCCCCACTTTTACTCTTTAACTGCTTTTACTCAATCTTGGGGTGAGAATACTATGCAACTGTTTTAGATGTATGACTGGTATGTTGTTAAACTATTTTTGAGTGTAACTATTATCGCATAAAGCCCTCACTTATCCTTACCGTTAATTGTTACGAACGAGTCGTTATTACGTAGTACTACTGGGTTCGACTAGCCCCACTCGGCAACAACTTTGACTGGAGGTCATAACGAGTGTAATAATCGATGTAAATTGCGAGTCCAGCGATGACTCGCGGAGGCAAATGGAAACAGTCTAGTTTCGGTAAGATGACATGACACACTCACGGATCGTAGATCCAACAACTAAACTTAAACATGTCCAGTATATATCTGTCTACAATTTCTGTCTGTCTAAACCTGTGAACTCACCAACTTTTTAGTTGACACTTTTCGCATGTATTCTCAGGTAACTGATGGAGCTTACGCTAGGATACACACAAGGAAGCCTTAAGGAGTCTGGCCTGCATATAGACTCGTATCTTAGGCGTTGTGTGCATTTGTTATGATTTGAAAACATTTTATGATGTAGTGTCTTGAACAATCATTTTCCGCTGCAACTTATGTATTATGATGTTTAACATTTTCCGCTGCATACTTTTATGAACTTGTATTATTTTACAACCTGTGTGAATGTGTAACTCATATAGAGTCGTTCTATATGACCATGAGCTATGATCCTGGCCACGTCACACCCACGTGGACTGACACCACGAGTGGGAAATTGGGGGTGTGACACTATAAATAGTAAGTTGTCCATAGACGTGACTTGCGCATTTTGCACACGACGAGCACTTACACGAATGTTTCACGATTTACAACCAACACACGGTTCACCAACGGGTCGTTAGGTCAAACACGGTCAACACGACCAACACGGTCAACCACGGTCAACGCGACCCGCATAACAACCAGGAGTTGTTTAGACACGAATACTGTCCTGTGAGACCAACACAAATATGATCACAAACTTATAACACCTATGTTATATAGGTAACTACTAGCCAGCGAGCTACTCCGTTCTCGTAAGAACGCAATCGAGCAGACTCAGGTGAGTTTACAGCCCCACTTTTACTCATTAACTGTTTTACTAATCTTTTGGGGTGAGAATGCTATGCAACTGCTTTAGATATATGACTGGTATGTCACAAAACTATTTTGAGTGTACTATTATCGCATCAAGTCCTCTCTACCCTTACCGTTAGTTGTGTACAAACGAGTCGTTATTACGTAGTACTACTGGGTTTGACTAGCCCCACTCGGCAACAACGTTGACTGGCGATCATAACGAGTGTAATATCGATGTTGATGTCGGGTTCCGCGATGACCCGCAGAGGCAAATGGAAACAGTCGAGTTTCGGTAAGATGACATGACACACTCTACGGATCGTAGATCCAACAAAACTATTTAACATACCCAGTATATATAACTGTTTTACTGTTTTCCAATACTTAAACCTGTGAACTCACCAACTTTATGTTGACACACTTTAGCATGTATTCTCAGGTAACTAATGGAGCACACGCTAGGATGCGCACAAGAAAGCCTTAAGGAGTCTGGCTTGCATATAGACTCGTGTCCTAGGCATTGTGTGCATTGGAAATGTTTTAAAACAATTTAAACTTTTGTAGTGTTGGTTAATCAATTTACAATTCCGCTGCAACATTGTTTACTTATGAATCCGCTGCATATTAAATGAAAACTTGTATTGTTTTACAATCTGTGTGAATGTGTATCTCATATAGAGTCGTTCTATATGACTATAAGCTGTGATCCTGGCCACGTCACACCCACGTGGACTGACACCACGAGTGGGAATTCGGGGGTGTGACAGTTTTCCTTGATTATTTTCTGAATCTTTGTTTAACAAACTAGTCCTTTCTTCAAAAGCTTTTAATCTTCCAATAATTTCATCAAAAGTGGTTGCTTTTAAATCAACGAATTTTTCGATTGTTGCAGCAATTTGAACAAACCTCTTTGTTACTGAATTTAACAGTTTTCGTACCAGCGTTGGTTCATCATATATTGTACCAAGATTACTTGCCTTTGTAAAAATACCGTTAAGTTTTGTTGTGAACGAATCAATGGTATCTTCCTCCTTCGTCTTCAACATTTCAAATTCTGTCTTCAATGTTTGTAGACGTGCCTTCTGTACTCGATCTACACCGGCATTCTTAGTCTTAAGTGCATCCCAAATTTCCTTTGCACTTTTACAATTTGCAATTTGTATTATCATGTCTTCTGGTAATGCTTGAAATAAATATGCAATGGCGTTCATGTTTTTCTTTTTATCGTATCTTTCTCTTATTAAATAACTTAATAAAATAATAATGTATCTTGTGTCTCTCCTATTAAATAATAATAATATTAAAAATTATATTTTCGAATTTAAATAATGATTTATTATTTTCTTTGTTAATATGTACTTTATGAATATTTTAGTTATATAATATATTTTTTAATTATCTTTTTATTTTTTTCACTCATACTAACATGTTTAATATTTCATTAATTCAATTATATATAATACATAGATTCCTAACATAATATAACTTTATAAATTAAACAACTTACAAAACTAACGTGGAGGTTGGATCAGCACTATGTTTCGAGCTTAATTCGAACCTAAATTCAAAGAGTCAGCTTTTCTTTATGTGGGCGTAGTGTTGGAATTTGGCTAGAGGTGAAAAACACCGGTTCTGTAACCGAAACTAAGGGTTCAACATGGAACTGGAACCGGTGCAGAAAATTAGTAACCCATCCCTATCCTATAGAAACTGGTGGTTCTTCAAGCTCAAGATCATCAACACAATTAACACACAGAATGCAATCAAAATAACTCTTTGATTGAACAGAAAATAACTCAAAACTGTTTATAGTTTTCTCATACTCATACCACACGTTGGTAGATGTATGTATTTATAAAGAGAACAGATTGAAACCTTAACTTTAGGAACAAGTTACATATTCTAATCCTTATCTCTAAGACTCTTAATGAAGTTATCCAACTTAATAAGTTCATACGTATCTTTAGGCAAATAATAAGGACTTCTAAAACAACTAATCAGAAACCCACTTCGTTAATTACTTGGCCCACCATCTTGTGATCCAAGTCGGATATTACCCAACAATTACCCCCTTAATTTCCGAGTTGGAAAGTAAAGGTCTTTGAGTCCTATCATGTCTCTCATCTCCATGAACTTGACTCTAGCAAGTGCTTTTGTTAAAATATCCGCCTTTTGCATATCTCCTGATACGAATGTAACTACCACCTTTTCATTCTCGATACACTCCCGTATGAAATGATATCTCGTATCTATGTGCTTGCTTCGGCCATGGAATACCGGATTCTTTGTGAGAGCAATGGCTGACTTGTTGTCCACCCTTATCTCCATCTTTTCTCGATTCTTCCCCATGAGTTCACCAAGCAGCCCTCTTAGCCATAAGGCTTGGCATGCTGCTGCAATGGCTGCCATAAATTCCGCCTCGCAAGACGACAATGCTACAGTAGTTTGTTTTTGAGAGCACCATGTTATTGGTGAGTTGTCCAGATAGAAGATGTGCCCCGTGGTACTCCTTCCATCATCCTTGTCCACATTGTGACTACTGTCACTATATCCTACGCAGCTACAATCCGTTTTGCTTGTATACTTTAAACCGAAACTTAAAGTTCCCTTTATATAGCGCAGGATCTGTTTTACTACCATCATATGCGACTCCTTTGGTGCCTGCATGTAACGACTTACCAGCCCCACAACAAAATTCAGATCTGGCCTTGTGGAGTAAGTATCTTAAGCACCCAATTAACCTTATGTAACATGTTTCATCAACCGGAACTCCATCAGCATCTTTAGTTAATCGTATGCCAGGTTCAATGGGGCACTTGCATGGATTACACTCCATCATGCATGCTTCGGTTAGGATCTTTCTGGCGTAGCTTTCCTGCTTGAGGGTGATGCCATTTTCACTTTGCTTTACTTCAATTCCCAGGTAGTAGGTAAGGCTACCTAGATCCGTCATCTCAAACTGTTGCTTCATTTGTCTCTTGAACAGCTCGGTCTGTTGTGTACATGATCCAGTTACTATCAGATCATCCACGTACACACCGATGATAATTGAGCCCCTTTCATCATGCCTTACGTAGACAGCTTGCTCTTGATCGCATCTCCTATACCCAAAGCCCTTCAAGGTTCCATCGAGTTTTACATTCCACGCCCGAGGGGCCTATCGTAGCCCATACAGTGCCTTAGTCAGCCGATACACCATTCCTTCGCTACCTTTTTTGACAAATCCTTCGGGTTGTGATACGTATATTTCCTCCTTTAGGTTACCATTTAGGAATGCCGCCTTGACATCAAGATGATGAACCTGCCATTTTTTATGAGCTGCTAGTGCCAAGATTACCCGGATTGTTTCCATGCGTGCTACCGGTGCAAATACGTCGTCGAAATCGACACCATGTTGTTGTACGTACCCTTTTGCCACCAGCCTCGCTTTGTATTTCAGTATATTCCCGTTCGCATCCTTCTTGAGTTTATACACCCATTTTAGGCCTATGGGTTTGTGTCCGGCTGGCAGTCGAGTTAAAGTCCATGTTTGATTTTTTTCGATGGACTCGAACTCTACTTCCATTGCTTTCTGCCAGCTTTTGTGACTTTGTGCATGAGCAAAGCTTGCCGGTTCTTCTCCCATGGCGAGTAATAGTTCTTCCTCCTCCCTTAGATCAAATCTTTAAATCGTTCGTGTATTGAGTGTTTCCTGGTGGATCGTCTAGGAGGTGGCTGATCATTCCATTGGTTTTGCTGAAGCGCGGCTTCGTTTTCTTCTTCTGGGTTGTTCGCTTCTGCTGTTGCTGGTTGGGAATCGGTCTCACAATCTTGATCAAGTACGGGTTGATTGAATACTTCACCCATCTTACTTTGCATTGTTTCAACCTGTATTTCTTCGGTCAGCTCATCCCATGGCCATGTTTGCTTCTCATCAAAGTAGATATCTCTACTTACACGTATTTTGTTTTGGACAGGGTCGTACATCCGGTATGCTTTTGAGCCAGGTTCTAGCCCAAAGTGTACCATCTTCTGGCTATGGTCTTCTAGTTTCTTTTGGTTTGTGGCGAGTGCTTTGACATACCCCACGCATCCAAAGACCCTTAGATGATTAACAGTTGGCTTCTTCCCGAACAAGGCTTCGTATGGGGTTTTGTCTTGCACTGCTTTTGTTGGACATCGGTTTAACAGGTAGACGGCATGCATAGCAGCTTCTCCCCAGAACTGATGAGGCATATTTGCAGTCTTCATCATGCTTCGAATCATCCCAATGATCGTTCTATTTCGCCGTTCGACAACTCCGTTTTGTTGCGATGAATACGGAGCTGTTAGGTTTCTTTTGATTCCCTCTAATTCACACCAGCTTTCAAGTTCCTTTGATGTAAACTCCCCGCCCCTATCTGTTCTTAGGGTGCATATCGTGTGACCCGCTTCGGCTTCCAGTAGTGCTTTGCTTCTTTTGAATTTTTCGAACACTTGATCTTTAGTCTTCAATAGATAGCACCAACTATACCGCGAGTGGTCATCAATGATCACAAACAGGTACTTGTTTCCGCTTGGTGTTCTTGGAGTTATCGGACCACACAAGTCTGCATGCAAGAGTTCTAGTGGTCTTTTGGCTCGGAATCTCGTGTGTTCAGGGAAAGGTAACCTTGTTTGTTTACCTATTTGACATGAATCACAAACGTTAGTAGGATGAACAATTGTGGGAAGGTCACGTACCAGGGACTTTGTGCTCAGTTGCCTCAGATATTCAAAGTTTAGATGTCCCAGACGCGCATGCCATAACCATGCCGGGTTATCTAACTTTGTGAGGAGCCATTCGGGTGTTCCTGTTGTAAGGTTTATCTTGTAGAGTCGGTTCTGTGTTCGTTTAACTTTCATCATCAGTTTTCTTGAACGGTCAAGTATGTGCAGCCAGTCATCTTCCATTACTATCTTGCAACCCGACTCAGTTGCCTGTCCAAGGCTGATGATGTTAGTCTTCAGGTGTGGCAAGTAATAGACATCCGTTAGGAGTCGATGTTCACCAGTTTTGCTGATAAACAGAATTGACCCTTTGCCTTCTATTTCCACATTCGAGTTGTCACCAAATCTGACCCTGCCTTTTACATTTGTATCCAGTTCAGAGAAGAAACTTTTGGTACCGGTTATGTGATTTGAGGCCCCGTTGTCCAAGTACCATGTTCCCTCGTCGTTTGTTTCAGCCACAAAGCGACTAGGGATGACTTTATCTTCTTCAAGAAATACCTTATGATCAGCCATGTACAGTGCTGGATCAACTTCATCAGCCTTGGCTAGGTTTGCTTCTTGTTTCTTCAGCTTCCTTTCCGGACAAACCGACGCGAAGTGGCCAAACTTGTCGCACCGATAGCATTCAATTCGCGACCTATCTTTTTCCTGTGTCTTTCGCTCATCGGTTTTTGCTAATGAGTTTGACCCATGTGGTTGAAGTATATACTTTCCTTTTCCTCTCCCACGTAGGCCTTGGGTTTTCCCGCCTCTACTTTTTTGTTGTTCATGTACTCGAGATGGTCCTCCTGTCTCCGCTTTATGAAACAACAATTTTCCCTGGTTACTTTCTTGTATATCCTCATCTTTTATTCTTTCCTCGTATGCCTTCAGTCGTCCGACCACGTCATCAAACGTAGTGTTCTTTAGATCTATCACTTGCTCTATCAAAGCCACCATGTGAATGAACCTTTTCGGCAGGCCATTTAGAAATCTTTTAACCAGTTTGTGCTCTTCAATGACCGCACCAAGGGTGGTTGACTTAGAAGCAAAACCAGATATTCTAGTTGCAAAGTCGTCTATTGTGCTTGGATCCTTCATCTTGAGGGCCTCAAACTCAGACATTAGTGTTTGTAGTCTTGCCTCCCGTACGCGATCCGCGCCTAGTTGTCTAGACTTCAATGCATCCCACATCTCTTTTGCAGTATTCATGTTCCCAATTTGTAGGAGTTCTTTTTCAGGTACTGATTGAAATAGTAGAGCAATCGCCATGTGATTTTTCTTTGCGTCTACAAGTATCCCGGGTTCAACTTGATCCCATACACCGTGAACGTTGAAGATCGCACGTATTCTCATGGACCAGATCGTGTAGTTTGTTTTATTCAGCATAGGGCAATGCAGCGACGTCGCAGATGCCTCTTTCACCGGGATCGGTTGAATTACTGCTCCATCTGCCATATCGACTTCTTTCTTGATCGTTTTCTTGTCTTCTTTCTAATCAAGAAATCTTCTTCCACACCTGATGCGCCTCCTGTCTTCGGATTACTATCTTGACGCCGAACACCTTCGCACCTTTGGGATCTTTGATCAGATGGAGATTGTGTATTAATTGCGATCGTAGGACTTGACTTGGCTTTGATACCAATTCAAGCTCAAGATCATCAACACAATTAACACACAGAATGCAATCAAAATAACTCTTTGATTGAACAGAAAATAACTCAAAACTGTTTATAGTTTTCTCATACTCATACCACACGTTGGTAGATGTATGTATTTATAAAGAGAACAGATCGAAACCTTAACTTTAGGAACAAGTTACATATTCTAATCCTTATCTCTAAGACTCTTAATGAACTTATCCAACTTAATAAGTTCATACGTATCTTTAGGCAAATAATAAGGACTTCTAAAACAACTAATCAGAAACCCACTTTGTTAATTACTTGGCCCACCATCTTGTGATCCAAGTCGGATATTACCCAACAGTTCTAACCTGGTTTCGTAAATATGAAAATTCAACCGATTCTGAACGGGTTCCAACCCAATCTCATCCAAACCAGTTCCGACCATTGGAACGAGATCTAGCCGTTTTTTTTACAGTTTGGGGATGTTTTTGGCCCTTTTTTTTGTATTTTATGGCTCTTCTGTTAGTATAAATAGGTTATGGAATGAATGGGTTTTTGGCCTTTTTTTTGGAATTTTATGGCCCTTTTTTTTTTGTTTTTGGCTCTTTTGTTAGTATAAAAGCAAAAAAACGCTTTCAAAACGTTCATTTTAATCTCTAATCGCTCTCATTACGCTTGTTATACGCACTAATCTTTGTTACAATTCTTAGTCTTTATTTTCTATTCTTTTTAATACCACCCATGGCTCACTCGAATCATTCTTCTAGTTGTTCAAGGTTCAAACATCACTCCAACCGCCGTTCGCGTTATTACACATAGTAAAAACGTGAAAATGTGACACAATTGAGATTTGAATGAAATGAGTGAATGATCTCAAAAGACTCATTGCAAATGACCTAAAAACTCTGATTTCGGCTTTATCTTTGATGATGTGACCGTTTCTTGGTACGTCACAATAAGTTGTGGCATCTTTTGGTACATGTTTAATCAATCATCTGATCATATTTAAATAATTATCCATACATTATATGATATCCACATTCTGTTCAAATGGTTGCCACTTAATTTTGTGTTGAAGATGAATTCTGTGAAATCATTAGCCGAATCACCTGATCTCAAAAACATTTCTTCCATCTACGCCTACTCTTTAAACTCAACCGACCCCCCTGCTTCTGATCTTCAAGATGCAATCCCCACCATTGATTTCTCCTTACTCACCTCTACTAATCCTGATCTACGCTCACAAATGATCCGGGAACTCGATATCGCATGCAAGGATTGGGGCTTCTTCCGGGTATGTACTTTTTTCTTCTTTGAATAGCAACACCTAAACCCAAGATATCATCAACCAAAGACTCGGATCATATGACAACACCTGAATCCAGGTTGCCCCACCCCAAAAGGAACCCTTTGGGTTTTGATTTGTCATGGAAGGGTTTCGAACCCATGACGTACCTGCAATCTTGAACTAGTCACTTGTTTTTAATTAAGCTTTTTAATGAATTTCATTTATTTATTTATTTATTTTTTTTACATTCTTAGGTGATTAATCATGGTGTTTCTGAGAGTTTGATGAAGATGGTTATTGAAAAATCGAGTGAATTTTTTGATATGAGGGAGGAAGAAAAGAAAGAGTTTGAAGATAAAGGTGTTCTTGATCCAATCAGATATGGAACAAGCTTCAATCCTAAGGAGGATGCGATCTTCTACTGGAGGGATTTTCTCAAAATTATTGTACATCCAGAGTTTCATTCTCCAGACAAGCCCTTAGGTCTCAGGTGATCGTTATTTCAATCAAACAAACGTACCCAGTATATTTCCACTGTTCAGTAGGGTCTGGAGGAAGAATGGACACAAACATTACTCCTATCCCAGTTGAGATAGAGAGGCTACTCCGAAGGAGTCCCCGACTCAAAGTTGTCGAAGTTAATCATCCCAACACTTATAACGTTATTTTCACAAAATAAGTAAAATAACGTTAAAATTAGTGCAATTTTACTTTGGCCCCTTAAGGGCTCACACACACATATATTATATGTGTGCACCGTAAATAAGGCGTGTTATTTCAATCAAATTTTATAATTTAAATACAACTGATTTATGCATTTTTGTATTGTATTTTCTCACAATCAGTACAAAAATAAAAAAAAAAAGGATAAAATATTATATTCTAGTTAAATGAGTCATGTTTTTTACGTCTTCGGGTCATGTGTCTAGTAGGGGTGTTCATTTTCGGATATCCGAAGTTCGGATATCCGAACTTCGGATATCCGAAATTTCGGATTCGGATTCGGATATCCGTTCGGATATCCGAAATCAGAAAAAAAATAAAAAAAATTTAAAATGTATATTTCGGATATCCAAACATCCGAAAATTATCCGGATATCCGAAAATTATCCGAAATATCCGAAAAATATTCGGATATCCGAAAAAATATCCGAAAAAAATATCCGAATATCCGAAAAAATATCCGAAATAAAAAACTATTTTGGATATCGGATATCCGAACTATCCGAAAATTTTCAAAATAGGTATCCGAATCCGAAATTTCGGATATCCGAACTTCCGGATATCCGATTTTTTCGGATATTTCGGATTCGGATATTTCGGATTCGGATACGGATTTTTTTGAACACCCCTAGTGTCTAGCATGACATCTAATGTTTTCGTAACTGTACCGGACATAAAAGTGAATGTCTTATCAGTTACTGGCCGGACCAGTCGGACCGGTTGGACCAGATTTAAGAATTGGGTAACAAAATAAATATATACAAAAATTATATAATTATAAACACATTTAAATAAATATAATTAATGTTCATTCAAACATAATCATATTAAAAAAAACGCAGAATTTGATTTATACATTTTTGTATAAATTTTTGTATTGTATTTTCTCAATGTCAATACAAAAAAAAAAAAAAAAAAAAGATAAAATATTAAATTCTGAGTCATGTTTTTGTCTTCTTCTGGTCATGTCTCTAACATGACATCTGGTTCTTGTTGTATGTATTCCGAGTATTGTCACTTTTCTTGTTTGTGTAAATTTTTTGTAAGTTTAGGCATTTGAAAAGAACATTAAGGGTTTTTAAGGTTTTTTCTTAATTACTAGTTTTTTAATTTTTATATATAAGTTTAACGAGGGTTTTGAATTTTGACTAGTCAACACAGAACTTGCGGATGAGAGGAGCCGCTTACACAAATCTTTGAAACTAAACCTTAGTGATTTAAGCAAAGTTGTAAGAGAGATTGTAACTTTTAGCTTGGAACATAGTCACCCAAGAATAATTTTAACCGTCCCTTTAAATTTAATGTTCTGATGCATACGCCCGAGCTCACCTCGGAAGGAATCCTACAATTGGGTAAACCGCCTAACCTTGCCTTAATAAAAAATGGGTTGGCTCATATTCAAACCTCATACTTCTCATAAAAATGTTAAGAGAGTAACTACTGGACTATAAACCTTTTGTTTAAAAGAGTTGTCACTTACCTAGAAAAATAAGTAACTAACAAAAGAATTAATTGCACAAATGTGGTAATTTTTGTTTTAATTAATTAATTAATTTTAATTTTTTTTACACAAGGGTAATTATGGTATTTAAAAATTATAAACACATGCTATTGCATTTTTTAAAACAGTTGACATTATCATTGTATATTTTTTTTTAATACAAGACAAAAAATTGTAACATGAACATAGCATAGGGACCATCCACTTATTTAACTCTTAACAACAAGATTAGAATCCTTTATTGTTTAACTTAAACACCAAAACTAACAAATTTTGTATATGTTGTGTCACACTCATCAGCCCATGAACACGTCCCATTGAACCTAATAAATTTTGAATTTGAGGAGCCAAATTATAAATCAGCATCAACAACAACAACACGTGTCTAGTAAAATCAGACTTTATGGGGTCGAGAGAATGATAAAAACAAACCTTACCCGTATCCCAATGTAGTATGTTAAGTCTAAATTTTAGATGTTAAAAGGTTTTTGACTTGAATGAATGTGGAAGTCAATTAACACATGTTGCAGGGATGTATTATTAGAGTACTCAAAGAGGGTTAGAGAGTTAGTAAAAGGGCTGCTTAGTGGCATATCAACGAGCCTAGGCCTCGACCAATCTTATGTAGAAGAAGTTTTGAAATTGGAATCCAGCTTACAAATACTTACCGTCAATCTTTATCCCCCATGCCCACAACCCGAACTTGCAATCGGGTTTCCACCTCATTCGGACCATGGTCTGCTCACACTCCTGATCAACAATGGTGTTGGCGGACTACAAATCAAGCACAACGGGAAATGGGTCAATGTGAACAACGATTATCCAAACTCCTTCCTAGTCAATACAGGAGATCAACTTGAGGTACGTATTATGCCTGGCAAAATGGGCGGGTTAGGTCGGATTGGGTAACGGGTTAGAACGGGTTCGGGTCAGGATGGGTGCGGGTCAGAACGGGTTTTAAGCAAAATCAGTTCGGGTCTAAACGGATTGTTCTTAAAAAACATCAATTGGTTTAACTTAAGATGTGTTATAAGTAAACAAATAGTCCATTTGGATAATTTTTAATGATTTTCTCATCAAATATGTTATTAATTTTTTTTAAATGTTTGAATCCATTTCATTTACATAGTTATTTGGTTACCCATCTTGACCCGTATTGTGCTTAAGTGCTATTCATTTTAACCCATTAAATATTATGATGCTACTCATTTCAACCCATTATACTACAATTGTTTACCTAAACCAACTCATTTCCTTTATTATGAGTAAAAATTGTCACCTCTAGTACGTATGTTTGTTTGTTGGGAAAATCCCCAAAATGTCTAGCATGACTAACATTTTACCTCAAAATGTCCATTAGAAAATCCAATGTCCACCCTTTTACGGGCGCCGACGCCCGTATATACATAGGCGGGCTCCTATACAACCACTATTTAAAAATTAAGATGTGTGTTATTTAGGCGTGACGGTCCGTATACTCAACTTTAAATAGTGGTTTGTACGGGCGCCGACGTCCTACACAGTATGGACATTATCTAACATTAGAAGTCAAATGGGTATATTAGGGAAAAAATATAATCAAATGTGTATTTTAGGGATTTTCTCTTGATTGTTGTTTGTTTTTAATCTAAGGCGTTTAGAGTTCAGTTGAGTCATTTTAACAAAATTCTGAGCCAAAGTTCTAATCATGGTTCAACTAGCCGATTAAACTAAGAGCAGTCTAAGCTCCCTATTTTGGACCGGTTATCCCATGTCAAAACTAAAGTGCATATGTCTCACATTTGTTAGCTTATGATTATTTTTGGTGTCGGTGATAATTTAATCTTTTCATCGAGCAGATATTTAGTAATGGGGGGTATAAGAGTTTGGAACATCGAGCAATCGTGAATGATGCGGTCACAAGATTATCGGTTGTTGTGGCCAACGGACCGTCACTGGACGCGGTGGTGGAGCCGGCTAAGTTGGTGACCGAAGAAATAAGCCGGCCAGCTTACTATATTCCTATGAAGTACAAGGAGTATCTTGAAATGCAACAAAGCAACAAGCTTGTTGGGAAAACTTGTTTGGACAGAGTTAGGATATAAAGAATGCATGATAATTTGATACATCAACTTAAGAATATCGTGTTTATATCTTCATAAGTCCGTGTATATATGTATCAGTCCTCAAGTGACAAAAGTAAAATTACATTAATTTTAATGTTATTTTACTTAATTTTTGTGAAAATAACGTTAAAAGTGTTTGGTGGTTGGTCACTCAGGCATCATGACCGGGAGTCTCATTGGAAACAGTCTCTCTATTTTTACGGGGTAGATGTAAGGTTTGTCTTCATCTTATCATTCTCAGACGCTATCTTAACTTTGCTAATGATCGAATATACTAAGTATGATGATGAGCCTCATAATTCCGTGTATGATGATCTTCATAAAGCTAGCTCTTTAAGGCCTAAAGCATGCCTTAAGATTTTAAAACTTTTGTGCTTTAAGACTTGAGATTTTACGAAAAAGTGAGAACTTTAATCTTATCTAGGTTTTGATATTTAAAATCTTGTTTTTCATCTGTTTAATCCGTGGTTATTGTCACAACATGCTAGTAAATCCTTAATTACGTACAAATAAAAAAGGAAACAAGTAAAAATCATTAAAATCTAAAATGCATGTTTTATAACATCAAAAATCTTTAAATCCCCACATGAATATTCCAAGAGGCCATCTTTATAAACCAAAAAATACAAAGAATAAGGTAAACAATCATTTAAAAATCATACCCAACGCATGATTAGAAACATAAAAATCAAATAACTTCAACACACATGTTCCAATTGACAGTCTTCATAACAACCAAACATTACATAACAAGTTAACAACACCACATATTATGCATAGCTGAGGGATCAGTGACGGATACTTCCGGCAACCGGAGGAGTGAATATTCTGGTAAATGGATCGGCCGATGGCCCGGAGGGGATGCCAGGAAAAGGGAAGTTGGGAAGTGTGGGGATAAAAGGAGGCATTGGTGGTAACGGTAGTGAGGGGACACCAGGTGAGCCGGTGGATGGGATAGGTTGAGGAAAAGGTGGCAGTGAGGGGATCGGTAGAGTGGCGGGAAAGCCAGGGACGGAGAAGAACAACAGGCGGCTAGCCGTGGCGGTCTGGAGGTTGTCGGAGAGAAAGAGAGCGGCGAAGAGGGTGAAGATGATGAGGGTGGTGGAAGCCATTGAAGGAGTTGGAATGAAGGTGTGGAAGAAATGATACTTTAGGAGGGATTATATAGAGGATAGTTATTTTTGTAATAGTTAGTAACATATATAAATATAAAATAATTACGAGGAATAAAATAAGTGTAAAGAATTTAATCAATATAAAAGTTAACATATGGCCTATTTGTTTTCTCTTTTTTATATTTACTTTTAGTTTTAGTATTTGTTTAATTTCTCCACAAATTTATATTTATATAAAGTAGATTTAATTAAGATGAAGTACATAACGAGACATCTATTATCATTATCATTTGTAATGCTAATAGTTTTGAAGCATATATGAATAAAATTTGTTTAGATATACATTTAATAGACCTTTCAATTACTAAAAAATGACTTCACAAACAATTCATAAAATAATTTAACAATGCAAAAAACATCGAATATTTGCAAGACCGGCTTATAATATAACAAACAAAAAAAAAGCCCTATCTTAAGGCTTCTAAAATCAAGGGGCCCCAAATTTTTAGAGTAAATTGACTTTTTAGTTGTAATGGATTCTGATTGTAATAAAATTTCTAGTTGTTTTTATATTTGTAATTAATAAGCTTGGCAAAATAGGCGGTCTGAGTCAGGGTGGGTAACAACCAATATGTCATAATAGGTTCGGGTCAGGATGAGTGTGGATCAAGATGAGTTTTAAGCAAAATCGATTTGAGTCAGAATGAATTCTTTTAAAAAGCTTTAATTTATTTTAAATTAATATAAGTTGTAACTAAACAAATACTCTATTTTAATAATTCTAATGATTTTCTTATCGAACATGTTATTGATAATTCTTACCCGTTTAAATTCATTCTATTAATATAACTTTTAGGTTATCCATCTTGACCGCATCGTGCAAAATTGGTTCGAGTCTAAATGAATTCTTTTGAAAATCTTTAATTTATTTCAACTTAAAATAAGTTGTAACTAAAGTATATTTTAATAATTTTAGTGATTTTCTTATCAAACATATTATTGATAATTCTTACCCGTTTAAATTCGTTCTATTAACATAGTTTTTAGGTTATCCATCTTGATCCGCATCGTGATAAGGTGTTACTCATCTCACCCGTTATATGTTTTGGTGTTACCGATTCAACACAAAACACAATAATTGTTCACTCAAATCAACCATTTTATCTTGTTTAGGTCAAGATTGTCAGGCTAATAATTTATATGCACATTGTATTTGTGATTTATATTTTTTTTCCTGCTTCATTATTATTTTTATGTTTTGTGTCTAAAACTTGAAAAATGTTTTTATTTATAGTTAAAAGAGGGCCCCGATTTTGATTTTCGCTTTGGGACACCAGAAGGCTTGAGACGGCCCTGAATATTTGTCGGCGATAGTTGTTATCGTCGAGAATCTATCAATGAAGCTTCATCAAAACTTTTGTTGTAGGTAGTTGCGGAGTTTGAGAGTTAGAGAATGGGGTAAAAATTTATGAGACTCAAATTATATGTTAAATATTTTAAACGAGGGAGCAAAACCCGTATTTTTAACTAAAAATAATATTTCGGCTCGAAAATTAACATTACTGACGAAAAAAGAGAGGGGTTGTCCCCCGGTATCCACATAGCTTCGCCCCTTGTTGTTTGTAGGTATAAGACGTTTTTCAGTGAACACCAATTGATAAAACTGACAGATGTTGGTTATGACACATTTACGAATGGCTTTGCCAAATAGTATTTATCAACTTTGTTGACAAAATTTCCAATTTTGAATCTTACTTTAATTGTAAGTTTATTTATTTTATTAAATTCGATTATTTAATTTTAATTATAAATGTTAAATTTAAATTTTAAGTTTAAAATTTTTTTATTTTATCTGATTTTAATTTTAAACATTTTTATTTAGTTTCATAATAATTCATTTTTGCATGTAGATTTAAATTAAAAAATATATATAGACATAATATAAATTAAAACTGTAAATTAAAAAACTATTATAACAAAATGAAACAGCATATATGTTTAGCATATTAACAAGACTTTTATGCAAAGTTTTGTCAAAGTGTGAACTTTCTAAGGATGTCATTTAGAATAAGAGTTAAAGTTAGAAACTTTTAAGATGCGGATATAACTTTTTCGTTGGCTTACATGCTTAAATTTTCTTGTACTATTATTTTTTTTTTAGATTTTACACGATATTTTCGTACTGTATTTAATGTTTTAATAATATTATATTCGATTCTAATTATCCTGTCATCATTTATTTGTTATTGGTAATTTTAAATTCTTATAAGTTTAGTTTTTTGTGAGAAGTAGAGGTGTTTAAAAAAACATGTATCCGAATCTGAAAATCCGAACCTGAAATATCAGAAACTTGAGAAATCTGGAAGCTTGAATACCCAGAAATTTGGATATCTGAAAATTCGGATTCGGATACTTATTTTGAAAACTTTTGAATATTTCGGATATTTGATATATCTTGATATCCAAAATAAGTTTTTTTGGATATTTTTTGAATATATCGGATTACTTTTTTTGATATTTTTGATATTCGATTATCTGAAATACATTTTTAAAAAAAATCAACTTTTTTCCTGAGTTCGGATATCCGTTTAGATATCTGAATCTGTATTTGAAATTTTGGATATCCAAATATTGAATGTCCGGAATTTCGGATACGTATACGAATATTGAAATTTACTATCTGAAAATGAACACCCAAATGAGGAGATTATTCTCAAAATTTGTTTCTTTAAATATTTCGTTTTGTAAAATTATTTTTAAAAATTCTATATTTCATAATAATTTGGTTTTTTAAAAAGTGTTTTTTTAATATTAAAATATTTTTAATGTATTAAAAAAGCCTTTTTTTTAAATGTGTTAAAAGTAATATTTAATATTTTAATATATGGTATATTTAATAGGAGAGAGAGGCGGGAAGAAAAGTCAAGTGCTCTAGAAATGTGCCAAGTGTCCTTAGAAAACCTTTATTTATTAGTTAAGTAAGATAAGATAAGATAAGATGTTTAATGGAGTATGGTTGTATAAATACAAAACAAAAAACTAGCTAACAGAGTGGGTTTCAAAGTATGGTCATGGTTAGTTCATAGGTTGACATATTTTGTGTGTCGAGTTGGGCAATCGTGTCTTAGGAGAAACCCATGTATTACATGGGTTGAATAATAAGAAATATAATTCATTAACATTAAATAATAAAAAAATATTTAATAATTATAAAGTTATATTTAGGATTAAACATAATTGAATTATTCTTATTGTTTATTAAATTTTAATAAATTAGTAAATTATTAGAGTAAGAAAAATCATATTTTTTTTAAGATTAATCATATAACCTAATTACTAAAAATTAACATTATTTATTAGAATAAAGAGCCGGGAAAAACATTTTCAGATTTAACCAGAACATGACACGTGTCTATTAAAACTACTCCTTTATTATATTAGGTAGATGTCTTGTATTTGTAATATCTTCTCACGAGTAGATATATATCACATTGATCACACCACACTAAAGCTCATGTTCGCTTTTTTCATTTTTTTTATTGCGTTTTTTGTACGTTTCAATACATGATCATAAACAAGCAGTATTACTACTGTATTAGAACACAAGATAGTTACACATGAAAATACAACACAACACAATAACTTCTTTGTGGGTTTTGTTTTGGTCAAATACTTGGGAACCGTAGATCAAGGAAAATGAATATATAAATATTAGTTCATTTTATTTATTTATTTATTTATTTATTTTTGTGGTTACCTTCTTCCAACAGAAATGCAAGCAGTAATTTTTCATTTTTACTCCCAAAGAAATTTTTTTTTCCTCTTTGTGCTTACTCCCAAGAAAAAGATCTCGTGTCCATATCACACAACAGAAAGGATTTTTTTTTTCTTTTTGGTTCAATTTTCTTTAATTTTATACAGTTATACTCATTAATAAATCATAAATATGCATATTTTAGTGTTAAATTATTAATCATGCATATTAAATAATTAAACCATGGTTATAGTTAAATATTTAAACAATAAAAAAAACATCTTGCATGTTCTACAAGTAGAATATACCACCTTTCAGGTGTATATGGAATTTAATCTGTAGAATTAGCCCAACGTGATTACTTTAATTTCACATGAAAAATAAATAAATCTTGCGATCGTTTGACGACCCATATATAATTTGTGATTTCTATATTTTATAGTCATATATGTATAGAGGAATGTTCAAATACGAATAATTTTTTGCTTAAACAGAGTAAGAACCACGAGGAATATGATATGTGACATGGTAAAAAAGAATTAATGATGGTTAATTTGGGTATAATATTTTTTGTTGATTTTTTCAAATTTCTCATTTTTTTTATAAATGTTAATAACTTTTTTCATATGGTATTATTTTTAAAAATTTACACCACAAAATCAAATATTTTGTTATCTTTAATTAGTGTATAATATTGATAAAAAATAATTAAAATAAATTAAGTCGTACTAGCTTCTTCGTATTTATGCTGTATATTTTTAAAACGTATTGGATCTTGCGAGAATTGTACTGTATTTTTAGTTTAATATAGTATATTAATGTAAAAAAAAGATGCAACAAAAGTATATCACAAAAATACAGTTTAAAAAGTGCGTCACAGA
The DNA here is from genome assembly GCA_009363875.1 of Mikania micrantha. Lineage (NCBI taxonomy): Eukaryota > Viridiplantae > Streptophyta > Magnoliopsida > Asterales > Asteraceae > Mikania > Mikania micrantha. Next base: position 19,060,375 of record CM018682.1, on the reverse strand, counting down.
AAAACACAGTATAACACTTTAATATGCTATATTTAAAAAAATGTACATCAACACTAAACTCAAATTAAAGAGAAAAAAACACTCAAATTTATAGTATGATTATTTCTAGAAAATACTATCAAATGAAAACGTTACGAACATTTAAAAACGATAGTATTTGAAAAAAAAAAGTCAAAAAAATGTCTCTTCCTGTTATACTATTCAATCCTTTTTATTTAATACATTGATATCTGCAATTACTTTAAATTTAAGAAGATAAATACCTCTTTATAATCTTTATAGATAAATTTTTTCTATGTAGATCCACCCTTATATATATGGAGGAAAATTTGAAAGTTTACTTAAGGTAAGAAAACCTGTCAAAAACTTTATGAAACAATAAAGATTATTTTTTAAATATATAATATGTGTTATTATAAAAATTTTAAAAACAAAATAGACACACACATATATTTACGTATGACAATTTATTTTTTTTGTATCATAATCTTTCTTGTTTTGTTTTTTTCGTATTATATTCTTTTTATGTATTAGATTTTTTTTATTTTTTGTACTAAATTTCTTATTTTTTGTACTATATTTTTGTTTTTTATTGGATTTTGTTTTTTTTGTATTGAATATTTATTGTACCAAATTATTTTTATTCCTATATTTTTTGTTCTGGATATTTCTTTTTTTTTGTACTGAATTTTTATTATTTTGTACTGAATTTTTTAATAGATATTTGTTTTTATACTGGATTTTTATTTTTCATAATGGATTTTTTAATTTTTTCAGTACTTGAATTTTGTTTTTTGTACTAGATTTTGTTTTTTTTTTCTACCAAATTTTTATTTTTATGTTTTTTTGCATATCACATTTCAAACATTTAGACAAAAATCTCTTCGTGTGTGATACTTTCCTTATATTTAGTAGATCTTTGGGTTAATTAATTAGTAGGTGAACGGGCACAAAAAAAATTATGAGGGTTAATATTTTCAACAGGGCCGTCTCTGAGAGATTAGGTGTCATGTGTGAATTCTAAAAATGGGCCCCTACATGTGCGTGTGTGATAATTAGTTTGAAATAAATATGAAGTGAGTTAATTTGTTTTTTTACCTAAATTATAAATTGTAACGAGTTATTTGGTCAATGTTTAAGGAACAAGTTTTTCTTTTAACTTTTATAAAATTTGTAACTGGATTAAATACATTTCAAAAATTGAAATTTAAATTATATGTGTTTGTTGTAAAATAAATTAATATATATATAATATACAAATTTTTTAAAGAAATTAGGCTCCTCTAAAAAAATGGGTCATGTGCGGTTACACCACTCGCACTTGCTCTAAGACCCCCTGATTTTCAATTGGGTAAATGAGTGTGCCTATAAAGTATTAACTTTCGCTTAATATTTTTGTTTTTATACTTATTTTCAAGGGCTAAAAGTCATAAAAGTTTTCTTTAGTTATGAGGTGACACTATTTTTATAAAATCTATCCGGCTGCGTCAACTTTCAAAAAGATATATACTCTCTGCCTTGCTTAGAATGTATATATAATCCAAATAATTTTTTTTTCTTAATTCTCGATACTTCCTGCCTTGCATAGAATGATTATCAAACTTGATTAGTTATTTCTGTAAGTGCTACTTTTCTAATGGCAATCTCTAGGTTGGATCTGATTTATGGAACATTATCATCTACATTGTATTATATGTTTGATGTATGCATTATTTGCAAGGTTTCTTTTTTCAACATAGTGAATAGATTTAATTAAAACCGTGTTTACAGAACCAGACTGGAACGGTCAACTGGACTGGACCAGTCGGTGAGACTGGTTGGGCCGGGAACCGATCACGGATCCGGCTCAGTAAACCTAGTTGTACCATCGTTTAAGTAAACTACGAACATGTAGTCAAACTAAATGGTTGGACTGGTCAATGTTATTTCAATTTCTTATATCAAATTATATATATATATATATATATATATAGGGCATGGAATTTTTGATAACCCTCATCTTTTGTTACAACCCATTAACCATCATCCAATGGTTACTTGAAAAAGGTAAATGTATAGGATCGTGACACGTGTCAATTCTTTTGTCTTTAGTATGAAGGGCATTTAGGACATTTGTTATTTATATAAAGTTTACCCCCTTTTTTTTTAAACATTCATAACTTTTTTATACTATATTATTTTTTAAAAAAAATTGCACCATTATACTCGTCTCATTTTTCTCTTTAATTTCGTTATAGTCTCGACCAGTTTTTTTTTTATTTTTTTGATGTCATGTATTTACATCATTGTAACGAGCTTAACGATAGCAAATTAATTAGAAATTTTTTCTAACAATGGTAAATTACAGTAATGTAACACAAAATGAAGTAATGTAACACAAAATGAAGTAATTTACAATGACATAATTAACGGTGACGTAACACATTATTTACAGTGATGTAATTTTCTCTTTAATTTCCGTTATAATGTTGACTAGTTTTTTTTAATTTTTTTTCTTATTGCCCATTATTAACATCGATATAACGAGCATAAATATAAAACATTATTTTAAATTTTTTTCTAACAATGATAAATTACAGTGATGTAATTAATATAACACATTATTTTACTTTTTCTCTAACAATGATAATTACAATGATAAATTACAGTGATGTAATATAACACATTATTTTGATTTTTTTTCTCTAACAATGATAATTATAGTGATGTAATTTATCATTGTATTTAGGCTCGTTACAAATTAGGGATGAGCAAAAAACCAAAAAAAAACCGAACCGAAACCGAATTAACCGAAAAAACCGAACCGGAACCAAATTAACCGAAAAAACCGAAACCAAATTTTACGTCAATGTAAATTACATCACGATAAATTACGTCAATGTAAATTACATCACTGTAATTTATCATTTTTAAAAAAGTTTCAATTAAATTTGTTATATTTAAGCTCGTTACAATGATGTAAATATAGGACATCTAAAAAAAGTAAAAAAAATTAGTCGAGACTATAACGGAATTAAAGAGAAAAATGAGACGAATATAATGGTGCAATTTTTTTAAAAAAATAATATATTATAAAAAAGTTATTAATGTTTAAAAAAGATGGGGGGAAAAACTTATAAAGGTAAAATGACTAAGATGCCCTTTTTAATATTTTAATGAAAAGCTTATGTGTAAATTAATGATTGGTTGAAATGGGTTATGTAGTTGTAGCAAAAGATGAGGGTTATTTTTTATACCCTTCCCTATATATATATATATAATAAAATTTATGAAATTATTTGACTTTTAAATGACCTAATGCCCTCTGAATTCTGAATATACATGATTTAGAAATCATTTATGATTGAGAAATTGTATATTTAAAATCCAATGTTTGTTTGACTTGATATCGCCAACATGTAATTAATCCTAAATACGAGCAACTAATTAGAATGTAATTAATCCTGAATATGAGTAACTAATTAGGAGTGTCAAAAAAATCAAAAACTATTTAGAACTGAAAACAAAAAAAACCGAACCGAATTATGAACTCGGTTTTTGGTTTGGTTCCTAAATCCTAACTATATCTGAATTCTGAATTTCGGTTCGGTTTTTGGTTCCATATATGTTTTGAATTCGGTTTATTCGGTTACCCTATTAAACCGAATTTAGATTCAAAATTATTATTATTTATTAATAATATACAATGTTGATTCAGTTTATTCGGTTAAATTCAATTAAATTTATTCGGTTTTTAACCATTTTATTTGGTCTTTAAACAATTTATTCGATTGAATTTGGCTTGTTCTGTAAACCGAACCGAATTGATTAAAGTTATTGTGAACTCGGTTCGGTTTTTTGTTACGGATAAAAAATTTTCAAAACTGAACTGTTTAATATTCATATAACTAATTAATTAACCTAATCTACGTAACAAATTAAAAATGGTATCTTAGGATATTAATCTCTTAACCTATCCTATATTCTAGGAAATTTTTTGTTACTATCACCTTAGTTTTCGATCTCTCTTGTATTTTAAATTAAAATTAAAATTAAAGAATTTGGTTATTACCCACATCGACCCAACAAATTGGCTATTTTTGATCCGAAAATAATTAGGTAAGATTAGCAGGATATCTTTTAGTATTAAACATATATGATCCTTATCCAAACAAAAAATGGTTATCTTATCCAAATCTATCGAAGTATCCAAGCAAAATTTTGGATCTGTTTTTTGGTTTAGATATGATTCGAATTTCAATTTTTTTTAATTACATGTTTTTTTAACACTTCGTATATTTGAATTGAAACCTTCATACTATAGTTATTTTCAAGATGGAAGTTAAGATAGTTTAGGGTGATGATAGACATGATTAATGGTGTGGACTCCTTCGAAATTATGTTCCTCATAACAATATATTCTATATATTTCAAAATCTCATAAGAAAATCTCATGGCTTCGTATCATGATGCAGAAGGGAATTACAATGCATATATATCATGATGTAGAAATCACTTCGAATGAACAAATTCATTTTAAATTTAAATTTAGAATGAATTTATTCATTTGTAGAATGAATTTGTTCATTCGAAATCATTTATAAATCGTGTTATTTTGGGACAGTTTCTTGATAGATATACAAGTAAGGTTTTTGATCTAAGTAATTTATTAGAGTTGAAAGTTGGATTAATGATAAAATCATTAAGGTTAATGCGTTTCTCCCGAGGTTATTGATTCAAGCTTCATCAAAGACGAACCGGTGAAGCCAGTTCTAACCTTTAATAAGCCGTTCGACAATTCCTCGAATAAATGTTTAAAATACAGGGAATATGAAGCAAGCCTTAGTTTTCAAAAGGTTCGATAATTTTCAATATCATAACTTCATAAGGTTAGGTTTTTTTTAATAGCATGTGTAATTTTTTTTCTTGTTTCCTTATAGAATTTACATGACAGGAAACTTTGGGAGACATGATAGCCATGCTACATGGTCACAAGCCTATAAAAAAATCGCATGGAGAAGTGAATTACAATGAATATATATCACGGTGTAGAAATGACTTGGACTAGACAAATTCATTTAAATTTAAATTCAGAATGAATTTGTTCATTTCAAGTCATTTATAAGTCGTGTTATTTTGAGACACTTTCTTGGTAGACATGCAAGCAAGGTTTTTGATCCAAGTAATTTATTAAAGCTGAAAGTTCGATTAATGACAAAATCATTAAGGTTATTGTGTTTCTACTGAGGTAAATGATTAGAGATTCGTCAAAGACGACAACAACAACAACAACAATACGTATCCAGTGTAATCCCACATTGTGGACGAACTGGTGTAAAAAATTATATCAATATTCACAAGAAAAAGACTGTCATTTATTTTTTACAAAACTTGTGATCTTCTTGTTCGTGGGGAAAACAAACTACAAAACTTGAGGGGCTAATTTGATGAACCAGCAAAACTTGAAGGACCAGTTCCCAAAAGGGTAAAATTAAAAAAAGGGGCCGAAAGTTTACGAGTGGCCGTACAAAGTTGCCGTTACATCTGCTCGACTGCTCTTCTTGTTCATAAACCCTTACAAATTTCGCTCTTAAAGATCAAACCCTAATTCTAAGGGTTTGTTAACGATCGACATGACTTACTCCGGCAAAAAATTCAAAGTTTTTTCGTTCGATGAATCGGTTCCCGAGGAAAATCGTATTTGGAAATCTGCACTGTTGGGGAAGGAGAAGAAGAAGTCTCCTTGCGTTGATTCGGGTGTCGACCACTATAATTTTCTGGAATCATGTACGTATTGGAACACACTCGATTAATTAGTTCAAACACGTAATCGGTGCACCGGATTATTGTGTACATATTGATGTTGTTGATGGAATCACATAATATTGATTCCACGATTTGGATGTTTGGGGTTTTTTCTTTTCGATATGGATTCGAGTTTCTAGTTGTTGAGAAATACCACAAATATTAAAGATGAGATTAGTATTTGTGGCAAGTAGTACAGGTGAAGTTGCCGCTTGAAAATCTGGATAAGGTGCTAGGATTTCGTTCTTTTATGTTTGAATTTGCACCGTTTTTTAAGGCTCATCATTGTTGGCTATGATTATTTGACGATTCTTATTGAGGTGACACTTGAACTGTTGAACATATTTATGCTTTTGACAGTTAGTCTAATACCAACTTGATTGTTAGATCAGTTATTAATCTGCTAATTTTAATCCTTATTTATATGAATAACTTACTTCTGATATTACTAAATGATAAATTGATCCTCAAAAGTAGCATGTCTTTGGTATGTTACACCTCACCCATGCATCCTTAATGTATAGTTGATTATAATATATGGGGGCACTTTTAGTTAAAATCCAAATTTAAGTAGAGACAACGTGAACCCCATAAGCACTCAGCACATATTAAGTGCTGACCAGATATAGTAAGAGAGAGAAAGGGAGGTGGTTAGATGATTGCCTTATGTAAAACAATAGGTAAATGCATGTAGTTCTCTGCTTAAAATTCTTCAGCATGAACAACTCTTTATATATGTATTTGTGTAATTTAAAACTAATCATAAGTTGAGGTGGAAATGCTACTGCACAATTTGTCCTGAATTAGCTATGTTCACAATCTAAATAAAACTAGGAATCATATCCATGAGAATTGATGATCAATCTGAAGTTGGCCATAAATTGTTGCGTAGTGTGTTAAATCAGACAGTGTCTTTACAGTCAACCACATTTGCCCTCTTTAAATGAGACAACTTTAACTACCTACCTTCTTATTCTCCGTAGTTGCAGGAGGAAGGGCTTGTAAAGGAAAGAAACTCAGGAATGAACGATCAATTGCTCATGAAGTTGACGATGCAATGACTGAGAGAATAAATCGATCTGATGCTGCTTTACAATCCAGTTCTTCGAACTACAATTTAAATGCTGTATCTCAATCAAATTGTCCTGATTATTTAATATCACACAAGGTTTCCACTGACAGAAAGGTTTTAGACTTTAACCAACGATTTCACTTGGATGATGTATTTAGTATCTGAATTTTTAATTGTTGATTAAATTAACAGTGCAGGGGGCTGCAACATGGACTTGAAACAATTTAACATTTTCTAAATTTCATTTTGTGTTGCAGAATGAGCCCATTTCTATAATCTCTGATGAGGACAATGATAATTCATCTACAGTGTCTTCTAGTAATTTTGCAGATGCTAAAGAACTTCTTGAGAACGAGATTACTTCACATGAGGAGGCAAGTGCATTCGTGATCGTTCTTAAAGTTAAATGAAGAAATTAATAGAAGTATCTGGTAAAAACAGTGATCATTCTTAAAGTTAATGAAGAAATTAATAGAAAGATCTGGTAAAAACAAATTTGCTTATGTTATTGATGTTAACTACCCTATTGCAATTATAAAACTAATTATCTGTTGAATAATGTAAAGTTAAATGTAATTGTGTTGTAACAAAATGGTAACAATCTTTGTATTGTTATTGTGTCTTATAATGAGAGAATACAAGAGAATATATATAGGCTTAGATCTAGAAGATGAAAAGCCTTTAGGAAGACAAAAAGACTCAACATGAATACTAATAAATTAACTAGAAGATGAACGGCCCAAGGCCTTAATGACTTCTGTTAATACTCCCCCTCAAGCTAATGGCGGGAACTGACTTTGAGCTTGGTCTTTAGTAAAGCAAATCGATCAGTCGGAAGTGGTTTTGTGAAAATGTCTGCAATCTGATCCTTTGTAGATATGAATCTAACCATCAGTTGACCCCGAGCAACACGTTCACGAACAGTGTGATAATCAACTTCAATATGTTTGGTTCTAGCATGGAAAACTGGATTTCTGGAAAGATAAGTAGCTCCCAAGTTATCACACCAAAGGGTAGGAGCAGCCTTCATTATAACATGTAACTCACGAAGAAGAGTTTCAAGCCAAACAAGCTCTGAGACGGTATCGGCCATAGCTTTGTATTCAGATTCGGTTGATGACCTTGATACAGTCTTTTGTTTTCTGGCAGACCAAGACACTAGATTATTCCCGAGATAGATGGCATATCCCCCCGTGGATCGACGGTCATCAGGACAACCAGCCCAATCTGCATCTGAGAAAGCCTGAATATAACTGTTGTGTGAATCAGCATAGGCATGAAGATGAATCTGTGATGAATGAGAGATCAGCAACCCATGATTAATGGTTCCAAGAAGAAACCGCAAAATCCTTTTAACCGCAGACCAGTGATTTTCTGTGGGAGAGTGCATGAACTGACAAACCTTATTAACAGCAAAGGAGATGTCTGGGCGAGAGAGAGTGACATACTGTAATGCACCCACAAGTTGGCGATACCGTACCGGATCCGAGAAGGCTGGACTGTCACCAAGAGACAGGGAGGATGTGGTAGTACAAGGAGAAGGAACAGGTTTGGCCGACAACAAATTTGCACGAGCAAGTATATCCTGAATATATTTCCGTTGAGATAAAATAATATCAGAACCCTGACGCACAACCTCCACACCGAGGAAGTAAGATAAAGGGCCCATATCTTGTAAAGAAAAGGTGGCGCCAAGACGTTTTACAACCTGATCAATGGCCCTATCATTGTTCCCTGTAAGAATAATGTCATCAACATAAACGAGCATATAAAGAAGTGTCCCATGATGTGAATATATAAACAGTGAAGGATCCGTTTTAGAGCCATAGAATCCAAGCGAACCAAGAGCCGAACAAAGCCGTTCAAACCAGGCCCGAGGAGCCTGCTTAAGACCGTAAAGGGAACGACGAAGTAAACACACATGATCTGGGTAATGAGGATCAACAAATCCTTGAGGTTGCTGCATATACACTGTTTCCTGCAAATTTCCATTTAGAAAAGCATTTTGAACATCTAATTGTCGGAGGGACCACTTTTGAGTAACTGCCAAAGATAAGACTGTGCGAATGGTAGCAGGTTTCACAACAGGACTAAAAGTTTCGTTATAATCAACACCCTCTTGTTGATTGTATCCCTTGGCAACTAAACGTGCCTTATATCGACTGACCGCCCCTGTTTGATCACGTTTTATCCTGTACACCCATTTGCAATTTATAACATGATAATTTGGATCACGAGGAACTAATGTCCATGTTCCATTCTTTAATAGTGCAGAGAACTCCTCGGCCATAGCTTTACGCCACTGAGGATTGCCATTTGCGTTGGTAAAGGTTACGGGTTCGGTTTCTGGCTTAGTGGTTGCATGAAAGGCGGAAGGATTATATTTTTGTGGAGGTTTCACGTTTTGACGAAGGTGGCTGGGACGAGCACGATTTGAGTTAGGAGGCGGCTGATTTGAATCTGTTTGTGAAGTAGAAAACGGCTGAGTGGTAGTGAATTGATCGAATGCAGGAATTGTGGATGATGTGCGACGGGAATAGGTTCTGAGTGGTGGAGATGGAGGCTGCCCGGCAGGAGCCGATGAGGAAGTTTCAGGAGGCGGCGGAACAGGAAGATCAGCCGCCGGAGATGCGGTTGTGTGAGGAGATGAGGTGGAGATGAAGAAGCCGCTGAACTGGTTTGTGGCGGAGGAGGCTGTTCGGATGGAAAAGTAGGACCATCCGGGTAAGAGGAGACATATGGATTTGAGGTGGGTGTAGGTGGTGTAGTTGGTGCAGATGGCGGTGTATGAAAAGGAAAGACACTTTCAATAAACCGAACGTGACGTGCGATGTACAAACGTTCATGAATCGGATCGAAGCAGCGATAGCCATGATGGGATGGACTATAGCCTAGAAAAACACACGAGACGGAGCGGAAATCCATTTTGTTAGGATTGTACGCACGAAGATGGGGAAAGCATTGGCATCCAAATACCCGTAAAAAGGATAAGTCGGGTTTAATTTTGAAAAGGTGTTCAAAAGGAGAAAGGTTGGCGGTGGTTCTAGATGGCATTCTATTAATTAGATAAACCGCGGTGTCATATGCAAAGTGCCAAAAACGAGAGGGCACCCGAGATTGGGCCATGAGAGTAAGGCCAGTTTCAACGACATGTCGAATAGTTGATGGATCCCTGTTTGGACATTGGGTAGGAAGATGGCCAATGCCACACCTATTACACGACCCGTACACAGTGTTTTGATTTGATGCCCATGAAAACTGTGAAGAACCTCCTCGGTTATAAGAAGTGCCCCTTGAATGAGTGAAACGACCACCACGACCACCACGATTTCCCCCACGGCCCCTACCGCGAGAGGTGTAGTAGGCCGACGGGCTGGAGGAGGAGCCTCCATTAGAACTGGCCGTGGATGCAGAAGATGAAGCTGATTGTGGTTGAAGCTGAAGGCCTAACTTTGTAACAAGTTGTTGAAGACTTTGCAGTGTTGCATCAGGAATGGATGACGATGGTGTAGGATGAGTTGTAAAGGCATGGACCGGAGGCACATCAGAGATTGGCTTCTTGATCATGTACTCGTGATCAGCAAGAAGCGCAGGAAGTTCAGAGAAGACAGCAGTGTAGTCACGAGAAAAGAGATTCTGTTTGACTCCATTATATTCTTCACGTAAACCTGAAACAACAAGCATTAGTATATCTTTTTCATCCATAGGTTTACCGATGTTTGCAAGATGGAGGACGATCGGCGAAGAAAGCCGATCGAAAAAGAAAGGCAGAGATGTTAGCGGCAATTAGGTTAAACCGGCTCTGATGCCATGTTGAATAATGTAAAGTTAAATGTAATTGTGTTGTAACAAAATGGTAACAATCTTTGTATTGTTATTGTGTCTTATAATGAGAGAATACAAGAGAATATATATAGGCTTAGATCTAGAAGATGAAAAGCCTTTAGGAAGACAAAAAGACTCAACATGAATACTAATAAATTAACTAGAAGATGAACGGCCCAAGGCCTTAATGACTTCTGTTAATATTATCTTATTATTGCAACGTGAAGCTAATTAGTTTCATATCAACCGTACAAAATCAATTATTTAAGGGAAATCTAATTTATTTGTTGACCATGTTACGAAAGATTTTTGTCTTATTTTCTTGTTATTACATATATTAGGATAAATGATTATTGTTTGAATAAAAAGATGCCTGTTAATATAGTCTGATAGTGATGAAATTTTGCAATTGAGATGTTGATAGATGTTGAAGGATGAGATGATGGGCTAGCTTTTAGATTTAGTTATAAATATGACCTTGCATTGTGAAAAATTGAAGGAGGGACTTATGCTCTTATAGTCTTATGTTTATCTGATAAGAACTCAAAAATTGAAGCAAACTAGGATAGAGGATTTCACTGATATTCCCACTTCGAGAGGGGTAATCTCCAATTACAAAGAGTAATTCACGAAATTAAACAAGACAAAGAACAAAATAAAACACAGCAACATTCAAATAGAAAACAAGATCAAAAAGAAACTGCCACTAACTACCCACTATCCTCACTAAGCCTTATTCTCAGTAAATGGATTAAACATGTGAGGAAATAATAACTCCAGCTGGTCCATGCCCACGTCAGCAGCTTGAGACTTATACTTGCGTCGAGTATAAACCCGAATTGGTGGCTGATTCTTATCAATACTTCCCCCTCCAAAAGCGGACTTGTCCTCAAGTTCGAAATAAGGAAATTGAGCAGCAATCAGATCATAAGACTCCCAAGTAGATTCTTCTTTAGGCCGATTCTTCCATTCAATCAACAGTTCCAAGATTTGATTACCTTCAAACATGACTCAACGATGTGTAATCACCGATTGTGGTTGTAAATCATACTCCCAATCTTTCGTAATAGGCAGAGGAGGAATGTTAGAAGTAGGGTTATAACCTCGCGCCAATTTCAGCACCGAAACATGGAATACCGGGTGTATCCTAGCATCAGCAGGAAGCTCCAACTCATATGCAACCATACCCACCTTTCTCTTAATACGATAAGGACCAAAGAAACGTGGAGATAACTTCTCATAGCGACGCTTAGACAAACTCCGCTGCCGATAAGGTTGAATTTTTAGGAACACAAAATCACCTGCCTCAAAAGAAAGTTCCCTTCTCTTTAAATCAACTTGCATCTTCATACGATCTTGTGCTTTTTGCAAATTGGCCTTCAATATTACCAGCATCTCATCACGATCAATGAGCTGAGATTCCAGCTCATTATTGGAAGTTTCACCAGCTACATACGGATACAGCTTGGGCGGAGCCCGACCATAAACCACTGTAAAAGGAGTCATACCAGTGGATGTGTGATAGCCTGTGTTGTAAGAAAACTCTGCCCACGAAAGAAATTGACTCCATTTGGCTGGTTGTTCTTGAACAAAACAACGAAGGTAAGCTTCCATAATCCATACAGCGGTTAACTACCTCCGTTTGACCATCAGTTTGCGGATGGTAACTAGTACTCATTTTAAGCTTGGTTTGACTTAACCGAAAAAGCTCCTGCCAAAATGAACTCAAAAAAGACAGGTGTCTGATACAATTGAACGTGGGAAGCCATGTAATCTGACAATCTCTTTACAAAATAAGGAAGCAACACTCTTAGCAGTGAATGGGTGTGATAGTGCCAAAAAATGAGCATATTTACTCAATTTATCAACCACCACCAAGATTGTATCTAGCCTGTGCGAAATGGGCAGCCCAGTGATAAAGTCAAGGGAGATATCCTCCCACACCTGTTGCGGTAATGGAAGTGGCTGTAACAGCCCAGCAGGTGATAGGGTATCATATTTGTTACGTTGACAAGTTACACACTGCTGTATAAACACACGAACATCCTTGCTCAAGTTTGGCTAATAAACTGAGCCGAGAGTCTTTTGAGGGTTTTCAGATAACCACCATGACCGGCAGTGGGTGTAGCATGCGCTTCTTGAATCAACTTATCACGCAGCCCAGAAACATTAGGAACTACCAGTTTTCCCTTGAAGTATAACAGCTGCCCCTTCAGCGTATACCCAGGTAATGTTGAAGAGTCGCTGGTCAGACTTTCAACAATACGAAGTGTATATGAATCATGTTCCAAAGCAGCCTGAATGTCTGCTATGTCTAGGCAATGAGGCAAGGAAATTGCAAACAATTGAGGCCTCCTAGATAAAGCATCAGCACCCTTATTCTCTGAACCAATTCGGTGAATGATAGAAAAGTCATAGGGCATTAACTTAAGCAACAGCCGTTGTTGCTCAGTTGTCGTCACCCTTTGTTCTAACAGGAATTTAAGTGTATAATGATCTGTTTTAATCAGAAAATGGTGACCCGTTAAATATTGGTTCTATTTTTGCACGGCTAGGACCAAAGCAAGCAATTCCCTATCATAAGCGGATTTGAGGCGGTTCGAGGGAGAAAAACCTTTGCTGAAATATGCAATAGGATGTTTGTCTTGGGTGAGAATAGCTCCCACTCCTTCAGATGAAGCATCGCATTCAACAGTGAAAGTTTTGGAGAAATCCGGTAAGCATAAAATTGGGGCTGTCATCAGCGCATGTTTGAGGGTATTAAAAGCTTGTAAAGCTGCTTCTGACCATAAAAATCCCTCTTTCTTGGTGAGATTAGTAAGGGGTCTAGCAATAATTCCATAACCCCGGATAAACCGCCTATAATACCCGGTGAGGCCCAAAAAACCTCGCACCTCTCGAACATTAGAAGGCACAGGCCAAGACTTAACAGCTGCCACTTTATCTTGATCCACTTGCACCCCTTCCAATATGCCCAAGGAACAAAACTTTAGACTGGCCAAAGCAACACTTGGAAAGCTTAGCAGAAAAGGAGTTTTGTTTCAGCAAATCCAAGGTAGTGGATAAATGAGTTAGATGTTGCTGCATATTGGGACTGTAAACGAGGATATCATCAAAAAAAACCAGAATGAATTTCCTTAAAAAGGGTCTAAATAGGTCATTCATAATGGCTTGAAAAGTGGAGGGAGCATTAGTGAGGCCAAAGGGCATCACTTTGAATTCGTAGTGGCCAGAATGAGTTCTAAAGGCAGTTTTCTCGATGTCTGCCTCATTAACTCGGATCTGATAATACCCCGATCGTAGATCAAGTTTAGAGAAAACTGTTGATCCATTCAATTCATCAATCAATTCATCGATGGTAGGAATTGGGTATTTGTCAGGTATAGTAATCTTATTCAAGGCCCTATAGTCAATACACATCCTCCAAGTAGAGTCCTTTTTCTTGACTAACTACACAGGGCTAGAAAATGGGCTATTGCTAGGCTGAATAAAACCTGCAGACAGAAGCAAGTCAACTTGTTTCTCAATTTCAGCTTTTTGAGAATGAGGGTAACGGTATGGTCGAATGTTAGGCGGGGTAGAGTTGGGTAGCAAAGGAATGGAATGGTATTGTGATCGAAAAGGAGGAAGGGAGGTTGGTTCTTGGAATACCTGTTGGAAATCATGGATCAGTGGCTGAATCACAGGTGGTATGTCCAAAGGGTTTTCGGTTTCAAGGGCTAGGTGCTGAAAGGATGCGGATTTTTGGGGTCCAGATTGCACCCCCTGGAGTTTGTACTTTCGGCCCTCAATAGTAAAGATGAGAAACATCTCGTTCCAGTTGGCCTGAATGGTATTTAAGGATGACAACCATTGAATACCAAGCACTGCATCAGCCCCACCAATCGAAAAAGGATAATAATCTTGAGTCAGACTCAACTCTGCTATCTGTATGATGACATCCTTACAAAGCTGATTGCAGCGAATAATATCTCCATTTCCAATTTGCACCCCAAAAGGAGTTACAAATTGGTTGGTAGGAGGGTTGGTATTGGTTTTGGGTTGAGTCCAAGTGGAGGTTCTGCTGTTACGGCTAGAAGAAACCTTGACTCATACTCAAGGGCCAAACTCATAGCCTTGTAAACTGTTCGGGGTTTGTGGATTCTCACATAAGCTTTAAGCTCCTCTTTTAAACCGTTAAGGAAAACGGCTAAAAGGCAGTGATCTGGCCAATTGGATGCCCTTGATGAACGCCTAGCAAACTCTTGTCTATATTCCTGCACCGTAGCCGTCTGCTTGACGCTACAAAGGTGTTCATCTGGATTTTGGAACTCCACAGGCCCGAAATTCCTCTCAAAAGCGTGAACCATCTCCTCCCAGAACTGGATCGGTTGATCTGAAGATAGCCATGAGAACAAATCCAATGCGTCTCCCTCTAAATGCATCGAGGCCACATCCACCTGTTCTTCCTCTGGAATCTGATAATAGCGGAAATACTTCTCAGCCTTGAGAATCCACCCGCGAGGGTCGCCGCCACTAAATGTTGGAAAATCGATCTTATTGTAAGGACGGAAGACTCGGTTGTTAGTCCAGGAAGACTCGCCTTCGTCAACTCGCCCGGATCCCATCCCTTTTGTCTTCGGATCAGAATTCTTGAGTGCTGCAACTTCCGCCTTCAAACTCTCAAACGCTGCTGCCATAGCTGCTAACTGATTAGCAACAGGGTCTGGGTTAGTTGTGTTTCCTTCACTCCTGGTCTGCACCATCTTCGAGTTTCCCGGCAATGGAACCAATTGATAAGAACTCAAAAATTGAAGCAAACTAGGATAGAGGATTTCACTGATATTCCCACTTCGAGAGGGGTAATGTCCAATTACAAAGAATAATTCACGAAATTGAACAAGACAAAGAACAAAATAAAACACAGCAACATTCAAATAGAAAACAAGAACAAAAAGAAACTGCCACTAACTACCCACTATCCTCACTAACCCTTATTCTTAGTAAATGGATTAAACATGTGAGGAAATAATAACTCCAGCTGGTCCATGCCCACGTCAGCAGCTTGAGACTTATACTTGCGTCGAGTATAAACCCGAATTGGTGGCTGATTCTTATCATTATCATATTTTGGTCAATTTCCAGATACTGCATAATTTTTTTGTGCTAGTGGCGGTAAATTGGATATTTGTTAAAAAACAACGGTCACAAGCCACAGCAGTACAGCACCTTTTTAGGGATGTGTGTGGCATTCTGATTTATTGGGGACAAAATTTGAACAAAATGTTGAAGAGTTCTATGACGGGATAAAATTAGAGTTTCGTTTTGGCCAGAATTCATTACTGTTTTGTGCACTTTCTGATGCTAAGAGCATCGTTTTTACAAGTTTTTTAGATTATTCTCTTTTTTAGATGCTTATAATAATTATAGTATCAAGTTGAAATGACCAAAATACTTATCACATGTTTGGCAAATGATGGGCTTAAACATTGTATGTTAACAGAATCAATTCTGTGTGAAACAGGGAAAGAAATATTAGTGTAATTCTATAAGCAATATCTGTTTTTTGATCTTCTATTGAGTTATAAGTATTTATTTAATTTACTCTTATGATAATCTATATCAGTTTTCACTTTTCCAAATTTTATTTATAAACCAAACAAGAAATCACAATGGAACTAAAAAAAAGGTAGACAACTGCCATTATTTACATCCTAATTACAAAACTCATTCCATGCGCACCAAATGTATGGCTTGACCACATCCCATTCCAGTTTTTTCTAAAATGATTTTCTTTTGACAATTCAAGCCCTTTGAAAAAAGATGTGTACCATTTGCCTTCCAATGTGGTATGTGGCACGACAATCTATTGTCAGCCTTATAGGTTATGTTCATCCATGGATCATCTTTTGGAACTTGGAAGTCATGAACTTTGGAGAATGAGGACCATAAAACAACACAATTCTTTTCTTGAATATCACAAAACAATTCAAGTTGATAAGCTTTCATGAAATTGAAAATGCAGATTTATAAATGTGTTTAGTACTCAAATTGGAGTTTAATATTATTTTGTTTTTTAGATAATTTTTAGTGTTGACTATTATGCACGAATATAATGTATATATGTGTAGGCCCTCAAGGGGCAAAAGTAAAATTTCCGTTAATTTTTGAAGACAATTGGATCGTAAAACCACAAAACAAGAACAAGAGAAAGAGGGCAGTCGGCCCGATTACTTTATTCCTTCAAAGTAAACCGTAAGAAGTAGTAGTGATGAAATACAAGCAGCAAGCTATTCTCTTTATGCTAGAACACAAAGAAAGAAACTATGTAAACAAAGGAAACAAAATTATTCAGCATTAAAACATAATAGAAACTGATCCTAATTTGATTCCTAGAATCATGCTTCAGTTATTATTTTGATAATTATCCAATATTAACTAACAATTTTAACGTTATTTTACTTATTTTGTAAAAATAACATTAAGAGCGATGAGTAACTTTAAATGATTAGTTTGAGCTGGGGACTTCTTCAGGGCAACCTCTCTATCCCAACTGAGACAGGGGTAAGGTTTATTTTTATCCTTCCCCCCAAGACCCTATTGAAGATTGGGATTATACTTGGTAAGTTTGTTTGTTATTAGTTTGAGAGAAAGATAGATTAGGGTGCAAAGGAATTAGTACTAACTGGGATTTGTTTCATATTTATATATATACCTATATATAAAGGATGGCAACAACTTTTTTTTGAGCCGGGGGTCTCGTTAGAAGCAGCCTCTCTACCACATCTGGGGTAGGGGTAAGGTTTGTTTTCATCTCACCCTCCCCAGACCCCACGCAGTGGGAACATACTGGGTTTGTTTGTTTTGTTTGTTTGTTATATATATACCTATGTACTTTTTTTGTATCATTAATTGATAAAAACAACATAATATTTTAGTTTATGAAATTTTCACAATAGAAAACTATGACATATAGCAAATTGCAATTTTATCTAGTGCCTGCCCCCTCAAAATGTAAATGATAATTTTTGCTTTTTTTGGTGGGATTCTGCAGGAGTCCAGTGTTGTTGTTTTACCAGAGTGTGTTGCTTGTGGAAAAAGCTTTTACTCGAACGCACGACTGACTTTTTTTTGCAGTACCATTAAGCTTGATATTTCAGAGGAAGGGGCTACAGGTTGTCTTACTTTTGAATGGAAGACTCTTGATCTTATTAGTATTCAGTCACGGTGGTTGGATCCTGTGAGTTTAAAGCCTCAATTCTATGATATTTTTAGTTTGTTCTCTATATAATTGAACCATTGTGAAATCCTATCATTTATCCTTATTTAGTTCATAGAAGCTGAGGTCTGCCTTCTTATCAAGTCGGAGCATGTTCAAAAGTCAGGTATTTGCATCTTCAATGTGTATTTTTTCTCTCTAGTACTTTAAAGATATGTTATTTCAAAGCGGCATTTGTTTTATTTCAGTTTAAGAGATTAACACAATCAACTACTTGTAGGGTAAAAATTAGTGTCAGGATTCCATATCATCTCATAAATTTAAGTGTTGAGGAGTTTGAAAATGAATTGGTTGTGCTCTTATTATAGAAGACTTATTATTTTCTACATGTTATTGTATTAAAAAAAAATACTCATTTTAATGGTACTATATATGTGTGTGTATTCATGTGTTTTATTGGTTAATCAGTCTAGACATATATGAAATAATTCTTTTTTACTTTCCTGGTAGCAATTTGGATGTAATGCAACACTCATTGACTAATTACCATTGCCACACAAATTGCTTAAGGAAGCCCAATACACTCTAAGCATCAACTCATGACACATGTATATACAATTAATTATAGTTTTCGGTTGTAATCTGATTTCAAAGCAATATTGCAGGTATTTTGGAGGTTAAATTCACTCTTACTGACCCTTGTTGGAATGATACACAAGAACGTATAAAAACTCTGGATGAGCAATATAAGGAAAAATGGGACGTTGATCTTGAGTGAGTTATTTTCCTCCCTTATATGCTCTTATTTTTGTTCCTAAGAGATTGAAGGTTAACATTTTCTGTACTACCTTGCAATATCTTGTACTGTAGGTATGAAGCATTAACCACATGTTTATTTTATAGTCTTTATACCATGTGGTTCATTATTTGTAGGTGTCTTGGTCACACATAATTATTGTTAAAAGCTTGTGTGAGAGAGTTGACATTGTTTTATTTACATGCATCTTGGAGTTGAATTTTTATTCACCTGTTTTTTACAGTTCATGTGAGCTGTTAGAAGATATTACATATCTCGAAGGGGATTGTGATTCTATATCCATTTCTGTGAGAGACTTTCAGTTGCTACAGCCAGAGAAGTTTATCAATGATACCATTGTTGACTTTTATATTGAGTTGAGTTTTTTCTTAGTTTCATAATATAGGTAGCAGAATATGCAGGTTAGGTTTGTTGAATAACGAGTCAAATTGTGTTTGGGTCGGAATAGGAAATCTTTAATACTGATGACATTTGGTTGCGTTGACCAACAAACAGCTTTTGCCATTTTTCTTAAAATTAAACTGATAACTATTGTGTTAAATACGCTTACTAGAGCTGTTATTATGATACTCCATTATTATGATGATAATTTATTGTTTTAGACAAAATTATAAAATGTTATAAGCATTCAACTACATTTCGGGACATATTTGTTCGATTGATCTAATTCCAACAAAGTTTATAAGGATTACTTATTTAACTGATTAGGCAATAAAACTTGAGTCAACGGGGCTGTTTGTTTGCATTTAAATGGATCTGAATGGGTCTGAATCAGATTCAGATCGTTTGTTTTGTGGAAAAAACACATTTTGTGAAAAAAACATATCTGAATGGGTAAAAAGGTCTAAAAGAACATTTGAATGGTTCAGACATCAAACCATGTCTGAATGAGTCTGAAAGGAGAATGGGGCGTTTATGCAAAAAAAAAACTGGGGTGGGGGGTGAACGTCTTCATCCTCGTCTCCAACTCTACCGGCCATCTCCGGCGACCCCTCTGGCGCTCGAAGAGGGCTGGCCTACCTACGGCGACGAACTCTGACGACCCACCGACCTCCGACGACGACGACGACCGAAGCTCCTGTGGCGTTTATCTCGTCATCGTATATTTTGATGAGGAGAAATAGGTGGACGGCGATAATGATGACGGTTCTTGGGGCGGTGACGATGGCCTGGGGGCGATGACTTATTATGTGTGGAAATCGAAGAAGCAGCTGAGAGTAGGGACTAAGGCGGAAGTCGAAAGGCGGTGGTGGTCTGCGTTGTCATTCGGAATTCTTAAAGGCGGTCCTCTGAGGTTTGTGGGTCTATGGTATTTAATTTAATAAATTTGTTTTCTTAAAATTGAAATTTAATTTTTATTGGAAATAAATGGGTTAGATTAACATGGAAACTAATTCAACTAGTTCGAATCATCTAAGGTGAGGTGTAGGCGTGTAGCCATTTTATTTTAAAATCCAAATGGTTTTCATTGAATAAAAAAATCAGATGTTCAACCAAATAATCTTAACTGGTTTAGCAGTTAATGGTTTAGACCCTCTTAACCATTCAGACATCTTACTGATTCAGCACTTAGTGGTTCGGACCCTGCCAAACGACCCCTACCTATTTGTAGTTAAATAGGTTGAAATTAACACTTTTATCTTACATGTAACTTGATCTAGAAGTTCAAATTACAAAATTCAAGTTATTGACAGATACCTGAAGAAGATCAAAACTGTTGCTGCAAAAGTCCATTTCTTTAATAGCTTTTTCTTTAGAAAGCTGGTAGATTTTGATGATAATCAATCACGATCTTTTGACTCCAAGGGAGCTTTCCAACGAGTTCGTAAGTGGACGAAGAAAGTGAATATTTTTGAGAAGGATTACATTTTTGTTCCTGTAAACTTCAGGTGAGATTTTAGCCACCATTCAAGTCTAGCAGTTTTTATCACCAAAGCTCTACCAATAGCTTTGCTATCAGTGGGATTTTGATGGGTACGATTGTTGTGGTAGTTTTCTTTGTTCTGAGCTAACATTTTGATGCTTTTACCTATAAATTGGTCAATTTGGGATGTCATTTATCATAAATGAAGCAGATAAAAAAGTTACGGCAAATGTTGGGGTATGGTTTAAGACTTTAAGTAAACTTGAACAGGGTAAAAGTTTCCTTGAAATTTAAATGCACACATGTATTCAAAGATTTTGGTTACAATTACGATTTTTTTTTTCTAACCATATACAACACATCGATTATTTTTATAATACTAAAGATTGACTAAGAAATGTGCTTGCGTCTCACATAGCCTTATATGTTCAACTCATACTAAAATTTTCGGTTTCAATCGAACCCTTTACATAAACTGCCCTATTTGTCACTGTTGCTACCTCTTATTATTGTATCTTAGTTGAACTTTATATTATATGGCAGGTTGCATTGGAGTTTGATTATTATTTGCCATCCTGGTGAAGTAGTGAATTTTAGAGGTAAATATTTTGTTTGATTGTGAACTTCATGTTATTTGGAATATGTGATCCTTTTGTTAATGTAATTAGTGCTTATGTAGATGATAAATTGGAGATTTCACTCAAAGTTCCATGCATTTTGCACATGGACTCTATTAAAGGAAGCCATAGAGGTCTTGAACATTGTATCAAATGGTAAGATACTTAGAATTTCTGCAACGTTTGATGAATTCTTTGTAGCATATGAAAAGTTTTTCAACCCTAATAGCTTTTTTTAATCTAGTTTCTGTTTGTGGATGCAGCTATCTATCGGAAGAGTGGAAAGAGAGGAATAATGATGCATCAGAATATATTTCTACAAAGTTCAGGGATTTGCGGTTTCTTCGTCTTGAGGTGTTAAATTTACATATTTAAAAACATACTGTTTTATATGTACATCTGCATTTCCATTTGACACCTGTTGTAATGATAAGGTATGACCCAGTTATTTCAGACAATATAAAAGAAATTACTTACATAGATCTTAATGGGCTAGGTACAATTATCTAATTTTAAGTGTGTCAATCTCCACTAAGAGTCAAGTTTGCATTGCATTGCAATGCTAAATGACCATTTATGTTATTGATTACTCTTGCAACAAGAAGCCTGCTTCTGTAGCACTCGGTCTGATGCTTCTTGCCTTATTGTGTCAAACACAGTTAGCCTAACCCTTACCACGAGAGTCAGGTTTCATAAATAAACAGTGCTGGGTCTGAAGTTTTTTGTGTTAAACACAGCTAGTAAACCTTAGTCCCTTACCATGAGGGTTAGTTCTAATGACCAAGCTCAGGCATGATAGGAACACGGAGGCTTGATTGAGAAAAAAAATAGAGTATGTATTGAATTCTGGTGTAATGAATACTTACTTTCCCCTCAAAGAAGAGTGTATTTAGAGGCCAAGATCTTCGTTTTAAAAGTCCTGATGCACTTTGAGGCTTTTAGGTCCCAAAAGCTTAGGCAAGAGGTGCAAGCTTCAAATACACGAGGCACCCGGAATCTAACTGTAGACTATATTTACTAGTTTATTAATCCTTGAACACTAAAAATACAATAATAAAAAAAAAGTTGCTTCATGTACAACCATAAAGCTTTATGTACTTCCTAGAAAGCTTTTTGTGCATCCCAATAAGCACAAATACACGTGCAAGTGTGCAACCTAAGATACAACTTAGGTGTACAATATTTGGTCAATTTCAGTTGAAGGTAGAGGTCAATATCGGTTCAGTGACATAATCCAATGGTCGATTGTATCTGATTTGCGAAATTGCTGGGCCATTTTTAGTGAGATTGGTCAATGGTTTAGAGCTAATAAGAGTTTGGGTTGCAAGTTTTATATTTTCTTTTGGATGTGAAAACCCTTTTTTTTTTTTTTTAACTTTTTACCCTTAATTTTTTTAATCAGGTACCCCAGCAGGAGAATTCATATGATTGTGGGCTATTTATGCTCCATTACATGGAATTATTTGTGAAACAGGCTTCCAATACCTTCAACCCATTGAACAATTTTGTAAGTCATGCATCATCTATTATATGTACTCTATTACCTGCTTTTACAATTGCTTTGGGGTCATTAAACCAACCAATTAAACAAAGAGGACTGTATATATTTTTTATACATTTTCATTTTCTTGAAATTCATTCTTATGCAATGACTGCAAATAACAAACATGCATATCCTCAGATAAATAAAGATTGGTTCTATCCTATGGAAGCTTCTTTGAAACGTGCTCGTATCAAAAGATTAATCTTTGAACTTACCAAAAATAAAGCTCAGCCATTTTTGTCACCTAAATCGTCTTTTGAGCTCAAGGATGAAAATGATGAGGAAGAAGAAGCTGATGTACAGATTCTTAATGAAGCATGCAACTCCAAGGAAACTTGTGATGCTTGTGTGAACATATCAAGAGATGGTACACCATTAATAGTTAAACCTTCAAAAAGTGAAGACATGAACACTAGTATTTTAAATAGTAACAGCAATGGAGGATCATTGATTGCTGATAATGAGCAGAAGAATCATTTACAGATGGTTTTGTATGATCCTTCTATTGATGCCAATTTGCCAATAAAGGTAGAAATTTTCTTGGCCTTGGTACAAATCTTTAATTGCTTCAACTTTATTTGATTATTTCCACCTCATTCAAAGGATTATCATACACTTGTAATCAAATACAGAGGTGTCAATATGAACAGGCTAGGTTGGGGTAATATGTCAAAATGGGTTTGTGTTGTAACTGGTCTTTTTTAGTACGGGCAGGAATGAACCAGTTGGGTTGAATTGACCTGCAAGCTCTTTTTATTCCATTTCTTTAGAATTATCTAATGCGCTTGGTATGATTAGAAAAGAATATTGTTATAATAATGTTGCATAATTTTGCAATTGGTTCACTTATATTAACAGGAAAGTGATGAAACCGAAAACTTTGATGACAAGCAAGTAGTAGCAGTGCCCGAGCCTAACAAGATAAATCCAACTGTGACTTGCATTAACGAATCTATGAATTTACTGCAACTGATGGAAAGGTCAGCCGAGGGCGATGTGTTTGAATCTCATGTTGTTGAAGATTCTGATGATGATGTGCTTGAAACATGTGTTGTCAAAGACTCTGATTCAGATGACGACCCAGGTGACTATTTCATATGTGATATCAACAAAAACTATCAAAAGGCTTCTTCTTCTTCATCTGTTTTTAAAGATGTTGCAGAAATTAGTTTGAATTTGGAGACCTCAAAACGAAGGCAGAGGCGACCTATGATTTCTGTTGGACGAAAAAGACCTAAGAGAAGCTCATAGGTGACCGATCGATCATATGAACAATCCGTGTGGATTATAAAGTCACAGGTAAATATGTAACTGATGTCTTTTCATTTTTATGGCCCTTTTTTTGTGGACGTCTCGACTGTTTTCATTTCACCAAGTCTATAATGGTGATTTGACATTGTAAAAAACGTCTCGAATAATATGAAGTTTTAACCTAAGAGTCATATTATATATTACATGCAGGTGTACATGTTTTAGACATTGCAAGTATTGTTTTTCTATACATGTTCATATAATTTTTTTGAGCTTGGATTTGTTGGTAGACAATGTAGTGTACATTGTGTATATTGTGTACATAGGTTTTTTTGTGTGTTTGAAACTGGCCAAAAATCAATACAAACCGGTTCCATCTTTACTTAGCCAAAATCGGAACCGAAACTGGCCAAAAATCAGTAAAAAACGTCCAAAATTCGGTCAAAAATCCAAACCTAACCGAAACTGTGTCTTGACTTTGGAACCAAAACCAAAACCAATTTATAACCAGAACCGGTTTGGAATCAAAAAAATTGATTTGTGGACCACCATTGATGCAACTATTTACAGATTAAAAAAAATAAGAAAAATTTGCAAAAACATTCTCTCTGTAATTTGCTGGAGTCTAACCCAATCAAAGGATACTATCTTAAAAGATTGGTCATCTCAAATCAACCTTTAACGCACGTGAACATATGACACAATGGTGCACATATATATATAATAATTAAAAGGAACATGTCCTGCACATCGAGATAAAAGTTAAGAACCGAACTCTACTAATTAGTGATACTTTAGTAGGTATGTTTGTTTGTTAGGTACCATCTACCTTAAATATACACATTGTCCTGCTATTGGACCCTTCCTTGGTTCCTTGTTCCTACGCTTTCTTAAAGAACTGTATAATCCTTTAAAGAAACATACGTATTATCTTCTTAGTATTATCTTCTAAGTTATTTGACTGAAGGAATGGTAAGGATGATAATAAGAAATTGATTAAAAAATCGTCACAATTTTTTTAAAATACTTCTGTTTTTTAGACTTTTTTCTCAAAAAAGCATTAAAAGAACTTTTTAATGGTACATAAAAAACCTCTTTCTTTTTTCAAAAAAAAAAAAAAAAAAAAAAAAAATCCTTCGATACTTGTACACATTAAAGTCTTTTGGCATGCTATATAAAACAACTTTGTAATGATTGTCTTGTTTACATTAACATTTTTTTTCTTATATAAAGCTCGAACTAGATTATTAAGTAGTTTTTGTAGGCTTGAGCGTATTTATTTGCGTTTGTTTTCAGCTCGGTTATATCATGCCGTCATGGTCCTAATTATTTTCCACAAGCTGGCCAGTGGAATATGATCGACCTGGTGAAGTTTTATATATTTTCTTACTAATTAGAAATTTGATATATTGATTAATCCTGATTTTGTATATATATCTATATATATATATAGGGGATGTTCAATTGAGAACTATTTTTACTTAAACACTAAAAGAACCAATTGTAGCCACAAATTTAACAGGGTAAAAAAGTAATTTTCCCTATTTTAAAGGAAAATTATTTTTTTACCCCTTAAAACATGTGGTTCAAACTTAGTTCTTTTAGTTCTTTCACATTTAATGGTTTTTTAATGAAATAAGTCCTTATATATATACATAGATATATAGGCATTGCCTCAATGGTATCCCATGATTCTTCCAAACGGGAGGTCATGGGTTCAAATCCCTCCCGCAACGAAAAAGGAGTCTGAGGGGGGTCAGGAGGTTTTCCCCAGTGGGGTTTCCTCCTGGGGTGGTTGTGGTGGCTCATGGGAGGTCCAGGTAACTAGACATTGGTGACATGGCCTGGAAACAGTGGGTTCACACGATTGAAACCTTCGCTGTTCAAAAAAAAAAACGAAACAAATATGGCCATTTAAATTCACTGAAATCAAGACTGAACTTCTCAATATAGGGAATAGATGTGGTCCATTTCTGTAATGAACTCTTTTATTTTACCTTTAAGTCACCATTTTTATACCAAATTAATAATTTTAAATTTGTTAATATTTCAACGATTTCAAAACCCCGTCTTTATAAGCTAAAATGTTAAAAATAAATTCAAAATGAGTTGAATTTAAGTGAGCTTGACCTTAACGGGTTACGTAAAGGGAAAAAAATTCAGACTATTATGTGAAAAAAAAATGATGAACGTCACCATTATGTAAAGGGACTTTAACTATAAAAAAATTGTTGAATGATTTCTTTTATGAAAAAACAGAATTTTTTTTCCATTCAAAAAATAGTTGAGGGACTTTAATGAGAAAAAATATAAAGTTTTTTGTATTGGTTGCAAAAAAACCATCCAACGTTTTTTTAAGAAGAAACTAAAAGTTTTTTTAATGATGTTTGCCCTTTATTTAACGACTTTTGAATAAATACTTAACACGTTATTTTACATGTATTTTAAGCTTTATTTTACATGTTAGATTCATTTTAGTGTTTTGATGCAAACTTAATGTTTCTTCTTCTTAGTCAGTCACATACCTAAGAGGTGGGCAAATTAGGTTTTTTTAAGAACCATTTTTCGGTAGAAACTTGTTCTAGTTTTGATAGACAAAGTCAAAATTGGGTAAAGATGAATCTAATTCTGATTAGGTTCGAGTTTTTGACCGGCTTTTGACAGATAAAGTTAAAACCAATTCATGTAATTTTGGCTTGGTTCTGGTTTTGCATATAATTTCTCAAACTAAATGCACATGTACCCACCAACTTGGATAGAGGATTGATTCCATTTAGGGGTGTTCTTTGGGTTTTTTAATTAGCAGGTTATTCTGGGTTTTTTCTTATAAGAATCTTACCTATTTATTGATCCAAATAAGATTCGGGTTAATCGATTTCGTGTTTATTTGAGTGGTGTTAATTGGTATTCGGGTTTCTAAGTACAAGCTGCAATGCATGTTTTACAATTTAACTTAACATGATATTTTTGTTAAAAAAATATTCATAAAACGTCAAATAAAAACACTATTAATATAAACTTTCATTTAGATTCATGCATTAAACACATATGTTAATTAAAAGAATATCAAATAAAATTAGCACAAAACCAAACCATATTATATACAAAAAAACATCAAATTGTATCAACAGATTTATGTCAACTACGAAAAAAACATCATTTTTTAACCAAAAACACATGATAGGAAAATTAGAACTATTTGTTTATTATTTATGTATTTATATAATTAACCCAATTAACATTTTATAACCCAGTTACCAAACCAAATACCATCTTAATCAAGTTCCAATTGTTCGGTTCTATCTTAGTCAGGTTCTCAAGTTGCTTTGGTTTGGATTTGGTGTTTGGGTTTCACAGAAGACTAACACCCCTAGTTCCATTTCTAGATAGAATAGTTAGGTCCGGTTCCGAAACCCTTTTTTCCCACCCCTAGACATACTTGTAACACTTCTACACCAACATTATTGTATGCGTGTATCTATTGTATTTAGATACATTCATAAAAACACATGAATCCGGAATTTCATTAATTTACAACTTTATTAAGTTGTTTGGTTTCACTTTGTCAACACACATATTAAAACTAGTCAATCTCATTTTAAAGTTTACCTAAATGGGGGATATAAGTGGTTCAGGTTTCTCGAAGAAAACAAAACCAGAACCAGAATTAATGGAACTGGTTCCGAAAAAACAGTCAGAATTTGTCAAAACTCGGACCTAATTGAAACCAGTTCTTGATTCAAAAAAAAAAGTTTGTGCACCTCTAATTTGATGGCAACATTAAACGTAAGGAATTGCAAATGTCGTTCTAATTCACTCAAAAACCGTGAGATCACAAAGTTTGGTAAGAAAATCTAAAACCAAATTGATGTGATTTTACATTTTTACCAACAATCACTCTAACATGATATGTATTTTAATACTTCTGCAACATATTTTCCAGCATTCCTCCTAACTCAACATCATTGAAATATGCTTCCATGTGTTTGGATGCTGTATCCATTTGAATTAGCAAATCCTCCTTATGTGATAATATCTTTTGAATATTTTCACTCAAAACTTGGTTTTGAGCCTCGAGATTATTCACTTGATCCACCAAATGCGTTTTCTCATCCATCAGATTTTTCCTTTCTAATTTGTTAACCCGCAACAATTCTTCTAGTTCTTCTGCTCGTTGAGTTGACTTCAACAAGGATTCGTCTTTGACTTTGACTTTCTCACATAAACCACAAAATTCATCCTCCAATTTCTGTTTTTCTTCGTATAAAACCTGGCTTTGAGCCTCAAGATTATTTACTTGATTCACCAAACGTGTTTTCTCATCCGTCAGATTTTTACTTTCTAATTTGTTGACCCACAGCAGTTCTTCTAGTTCTTCTGCTCGTTGAGTTGACTTCAACAAGGATTCGTCTTTGACTTTGACTTTCTCACATAAGCCAGAAAATTCAGCCTCCAATTTCTGTTTTTCTTCATATAAAATTTGGTTTTGAGCCTCAAGATTATTTACTCTATTCACCAAACACATTCTCTCATCCATAAGATTTTTGGTTTCTAAATTGTTGACCCGCAGCAAGTTTTCTAATTCTTCTGCTTGTTGGGTTGACTTCAACAAGGATTTGTCTTTGACTCGAAATTTCTCACATAAACCAGACAATTCATCCTCCAGTTTCTGTTTATTTTCGTATAAAATTTGGTTTTGAGCCTCAAGATTATTTACTCGATTCTTCAGACACGTTTTCTCATCCATAAGATTTTTGGTGTCTAACTTGTTGACCCGCAACAAGCCTTCCAGTTCTTCTGCTTGTTGAGTTGACTTCAACAAGGATTCATCTTTGACTTTGACTTCCTCACATAAACCAGACAATTCATCTTCCAATTTCTGTTTTTTTTCATATAAAGCTTGATTTTGAGCCTCAAGATTATTTACTTGATTCACCAAACACGTTTTCTCATTCATAAGATTTGTGGTTTCTAACTTACTGACCCGCAGCAAGTCTTCTAGTTCTTCTGCTAGTTGAGTTGCCTTCAAAAAGGATTCGTCTTTGTCTTTGAGTTTCTCACATAAACCAGAAAATTCATCCTCCATTTTCTGTTTTTCCTCAGAGATCGTTAAAGCATTTGTCGTCTCTTTCACAAGTTGTTCTATCCTCTGTTCTTTCTCTTCTATAACCTTTAAAAGGCTCTTTATGCTGCTTTCTTTTTCTTTGATAACTTCTAAATTCTTTTCATTTTCCTTTTCTTGTGCTTCTGATCTTTCTGCAATCAATGTTTCTAGTAAAACAAGTTGTTGCTGCAAATCTACATTTCTTTCATTTTGCTTGTTTACTTTATGTAAAAGGCTTCGATTCTCCGTTTCAAGTTGCATAATCTGGCTCTCAACTAACAGTTTCTCTTTCTCCAATTTGACCAACTTCTGTGATAAAAAGTCTGAACGATTTGCATCATTACGAATTTGAGAATTTTCTAGTGCATGAATTTGCTCTTTCAACAAAACTTGCTTTCTAGATGATTCAGCAAGCAATTCTTCCATGACAAGTTGTTGGTTCTTCATATCATCAAATAACTCAACTTTTTGCATCAATGATGTTACTTCCTCACATTTTTTAAAAAAATTGAACTTTATTTCACAAATAGCATTGTTCTTGACATCTAATTCCTCTTTTAGGCATAACATCATAACTTCGTATTCTGTGTTTTTTTGTTCCAATTCATTGTAAATTTCTGAAAATTGTGACTTCAACACAAGGACCACCGAAGATATTTCATCATTTTGAATTTCAGGCAAGCAATGACAAGATTTCAACGCCTCGTGTAGTTGCATAACTTGTTCACTTCGATCTTTCAGTTTCATTGAATAATCATCCCTCTCATTTCTTAACTTTTCTAATTCAGATTTCAACTCGACTTCCACTTTCAACTTCTCACTACACTTCTTGTGTGCTTGTTCCAAATTATTATACTTCTTTTGAAGTTTCTTCAAAGAGCCCATGTTTCCACAGTTGCTAATTTGAGATTCTTGAAATTCTTTAAGAGATGCAATCAGATCCTTATTATCTTGTTCCAAGCGCTCCAATTTATATCCCATTTCTTTGGATAAAGAATCTTTTGCAGCCAATGTGCCTCTTAATTCGGCAACCTCTTCATCCCTTTTGTGAGACAATTTTTGGATTGTCAACTTTGCTTCATTACATTCAGAAAAAATATCATCAAATCGTGATTTGTATTCTGAAATCTCAACTTGCAACAGTTTTTTCGTGCTTTCTTCATGTGCTAAAGCTTGGTTGCATATCCTCAATTGAGTCTGAAGGTTTTCAGATATTCTTGTTTGAGAATCAAGATTTGTTTGAAGCAAGCAAATCTCATGTAGCAACAATGATTTTTCTTTCTCCCATTCTGTTTTACTAATTCTGAAAGTATATTGAAGCTTTTTATGTGCTTCTTCAAGATGTTGAAACTGCTCGTTCTTCCACTTCAACTGATCTTGAACATCATTATGTTCTTCCTCCAGTTTGCTTATCACCTCATCTCTGTAAATCAGATCCTTGGCCGTCCGTGATTTGTCAGAAAGTTCAACAATTTTTTGATCTTTAAGCAATAAAACTCTCTTGAGATCTTCAATCTCCATGTTGCTAGAATCAACCTTTGACTTCAAAGATTCTGAAATTGTTTTTGATTCTTCCAAATCCAAGACAAGTTCTTTGTTTTCAACCTCAAACTTTTGAAGTTTTTCTCCATATTCATACCGAAGCTTTTCAATTGCAGAATTGAGGTGTTTAATAGACGATTCTTTTTCTTGGAAACTCAATTTGAGGTCTTGATGGAGTTCACTCAGTGTAGATAACTCTTCAGATTTGGCACTTAGTTCTTGGACTTGTTTTTCAAATTGCAGTCTTGCCTCCTGAACTTTAGTTAACAGTTCTTCTTGAGCTTTTTTCAATTTACAGCATAAATCCGTCTTGGTACGAACTTCTTCCTCAAGTTTTTCCTTCTGTGATCTAACTTCTTCTAGTGCTTCATGAACATCCATTCCTTTAGCATTTGTCATTGTGTGTGTCGTGAACTTCAAGATTTTCCTGTTTGATTATGACATAAGAAACCACCACCCGTCAGTCGATAAAATGATTCTAATTTTTACACAACTATGGACATTTAGAAAGACGAAAATTTATTGATCTTTAGAAATTCTGTTGGCTAAGTTTCATGTATTCTTTGATCAAGTAACCACAACCATAATCACACCTATGTTGCTTCCGGCACCAGTGAAAATATTAAAAGATCAAAACAAATAGGACAACTCCAAATTCTAAACGCACAGAGAGATGACCTACATGACCTCCTTGATTCATAGAGTCATGCACCACTAAAACTAACTTTATATGACCTGGCACTTGATCAATTTCTTCAAACATGCTAGTCTTTCAAAGTAGGTCCTCATATCAGCCAATATTTTCCATTTTGCCACCGAAAGATCACAGGTTTTGTTTTTGGTTGCTTGGGTTGGAATTTTTTACATCCAAAGAAACTTAATTGTAGAGTTCTCTCATCCATAATTTACGATGGTGTATCTCTTGTGGATGTGTGGCATGTCACTCTTAACAGTTTTCAAGATATTAACATAATTTAGAATCCAATAAAATTACGAAATTACAAATTAATTCCCAAAAAATTTAAGAAAGCGGCATACGTCTTACTGTCCATAAATTCTAATTCAAGTATATCTCTAATTAAATGCAGTTAATATATATTTTCTTACAACTAATATCAAATTTAAAGCTGAAAATATGCCAATTTAACATCAGAATTCATACATTAGCGATTAAAAGTCAAATACCACTCAGAAATGATGCAAATCCTACTCGCAAGTAACAATCGACCACAGGATCAGATAATCAAGGAACGAATCCGAACCGAAACAATATCAGAACACCAATGAAGAAACCCTAGAAACAATTCAGATACTTAATAAATAAAAAATCAGTAAATGAAACAGCCAGATCTTACCTTACTCGTGCGAGAAGAAGGATCAATCGAATAATGAGCCAGTGTTTGAAGATCTAGAAATCACCGGCTTTATAGTCTATATCTTGAAAAATGTTCGAAGTTCGCATCGAAGCTACAGAGTGGCTACCATTTTTGCTTTTTGTATGGTTTTGAATTTTGCCCGCCTTTGAATCCTCGATTTTAGATGTCCGACATCGTTCATGTCTTCGAACAGATTTACAAAAACGGTCCCTGGTTTTACTCGAAAGATGATATTTTTCCCCAATTAAGTCCTTGTTGGTATAAAGTGGTGTGTCATTTACGATGTAAAGACGTGAAGTGTATACGGGTTGTGTCATTTATTAGCTGATTTGCTAAACCTTTGAACTGAGTAGCTTGAATTAGGGGTGTTCGCCTTGTATGTTTGGGATTATATTTCTGGTTGGTGTCGGATCCCTCCAATATATGCTTTTGCCATTCAAGATCTCTTATAATGGCATAAATATGCTTGTGGCTCAAAGATATGGAAAAAGGTAATTCATGCGGTTATTCTAACAACGGTTTGATGCTTATGGAAGGCGAGGAATGATTTAGTTTTTAATATGACAAAGACTACTCCTGAGAAGATTATTAAGGAAATCAAAGCATTTGGTTTTCTTTGTGTCAAGAGTCTAGCAAAAAAAAAATAATCAATATCATGAGAGCAATGGTTTTCTTTCAGTGGCTTTGAATAAGTTTTTTCTATATGTAATGGTTTTTTCTTTCTTTTTTCTGGCGCTTTGTACTATGTTTCCCAGCAACTTGTTGGGTTGTTTTTATAAAAATATTTTGTTGGCCGTTCAAAAAAAGAATTAGGGTGTTCGAGGTCCGGTTTTTACGGTTTTAGATGAAACCATAAACCAAATCATTAACCACGGTTTTTGAATAATGAAAACCAAAATCGAACCGTTCAAAATAAAAACCGAACCGTCATCAATGGTTTGGTTCCGGTTTGGTTTACGCTTTAGATTTTTGTTCCCGTTAAAAATAAAGTCGAATCAAACCAAACCTTTTATAGTTTAAGGCGAACAAATTATACCAAATCCCAATGTATTTTTTTCAAATGACGTATAAATCATTAACTGAATATATACACACACAAACATATAGACAGGGCTAGCTCAACCAATTTGAAGGCCCTATGCGACATTAAAATTTGGGACCCTTCATCC
This sequence comes from Mikania micrantha, assembly GCA_009363875.1. Taxonomy (NCBI): domain Eukaryota; kingdom Viridiplantae; phylum Streptophyta; class Magnoliopsida; order Asterales; family Asteraceae; genus Mikania; species Mikania micrantha. Next base: position 19,027,213 of record CM018682.1, on the reverse strand, counting down.
TTTCGAGAACTCTTTTCATATGTCTCTTTGATTCATTCGTTCTCTTGCAATCTTAGGCGACTCTTTATTATGGGTGTCTGTGGTCCGGTTTTTACGGTTTGAGCTTTCTGGGTTTCGGCTTTATAGTTTTAAGCTTTTTGAGTCCGTTAAAAATTAAGACCGAATCAAAGTTAACCATTTTACGGTTTGAGACGGACTAATTACATTGTAATCCCAAATATAAATTTTTTATTGAATAACACCTATATCATCAACTATATATGTGCATATATTCATAATACATACATAGATACACATATGTATGTATGTATAAACTCGCATGGTCAGTCCGTTTTTTACAACCGTTTTTTAGTGAAAATCGTAAATTAAACCGTTCACTACGGTTTCAAACTTTTGAAACCGATCGACCAAATGTTTGAGGAAAAAACCGACCGGGAAACCGTACCATATGAGGCCCCATAAAATATGAGGCCCTAGGCCATTGCCTAGTTGATTAATACAATGGAGCCGGCTCTGAATATAGATATAACTATGTGTATATACATATATCTATTTTTTAAATCACATACACATACGGTCTAGTCCGGTTTTTTATTAAAACTGTAAACCAAACCGTTTATTACGGTTTTGAACTTTTGAAACCGACCGACCAAAAGTTTAAGAAAAAACTAACCGTGAAACCAAACCGATGACCAGTTTAGGCGGTATTGCGGTTTGGAACCTAAACGTGAACAGCCTAGACTTGAATTAAGTAGAGCATAGCTCAAGACTATATTACTTGTTTACATATCAAGTTTTACCCTTCTTGTACTTTATAGGAGAGAAAGAGGTGAAGATTTCTTCATAATTGAACTTTAATGTGAAAAATATAGTATTTTTAGCTTTTTACCTAAAAAACAAGAAAAGTTTAATAAATTAACTAATCACACCAAAATAAGAAATCTGTGAAGGTAAATTGTGACATCCGTCAACAAATTTAGGTTAAATTGAATATATATATGTTATTCCGACTACGTTGAACATTAGCGATTATGACACGTGAAACTTGGAACTTCACGAAAAATAATACCACGAAAGAACACTTAATTTTATAATGATTTAAACTTACTTAGATTATTAAACCAAAACTAAGTCAATGAAAACTAAAAACGGTTAAACTTAAACATGACGAATTAAACATGTTAGTAAGTTAAATTAAATAAACCATAATTAAATGTTACATTTGAAATTATAAACTGAATGTTTTGAGTAATATAAAACTATAAGTTGAAAGTTCTTAATAAATAAGTTCATGAGTTAGACACTAATCATACTTATAAAATTAGCTCAGAAATAAACTAATAGGGATTTCATTTATCAAAAGTTATAATCATAGGTTATATAGTGTCACACAATTAAAATGTTTAACAATAATGTGCGCCTAGGGCGAACTTGTAACAACTCATAAAAATTATGTATAGTTAATGAACAATTGCGATTTACGATGCAACTATCAAAGCTTGAATATGAATAAACCATGGTTTCTTATATACTTGTGAATTCTAAAAATACCTGAGAATAATAGGAGATGTTTTAAAAATAGGACCCTAAAGTATAGGGTCGAAAGTGTAAAGCTTAAATTAATTGTCAATGGTAAAATGGTAAATTCTTTGGAAATCAATTGTGTGGGCAAAATGTATACACGTAAATTTCAAAGAACTTTTCCAATTTTGTTTATGAAATTCATCAATATAGATACATGCAGTATGCATGCATGAGAACCTCCAGTTTAGGGTAAAGATGCAAGAAATGGAAAACAAGAGATACCACAGGGATCATCTTGCATCCATAATCAAAGAAACCAAAAATGAAGAACAAGAAGAAGAACGAATACGTATTCTTTCTGATAGATGTATGATCGATCACATTACAACAAACCATGGTTGGGTTTATATAACCTAACTATGGTTATAAAGTTTCACTTTTGACACTATACACCCTTGTATAATTACAAGGTTACATATTTGACTAAAACATAACTTTGACTTAATTACAAAGTTGACCCATTAACTTTCTCAACTTGGATTAAAACAAGGGTGTTGTTATTCTCACACCCCTTTTTTTAAAAATACACCCCTGAAACGCCCCGTCTCAGTACTTGGTCAAACATTCCTTTCTGACAACCTTGCCAATGATTGGGAGCAAGACGGGCCGTATTGACCAATACGGCCCGTCTCATTCATCGTACAGACATTCTCTGACATCCTAAGACAATGATTTGAATCAAGACGGGTCGTACTGACCTTTACGGGCCGTCTTGCCCAGACGGCCTAGTTTGGCCATTTCACCCCAAAACCAGGCCGTACTGACCTTTATGGGCCGTCTTGCCCAGACGGCCTAGTTTGGCCGTTTCACCCCAAAACCAGGCCGTACTGGTCAGTACGGGCCGTACTGGTCAGTACGGGCCGTACTGGTCATTGCGACAGAATTCCGACGAAAAAGTGAGATCATTGCGACGGAATTCCGACGAAAAAGTGAGATCATTGCGACGGAATTCCGACAAAAAGTGAGATCATTGTGGCACAATTCCGACGAAATTTCAACAAAATTCGTCATTTTCTTTTTAACAATGAAACAAAATTCACCTAGTTTTTCACCTAGTTTATTTCGTTTAAATTATTTAAACTAACGTAAATAAACTATTTATAAAATGAAATATTTGGTTAAAACGACATTCTGTGGGACGGGCCGTCTTGTTGTTGTATAAAATGAAACCAAATTCACCTAGTTTTTCACCTAGTTCATTTATTGTTGTATTTCAAGTTGTTCCTGACGCCCTTTTCGTATTTCTTCTTCTAGCTCAAGCCTTGAACACGTAAATAATTAACATCGTTTAAAATAATAACGTAACAAACCTATAACGTTTAAAATAACGTAATAGACATTCCTCAAAGTTTTGGTGTAATCGTTTAAATGTATTAAAATTGAATTCTTTTGTTTTTAAAAAAAAATTAAAATTTTGACCAATACGGCCAGTACTGACCAGTACGGCCTGGTTTGGGGTGAGACGGCCTGGTTTTGGGTGAGACGGCCAAGTTAAAATTTTGACAAGTACGGCCCGTAATGGCCAGTACGGGCCGTACCAAGATGTATCAAAACTGGTTGACACCCAAAATGGCTTGAAAATATAAGCTTGGGACCAAGACGGGCCGTACTGGCCAGTACGGCCCGTCCCACAGAATGTTTCACTGATTCCAAGGAATTCTCTGGAATGTTTGTCTGTACTCAATACCGGGCCGTAATGGCCATTACGGCCCGTATTGGCCCGCAGGGGTGTAAAAATATAAAAGTGGGGTGTCCAAATAAAACAACCCTTAAAACAATTATGTCTAACAAGGTTGTGCACATTTAAAGCTTGATTTTGAGCCTCAAGATTATTTACTTGATTTACCAAACACGTTTTCTCATTCATAAGATTCTTGGTTTCTAACTTTTCTGACACTCAGCAAGTCTTCTAGTTCTCCTGCTCGTTGAGTTGCCTTCAAAATGGATTCGTCTGTCTTTGAGTTTCTCAAATAAACCAGAAAATTCATCCTCCAGTTTCTGTTTTTCCTCAGAGATCGTTAAAGCAATTATTGTCTCTTTCACAAGTTGTTCTATCATCTGTTCTTTCTCTTCTATAACCTTTAAAAGGTTCTTTATGCTGCTTTCTTTTTCTTCGATGATTTCTAAATTCTTCTCATTTTCCTTTTCTTGCGCTTCTGTTCTTTCTGCAATCAATGTTTCTACTAAAACAAGTTGTTGCTGCAAATCTACATTTCTTTCATTTTGCTTGTTTACTTTATGTAAAAGGCTTCGATTCTCAGTTTCAAGTTGCATAATCTGGCTCTCAACTAACAGTCTCTCTTTCTCCAATTTGACTAATTCCTGTGATAAAAAGTCTGAACGATTTGCATCATTACGAATTTGAGAATTTTCTAGTGCAAGAATTTGTTCTTTCAACAAAACTTGCTTTCTAGATGATTCAGCAAGCAATTCTTCCATGACAAGTTGTTGGTTCTTCATATCATCAAATAACTCAACTTTTTGCATCAATGACGTTACTTCCTCACATTTTTTAGAAAAATTGAACTTTATTTCACAAATAGCATTGTTCTTGACATCTAATTCCTCTTTTAGGCATAACATCATAACTTCATATTCTGTGTTTTTTTGTTCCAATTCATTGTAAATTTCTGAAAATTGTGACTTCAACACAAGGACCACCGAAGATATTTCATCATTTTGAATTTCAGGCAGGCAATGACAAGATTTCAACGCCTCGTGTAGTTGCATAACTTGTTCACTTTGATCTTTCAGTTTCATTGAATAATCATCCCTCTCATTTCGTAACTTTTCTAATTCAGATTTCGACTCGACTTCCACTTTCAACTTCTCACTACACTTCTTGTGTGCTTGTTCCAAATTATTATACTTCTTTTGAAGTTTCTTCAAAGAGCCCATGTTTCCACAGTTGCTAATTTGAGATTCTTGAAATTCTTTAAGAGATGCAATCAGATCCTTATTATCTTGTTCCAAGCGCTCCAATTTATATCCCATTTCTTTGGATAAAGAATCTTTTGCAGCCAATATGTCTCTTAATTCGGCAACCTCTTCATCCCTTTTGTGAGACAATTTTTGGATTGTCAACTTTGCTTCATTACATTCAGAAAAAATATCATCAAATCGTGATTTGTATTCTGAAATCTCAACTTGCAACAGTTTTTTCGTGCTTTCTTCATGTGCTAAAGCTTGGTTGCATATCCTCAATTGAGTCTGAAGGTTTTCAGATATTCTTGTTTGAGAATCAAGATTTGTTTGAAGCAAGCAAATCTCATGTAGCAACAATGATTTTTCTTTCTCCCATTCTGTTTTACTAGTTCTGAAAGTATCTTGAAGCTTTTTATGTGCTTCTTCAAGATGTTGAAACTGCTCGTTCTTCCACTTCAACTGATCTTGAACATCATTATGTTCTTCCTCCAGTTTGCTTATCACCTCATCTCTGTAAATCAGATCCTTGGCCATCCGTGATTTGTCAGAAAGTTCAACAATTTTTTGATCTTTAAGCAATAAAACTCTCTTGAGATCTTCAATCTCCATGTTGCAAGAATCAACCTTTGACTTCAATGATTCTGAAATTGTTTTTGATTCTTCCAAATCCAAGACAAATTCTTTGTTTTCAACCTCAAACTTTTGAAGTTTTTCTCCATATTCATACCGAAGCTTTTCAATTGCAAAATTGAGGTGTTTAAAAGACGATTCTTTTTCTTGGAAACTCAATTTGAGGTCTTGATGGAGTTCACTCAGTGTAGATAACTCTTCATATTTGGCACTTAGTTCTTGGGCTTGTTTTTCAAATTGCAGTTTTGCCTCCTGAACTTTAGTTAACAGTTCTTCTTGAGCTTTTTTCAATTTACAGCATAAATCCGTCTTGGTACGAACTTCTTCCTCAAGTTTTTCCTTCTGTGATCTAACTTCTTCTAGTGCTTCATGAACATCCATTCCTTTAGCATTTGTCATTGTGTGTGTCGTGAACTTCAAGATTTTCCTGTTTGATTATGACATAAGAAACCACCACCCGTCAGTCGATAAAATGATTCTAATTTTTACACAACTATGGACATTTAGAAAGACGAAAATTTATTGATCTTTAGAAATTCTGTTGGCTAAGTTTCATGTGTTCTTTGATCAAGTAACCACAACCATAATCACACTTATGTTGCTTCCGGCACCAGTGAAAATATTAATAGATCAAAACAAATAGGACACCTCCAAATTCTAAACGCACAGAGAGATGACCTACATGACCTCCTTGATTCATAGAGTCATGCACCACTAAAACTAACTTTATATGACCTGGCACTCGATCAATTACTTCAAACATGCTAGTCTTTCAAAGTAGGTCCTCATATCAGCCAATATTTTCCATTTTGCCACCGAAAGATCACAGGTTTTGTTTTTGGTTGCTTGGGTTGGAATTTTTTACATCCAAAGAAACTTAATTGTAGAGTTCTCTCATCCATAATTTAAGATGGTGTATCTCTTGTGTATGTGTGGCATGTCACTCTTAACAGTTTTCAAGATATTAACATAATTTAGAATCCAATAAAATTACGAAATTACAAATTAATTCCCAAAAAATTTAAGAAAGCGGCATACGTCTTACTGTCCATAAATTCCAATTCAAGTATATCTCGAATTAAATGCAGTTAATATATATTTTCTTACAACTAATATCAAATTTAAAGTTGAAAATATGCCAATTTAACATCAGAATTCAAACATTAGCGATTAAAAGTCAAATACCACTCAGAAATGATACAAATCCTACTTCTCAAGTAACAATCGACCACAGGATCAGATAATCAAGGAACGAATCCGAACCGAAACAATATCAGAACACCAATGAAGAAACCCTAGAAACAATTCAGATACTTAATAAATAAAAAACCAGTAAATGAAACAGCCAGATCTTACCTTACTCGTGCGAGAAGAAGGATCAATCGAATAATAAGCCAGTGTTTGAAGATCTAGAAATCAAATGTTCGAAGTTCGAATCGAAGCTACAGAGTGCCTGAGTGGCTACCATTTTTGCTTTTTGTATGGTTTTTAATTTTGCCCGCCTTTGAATCCTCGATTTTAGATGTCCGACATCGTTCATGTCTTCGAACAGATTTACAAAAAGGGTCCCTGGTTTTACTCGAAATATGATATTTTTCCCAATTAAGTCCTTGTTGGTATAAAGTGGTGTGTCATTTGTGAGTCATTTACGATGTAAAGTGTAAACTAGTTGAGTCATTTATTAGCTTTTTTTTTTAACGACTTGGTACAACGAAACTAAAGACTGGATTTCAACTGTCTCCTCGGATTTGACGCTTTGGGCGTACGTCTGAGCCACCTTGAAAGGAACTCCACAATTGGGTAAACCCCACATAGGGTCATGCACCACTGAAACCAACTTTATATGGCCTGGCATTCTATCAATTTCTACAAACAGCCTAGAATTTCAAAGTAGGCCCTCATATAAACCAATATTTTCCATCTTGCCACTAAAAGCTCAAGGTTATGTTTTGGTTGCTTGGGTCTCCCATTTGTGATCAACAGTTGCTTGCAAGAGGTGGCGATCGGCAGTGTCCAAATCGCCATAAGGAAGCATAATTATAGAGTTCTCTCACTCATAATTTATACACCTAGAGCACGTTGATGGTGTATCTCTTGCGGATGGGTGACATACTGACATGTCACTCTTAACAGTTTTCAAGATATTAACTTAATTTAAAATCCATTAAATTTACGAGATTACAAATTAGTTCCCAAAAAAATTAAGAAAATTGCACACATCTTACCGCCCAGGCGCCCATAAATTCCAATTCAAGTATATATCTAATTTAATGCAGTTAATATCTATTTTCTTACGGCTAATATCAAATTCAAAGTTGAAATATGCAAATTTAACATAAAATTCAAACATTAGCGATTAAAAGTCAAATATATCTCAGAAATGAGACAAATCCTACTTCGCAAGTAACAATCGACCACAGGATCAGATAATCAAGGAACTAATTTGAACAGAAACGATATCAAAAAACCAATGAAGAAACCCTAGAAACAAATCAGATACTTAAAAAATAAAACATCAATAAATGAAACAGCCAAATCTTACCTTACTCGTACGAAAAAAAAAAAAAAGATCAATCGAATTGTGAACAAGTGCTTGAAGATCTAGAAATCACATGTTCGAAGTTCGAATCGAAGCTACAAAGGGGCTAACATGTTTGCTTTCCGTATGGTTTTGAATTTTGCCCGCCTTTGAATCCTCAAATTTAGATGTACGACGTCATTCAATTCTTTGAACAAATTTACCAAAACGGTCCCTGATTTTACACGAAAGATGATATTTTTCACCAATTAAGTCGATGTTGGTATAAGGTAGTTAGTTTGTCATTTATGATATAAAATGTAAACAAGTCGAGTCTTTATCAGCTACTAGAGATCGGATCACTAGACCTTTGACTAAGGGGCCGTGAGGTGGTGTCTGAACCATTAATTGCTGAATGGTTAAGATATCTAAATGATTAAGAGTGTCTGAATGATTAAGTGCTGAACCAGTTAAGAGTATTTGGTTAAATGTCTGAATAAAACAAAAAACATATCATCAACACCCTAAAAATGGTGCCACACCTCGTTGATTTCCAGCCTCCGGCTACCCATCGACGCCTACGGCCAGCGTTGCCACCATCGTCGGCGCACCATCTCAGAACACTTGTCGCCTGTCGTCGTTGCCTATCGCCTGTCGTCATCGTCGAACCCTAAATGAACCCACCGAAGATCATCGCGGTGGCAGCGGCGCGATATGGCGAGGGAAAGACGCATCGACCAAAGGTCAAGAGAATGAGGTGCGGTCGAGGTGCGAGCGGCGATGGTGTTGCAGTCGAGCGACCACGGTGGTGGTGTAGTCGAGCGACAGTATGGCGGGTGGTGCTCAGCCCGAGCCTCTCTTCCTTCATGTCTGAATGGTTCAGACTTTCATTCAAACATTTGGTTTCATTCAGACGTGGTTTTTTTCGCAAAACAAACTGTCTGAAATCTGAACCATTCAGATTCATATCCATTCAGACACCACCAAAGAGCCCCAAAATAGCTTGAATTTAGTAGAGCATAGCTACCAATGACCCTCACCTAAAATGGTTGTGTGAAAATATCATATGGCTTCAAAATATGAGAGGTTATGGGCTTAAGTCCTGACATAAACAAAAATAGAAGTTTTATGCTGGGCTAAGAGATTTTCTCTCACCTATGTTGGGTTTCCTTCTATTGGTGTGGATATGATCAGGTGGGTCTATAACCCGTTAGTGATACAAATTGACGTTAAAAAAAAGTAGAGCATAGCTCGAGCTTATATTGACTGTTGTTTACATATCAAGTCTTACCCTTCTTGTACTTTATACGAGAGAAAGAGGCGAAGATAGGGGTGAGATTTTAGCACTGAATACTGGTATTGTGCTGAACGCTATTATCGATTCCTTATCAGTAAATTCAGTATTGGTACTTGATTTTCTCATATTTCGGTATCGTAACTAACCAGTACAATACCGGTATAATACCAAAAAAATCCTGAAATCGTACCGGTATCGGAATATAGATTTTTTTTGAATTTGATTAATTATCAATCTAAAGTAGTTGAGAAAAATATTTACCATAATGAGTTTCATCTTATTATAATTATAATTATTAAATCCAAAAGACAATGTGTGCGCATTCTTTTGCTTACACTTCTTAGTTTTGTAAATTTGATTTTTCCAATGATGTGTTCATATGATGCATTCATATTTATTAGATTTTTCTTATACTTAGGGCTTAATATCATCAATAATTTAAAAGCTAATATTTTTCATCTTTATCCAAACAAAAATGTTTAAAACTGGTAAAATACCAAATATAGTGGTACCATACCTATGGTTTTAGTACTGGTATCAGTATCCACTTTTCCAGAAATGTCAATAGTGGTACTACCGATACCGGTATGTTAACAATCTCATCCCTAGCAAAGATTACTTCTTGCTGAACTTTAATGTAAAAAATATGGTATTTTTACCTAAATAAAAAGAAAAAAATCAATAAATAAACTAATAACACCAAAAGAAGAAAATTGTGAAGGTAAATATAGTTAACGGATACTCCCCCATTAACTTGGTATGAATCAAATTCATGTGCATGACTTCAAATATACTACCAAGCAATCAATCAATTAGGTGGTGGTGGTGTAAAGTTTACCTTTGATTTATAGGAAGCATGTGACTGCTTTAAAATAAATAAAATGGTGGTGTAAAGTTTACCTTTGATTTCTAGAAGCATGTGACTGCTTTTAAATAAATAAAATGGATGGCGTTACAAAATTGGTTGGAATTGTGTTACAATACAACCTTTGTCAATAAAAGGAGACTTCTTAAAATTTTGGACTAAAAAGAGTTAAATAGGTAAAATTATAGGCACTAAAATTGAAGTTTACTTTAAACTAGTAACGTTACCCGCGCTCTGCGGCGGACCGTTACGACTAAAACCCAAGCGTTTTATGAAATTATGATATGCTCAAAAAAACATATGAGGTTGTTATGAATTGGTTACGCAGACAAAACGAAGATAAAAAACAAAAGTTGCGAGGCCAAGTTCAAAAGCTGGAAGAAATGGCGGGTCGGGATAAGAAAGAGAAGTCGTTTATGATGCGGCGGTTAGTAAGCTGAATAAATCTCGAAAGACGTTGGCAGAAGTTGAAGTCACTCATGCATCAGCTTCAAATGTTGCTACCAGCAAAAAAAGGAGAATATATGGTTCAGGTTTTGATAGAAATAAGTACTTGAAACATAAAACCATCGATATTCTTGTTTATTTGTTCTTATTTCATTGTCTATGTCATATTCATCGTCTAAAAAATGATGGGTTCTTTTAGTAATCACAGTTTTCATTCTTGCAAAAATAGGTGATTTCATGTAAACACCAATGAATGAAGTACTATGCGGTTGATGATTGGTTTCATGGCTTTGCAGCTCGATTCTACCAGGAGACAAAACATTTGAATATTCATAATATGGGTTAGTAAAGTTACGTAAATTAAGATGGTCACTGGAAACACACAAGGGACAAAATTTGTTGCATAAAAAGATTTCTCTTATATATAACCATCGACACAAAATGCTCCAACCCCCTTTTTCTATTTACCTTACCGGCTATATGCCTATAAACACATATATACACGTATTTGATTTTGTTTTATTCAAAATTATTACTTTATTTAGATAGATATTAAAATTATTTATTTTTTTAGTTTTAGATATTCATTATTCTTGGTTCATGCTCCCACATCGATGAAAACAACAATAACTTTTTTGTATAAAACGGTTGTATGTGCAAAACAAAAAAGATGAAAGCATAAGTTAAAAGTCAAAAGTGGTCTCCTCTGTACGCGTTGATTTCCACCGATTGCAGGCAGCCACGTGCCGCACCGACCTTACAACTCTCTATTATTATATGCAGAGGGAAACCAGCTTCAATATCCCCATAGAGTAAGAAAACAACTAAATACAAATGAGTACATTCCGGGGGGGCCCACACTACGAGGTGGGTAGTTTATCTGGGGCGAATGCCTCCTAAAGAGTAACGGAGGTGTGCGAAAAATAAGTATATAGGAATTACACAATGGCTATTTTACTTTTATTTTTATCAAAAATTTCTAAATTTTCTTTTTTTAACTAGTTTTTTTTTTCTTTTATACGTTCTTTTTAGTATTTTGTTTTAATCGTGTTTTTGCTGATGAGTTTTTTTTTTAATATTTTTTTTTGTTTTTATTAAGTGAGCTAATCATTGATAAGAAAAATAATAAAAAATACTATAAGACTTAGTAAACATGCAAAAAAAAAAAAGGATAAAAATAACATTATTTGCAAAATACTATAAAAACAAAACAAAAAAGTTAAAATAAGGTAAATATGAAAAGTTAAGGAAATTTAAACTAAGAGTAAATTTCTTTTTATTAAAATAAATCAATTTGGGTAAATTTAAAATTGTTTTATTATGTATTTTGGTTTTGAGTTAGATTAATATGCAATTCAAGATATTTAGAAGAAAATATATACAGTTGTCTATTTTCTTTATAGTTAATATAACATTCACGTACAGAGGTAATCTTTATTAATAAATTAAACGTGCACATCTTTAATAACATTATTTAGTAAACATTTATGATACATTGAACTAAACTTGTGTGTGTGATTATGAGCTATATATAAGCTTCTTTTGGTATTTCATGAGTATGTTTGTGTAATGATATAATATGTTTTATATTAATTTTAAAATATAAACCTCGTAGTTTTTTATTATCATATTTATCTTATATAATAAATAAATGTTTTTGTTTTCCGCTTGTCATGCAATAAAACATGTTTTACCATATTTTTCTGGTTTAAATTTAAAGTATTAATTCATTTATTAACATTCATTTATTAATATTATAATTAATAAATTTGAACAGTTATTATAATAATTAATTTTCTTAAAAAATCTAAGTTTTAATTCTTTTAATTTTTTATATTTTTTTAATGTTAATTATAATTCACTTTAATTTAACTATTATAAAAAATTATTTAAAAGACAATTTATATTTTAATAAAGTTAATATTTAGCATTTAAATAGAAATGTTACTACACAATTAAAAACAATATCTTTTAAAAATGAACTTAACAAAATTTATAATAATCACATTTTTAATGATATATTTTATCAATTGTACGTGTTAACAAAATATATTGTATTTTATTACAACTAGTATATAGGAGCCCGCGCGTTGCGGCAGGGTCTGATATTCTGGCGTAAAAACAACAAACAGAACATGATGTTAAAATCGTGTACAATAAAATGCATGAAAAAGACCCTATGCAACATATATAATGTAAGCTTTGAAACTAAGGGTTGAAGATTAAGAACTCATTTAATAGTAAAGAATGTGATTATAGAAGACTTAAAAAAAAGGCCCAGCGTAAATGTGGAATTTATAAATGATACAAATATTATACAATTATTAAATGTAAATTGTATATATATGTAGTATATATAATACCCATGGTTTATAAAATTATTAAATCTAAATCGTTTGTGAACTAATTATGATCAAAATGATATAAACGATACAAATATTCGATAATGTACGGACGCGTTATAGACATGTGAACAACACGCAAAATTTTTGTGGCCGTTTGGGTTCAAAATTTATACAAACGTTCATGAGGCAATTGCGATCAAATTAATATATCATGACTTTTATCTGATAACCTAATGACGTGTTAAAATCATGTAAACATTAAAAATATGTGAGTAAAGTGAGAGAGAACTTTAAAAATAAGAGTTCAAAGCTAGGGTTATAAATGAAAATTTCAAATTAATTGAAGCTTTCTTTTTATCTATAGCCGTGGTTCCATATCTTTAGACGCGGTTCGTATCTTTAGTCAATACAAAGAGAAACAAATAAAGCTCAAGAGGATAGAAGGAGCTTAATGGTCTTGTACCTTATGCATTAAATACATCACCAAATTGAATAGTAATTATGAGAGTGAGTAAGTTTTTGCTTTTTAATATATATTATAATTATGTAACAAATATGTTTATTCAACTAAAACAATACACGTGTTTTTAGATATTACTTTTTATTGTAAGTATATAACATCTAATTTATTTAAATCATGTAACATACGTGATTTAACCTAGTACTTACTAAACAACGAATTAAACAAAAGAGTTTCCTTTTATTCAATGAATAAATGTCTAATCTAAAGTTTCAATATATTCATTCTAAAAGAATGTAAACCGAAACAAAAACAATAAAAGCAGGAGTAAACTCCGAAAACTAATGTTATCATGTTAGGACAAGACAACGAATCAAAAAAGAATTTTCCGACCGGTTAGATCGGTGGACTGAATTTATAAACCGAAAGGTATTGAAACCAATTTATATTTTAAATATATATTAAAATACATATATCCAAAAGAAAACGTATAAAATATTAATAAGATAATTATGTTTTTTATATTACTATGTGAAAGGAAAATGTTGGTCAACTAGAGATAAAATGCATTTTAGTCTAACGATATCTTGGTGTTGGGATAAATATCAGTATTTATAAGGTTTTGGATTCGAATCTCATAAAGAAATTTTCTCAAAGTACTGAGTTTTATTTTAAACTGGTGGTGACTTAGTGGTGGATTTGATCGGCTGATACAACTAGTGACACGATTATACTTCATTGATCCGTAAGTGATCTATATTAGTCATCGAAAAATAAACTACATTTATCTAAAAGGTACTATTGAGAAAAGGCCTCAAGGCACTCCTATTTTATTGTTCTTAAAAAAAAGTTTATTACTTTTTTATAATAAATTTGTTGCTTAATCTTCTGTGTTCTTCTTTTATGTTGTTTGAAAAAGAATTTAACAATGTATATACTAATCTCATAAAAGAGTAAATTCATTAAGTAATTCGTCAATTTCGATAAAACTATAACATAAAAGTGTAAGAAGCTTTGAAAACCTTTTAAACATTCATGATAACTAGTATCATCACCATTAGAGATGTTTAAAAAAATCCGGTTCTTGAATCCGGTCCAACCTATCTGACCGGTTGAATTTTTAGTGAGTTGATTTAAATGATTACATAAATATAAAATACAATAAATTGCTAATATCTTAATAATAATTTTTTTGTTAGGTCATTTGCAAAGCTACTTGATCACTATTGATCATCTAAGGTGGTAGCATTAATTACCGGTATATGATTCATATTATCATCAAATTGTTCCATCATTACGCGTAAGGTGTGACCATTAAATAAAAACAATAAATGATTATAACCACTTAATTATAAACACAAAGACAACTTTTTTATATTGATGTCAACAATTTTCATCATTAACTTTTTTTTTTCTTCACTCACTTCATTGATTCGCTTTCCCCAATCTCATTTGCAAAGCTAGAGTGCATGAGTTGATATAGAGATGTGTTATAAGAGTCAATTTACACAAGCTACGTCTCATGATATTGACATAGAGGGGTTTGAAAAACTTGTTAAAAAACAAACTTCTAACATTTATATTAATAAAACCTTTTTAAAGTGACTATTATACGAAGTCTTACTGAATTCGTTGTATAACCATAATTTTCACCTGTCTAAAAATGCTTGTCTTCTTCGCACAATCATATTGCCCAAAAACACTACCCAACCAATCTATTTTTGTTTTAATAACAAAAATGACTACTCAACAAATCAATTTAAGGTTTGATAACAACTAAAATCGAAAAGCATGAATTGATTTGTATCCGTTTGTTGTTTGTGACGTTGATGGTGATGACGTTGGTCCATATCCCACTAGACGTGCTCTCAAGTTGAACTAATTGAAGAAAACGATATAATGTATTAAATGAAAATGTTTCGTCTTGATCAAATATTTGTTTTGACGGTAGAGATCTTCACGTACTAGTATGCTGTCTTAATCAGAGTCACCTAGCAGAGGTACAAACTTACCTTCTGACACTCAAAAACCTCATGAAATATGTTAACTCTCGCCCTCATCAAAATCAAACACGTACCTTCCCTGATGTCGCATTGAAAATGACTCAAGCTGGCTCGAACATGCGTTTCAATTCAAACTTTGGCTCTCACTTACCGATGAGCCACTTTTTGTGATGTAAAATTTTAATTAAAATTATGGATCTAACAAATTTAATATCACAAACGTATCATATATCTTTTCTTTATTTATTTTTTTAAGCAACTTAACATCTAACAAGTAACATGCACATTGTAATAAAATGGAATATAGCTTAATATACAAAAGAGTATAATTGTGTGTAAGAAGGGTGTCTCTATGTAACTAAGTTGAGGGTTTAAATATTATGGTCAACTAAAAATTTAAATTAATATGTATATAGATAAATTTACTGGCAATTCGACAATGATAATTTGAGATAAACAAAGTTTTGATTTACGTTTTTTGGTAAATAAAACTTTCAATGAAATTGTCTTACATGTTAACTGTAATGAATAGTTATGTGTGTTTTTTTTTTTTTGCTGACTATAAAAATGAAATTACACAAACAACTATATTTATGATATTTAACCCCAACTAAAAGGATTTGTTACATGGGCGGGTGTATTTAGTAGGGATTGATGTCCCGGAACAACAATGGTTTTTTTAGCGTGTATGGACATTGATGAGCGGTGTTTTTAAGTGACAACATCAGTTTTTGAACTAGTGACAACACCGGTTGCAACGGCTAGTGTTGCAAGAATTTTTTCTTTAAAGAAGCATATGCAAACGTAAATACGTAAGAGGATGAGATATGGGTACCTAAATAATTTTGTGTTGAAAATGAGTTGTTCTAACAGGTTTCGGTCGAAGATGTAATGCAACTTTTTCAAAAGATGAATACTCGTAGGGAACAATTATAAGTATTTTTTAATTTGTAAATATTATCAAATTTTTATCATGTGTTTCTTTAATTAATTTCTATTCATGATTTTTATTTAATCATTTTTTATTTTGTAAATAGGGAAGGTTTTCTGGTGGGGTGACCATTGTGAGGTTTTAAGATTTTCAGTCGGGTGAGGATGTGACAGAAAATTTCAGTGGGGTGGGTATTACAGATGGTCTAATTCAGGCGTCAAAGCTAGACTATGTATGATAATAAGTCCACTGATAATTGTAGTGGCTCTCAACATGTGTCATTGAGCTGTTTAATTAAGTCACACATAGCCATATCAGGTTATCTAATGATATGTTTGTTTGATGGTACGTAAGGATGTCTCAACCTTTTTGGAGGCTCAAAACAGAGATAGAAATTAGGGTCTTTTTTCTTCTGTATATAAAAACTCTCGTCAAGTTTTAGACACATAAATTACAGATTACCATAAAGGATAAAGCCACAAAAAATATAGATTACAAACAAAAATGTGTAGAACAACACAAGAAATTTTATTTAAACCATAATCCATTTCAGCTGAAAACCGATTTACCCAAAATAGTTTAAAACCCTTTAATTTTAGAGGCCCTAAGATAGAGCTTATTTTTTCTTCTTGTAAATGAGAGCCGGCCATGATGGTACGTGTACTAACTGGTCATTACATTAGGTCACGACATTAATGTGTATGCTCATACATACAATAATTCACTCTTAACGGGCTTATCATGTTAAACAAAACCAAGTAGGTATATAGAGGTGCACAAAAAAACCGGGTATGAAACTGGACCCGGTTGTACCCGAAAAACCCCGGTGGTTCCTACCCAGGTATGTTTTTTTAGACCCGACTGGAACCGGACCGGACCCGTAACCGGGTATTACCGTTTTTTCGAATTCTAACCGTTTTTTCGAAAATATAGCCGTTTTTTAACGTTTTTGACCTATTTTTCGAATTTTCTTAACCATTTTACCCCTCCAAGCTAATATATAAAGGTTTTTGATGAATTGGTTGATTCACAACTATCAAACGCAAATCTGAACGCTCAAAACGAAAAACACAATTATTAGATTTTATAGATAACACATACAATCTGATATATACATTAAATGAGCTTTTATGTAATTTACTTTTTGGTTAATAACACGATCATATATCAAATTGATCCAATCTTTTATATAAATTAAATTCACAATCCACCAGCTATTGTCAAAACACACCGATATATCAATGGAGGCAAAAGTTGAAATTTCGAGAGACATCGAAGTGAAAGCCCGTATAACTTCATCAAGGTCAATCTAAACCTTTATATGCATAAGTATATCGTCGTTTAAGAGTTAACAACGTTGTAATTTTGGATCTATAAACTTATATTGATGAAATCAACAATCTCGAAGACGAAATAATAATTGAAGCTCAAGACTCAAGTACACGAAGAGGAGGTTGACGAAGGATTATAAATTTGTATAATTAGTTTTTTTTAGAATTATGTATTTGTTTTTAATTTATAAAAAATATAAAAATGAATTTTATGTTAATTAAATGTTTATGTATTAAGTTTGTAAATTGTTTAAAATAAATAAAATTATAATTTATGTTATTTAAATGCTTACTTATAAGAAAGTAAAAAAAAATGGCCATACCCGGTTTTCATACCCGAACCGGACCCGACCCTAACCGGGTACTATAAGGGTATGATTTCGGAGTGTACCCGACCCGGAACCGGGTATGCATAGGAACCGGACCCGGTGGTACCCGATTTCATAAAACCCGGACCCGGAACCGGTTTTTAAAAAACCCGAAATGTGCACCTCTAGTAGGTAGTAACAATTCATTTTTGTATTAGTAACCCGTGTAATATTATTACAACATTAATAGGCCATTAATGTGTCTTCTCATGTATTAGTAAATTATCTTTTTATACTAATAATTGATTCCAAATAATGACACGTGACATTCTCTGTTTTTTTTAAATAAATGTTTATTTTTAAAATTTAATATAAAACTCACAATTAATGTTATTAATTATATACACTGTTTACATAAATATAGTAAATTAATACTAATAATTAATAATATGATAATATGATAATCATCTATGTTTAATGTTATACACACACATATTAAGAGCATTTTTTATAATTATTTATTTGTTAATTTTTTTTATATTAAAAACGTATAACTAATATATTTATTTTAATTATGTAAATTTATAAAAACATCAGCAAAAAATTAAATAATTTTTATTTACAAACCTGTTACCCGTGCAATACATAGGTTTATAACCTAGTTTAGATTATATAATGTCAAATTATCTCGTCACAACTCTTTTTTATACTAATGAACCATATTAGATGATGAGCACACTGATTCATTCTTTTTTTCTTTTGAACGGCAATTTAGATCACTAACGAGTCATAGACCCACCTGATTATATCCGCATCCAATAGGAGGAAACTCATCATAGGTGAGAGAAAACTCCCTAACCTAGCATGAAACCCCTATTTTATCCATATCATGACTTAAATCCGTGACATTCTTAATATTGAAGTCACATGGTACCTCCCCTCAACTACTTGAACTGAGGATCATTGGTTACTAATTCATTCTTAATAACCCATTAATGCGCCTTATTTGACGTTTTCATATGTTATTGATTTATTTTAGGATATATAATTTCATGGTAAGTTATAAAACGTCATTAATAGGTTGTTAACTGTTAAGGGGCTTTCCTAGGAATTGTCATGTGCAAGCGAGTTGTAATATGCTATATATAACATCACAATAGATAGTATCATAGTAACAAAGTCATTTTGGTGCTAGCGGCTTGTGTATGGCAATAAGTGCAAATAGTGTATATATATTATTTTACTATATAACCTTTTCATCTTACTGACAAGTAAAAATATTTTTTTAATAGCGTCTTTAATTTATACTATATAATAAAAAAATAACTTATTGGATACGATGTTTTCTAGCTTATCTATATTATGTTTACCATGTGTTATCTTTCTAAATTATTCTTGGCACATATTTGACAAATTTAAAACTAATTTAATTTAAAGTTGAACTTTCAATAAAAAAACTAACATTTATTTTATTTAAATATTAATAAAAATAAAATTATTTCAAACTTTTCATTCTTAATCAATAATTTCAAAATTTACAAAATTCACTTGTATTGTTTAAAGAAGTGTTTAAAATTTTTAAAATGTACCTTTTTCTTTTTTTTAAAAAAAGTTCAAAATTTTATGTTATTTGTTTATACAACGTTATATAATATACATGTAAATCTTTATGATAATAAATAAAATAAAATTAGACACATGTAACAATTTTAGTACATTTTCACAATAATTTTTCTACATATCCCTTCTATTAATTGCATTCATATTAATTAAGTACTAGTATTATATACTAATTATTTTATTTATATCTTTTACATCAAAAAAAATAGTTCATACTATATTAAAAAAACATTTATATTAAAAAACACACTTTTTAAAAACTAAATTTTCATACAATATGATTTATTTTAGAAAAATGAGTTTATTTATAAATAAGAACTTTTATAAACCCTTTTTTAACAAAAAAAATTATGAAAAAACAATTTTTGAACAACAAAAATAATTTCAAACCATTCTTTATTTTAATCGTATAATACATGAATACTACCATATATTTTTCAAGAACAGTTTTTTATATGAAATATTTTGAAAAATCAAATGTTCAAAAAAATGAAATTACTATTACATTACTGACAATTTTTTTTATTCCACTATATAATACACCAGTTATGAACTTAGTAATTATGGTGTTACATTACCACTTCGGGCTCTTATATATCAAGATATTCACCTAAGATTTTGCCACATGTATATCCAAATCAATCTCAAATCCCTCATGTGAAAATTTCAATTTATAACAAAATATCTAAATTTATCATATTTGAATACTATTGAAAATTCAGCAATGCAAAACTTTCCAAATTTGATAAACATTCATGACTTAGAATTTTTCAGACAATTCTTATCACTTTTTTTCTTTTAAAATACATTTCAATCATAATTCAATGAACTTCATATATACAATCATATTAATTAACATGACAATGATTTTCAAAATTGAAATAGATATTTTTTTTAAAACTTCCCAAAATCTGATATGATTTTCCAGTGTTTTATTTTTTTTAAACCTAATAATAAAAGTGTCCTTTTAAAGCGCATTATTTTCATATTACCAAGTTCGAAAATATATTTTAATGCTAATTTTTTCCTTACTTTTATATTCTCACACATGAAATCTACTTTTTATCCCACTTAAAGCTTATACTCTAAATGTTTCATCTTTGCAACTTTGTAACAACTCCAAGTAAACCTATAATTAGGTATATTATGTTTGTTTTTTTATGTGGTTTATTTTATATTCACCCAAAAATAATCTCTTATGTCTTTTTTCTATGTAGAGTATAACAGAAAACAAAAACGAAATTTCTAATTAATAAATTAAAAATCATGGGTAGCACTTTTAAATTAAACTATTTGTGATTTACTCAAATATTTAATCGTATAAAATTCAATCAAAATCAAAGAACAAGTAAGAATTCGTAATTGATTTCTAATTGAACTAGCAATATGATCAAATTCCATGAAAACGAGATATACATAACATGGTCTAAAGCTGTGTGACACCACGTATTTTCCAGGTCAGCATTTTATTTATTTTAATAATAATTTATATTATTATTACGTACGTGGCACTAGAATTAGTTAATTTAGTGTGACACGTGGCACAACAGTCCAAACGCACACAACGAAATGATAATTCGAGGAATTATCAAAAAACGCACACACGTGTCTTGATTAACGAACGTTGGTGAAACAAACGAAACAACAATCTAATTATACAACAATTAAGCTTTGTGAGAACTTACTAGGGCTGTCCAAAAAGCTCGAAGCTCGGATTCGGCTCGTAGCTCGTTCGGAAAAAGCTCGGATAAAGCTCGTTTGTAACCGAGCCGAACCGAGCCAGCTCGTTTTATAACCAAGCCGAGTCCGAGCCAAGGCTGGCTCGGCTCGTAGCTCGCTCGTATGCTCGGCTCGTATGCTCGGCTCGTGGCTCGGCTCGTTTGTACAACATACTATACTAAAATATAAAATTATAGGGTTACTTTCAATAATAAATATGCTTTAGTATTATTTTGTAAGTATGATAAAAAATTAAAAAATAAAAAAATAAAAGAAAATAAGATAGAAATATGGAACGGTTAAAAACGAGCCGAGTCCGAGCCGAGATTTCAGGCTCGGTTTACAATCCGAGCCGAGCCGAGCCGAGCCAGGCTCGGTTTAAAAACGAGCCGAGTCCGAGCTGACCCCTGGCTCGGCTCGGTTCGGCTCGTGAACACCCCTAGAACTTACAACAAGTGAAACAACAATAATAAGTCGAGAAACGATGGTCGTAATCGATAAAACGACGAAAAACGAGCCAAACCATCGAAATATGAGAAATTAGGCTCAACCGGGATCCTTCGCAGTACGCGAAGGATGGGCGGGGGATTTGAATCCCAAAAATCATCGCGGTACGCCAAGACCCTTTGGGGACAGTTTTGGCGATACGCGAAGCTGTCCAGACGCCAAATCTTTATAAAACCAAGACATAATCATTGCTATCCTATAACCACTCATTATACTCAATTCCAGACGCCATATTTAAACTTCATCTTCCCCAAATCACCTGATAATCACCCTGGAACACCCAGGAATACCATTGAAGAAGCTTAGCTTGAAGATTTGGAGCTTGGAGGGCAAGAAGGAGCACTTGTGGATGCTCACCATCAATACCACCACCTAACCACTGGAATCTCTTTCTGAGCTGATTACAGGAGCAATCCAGATCTGTTCAAGCCACATTTCCTCTTGTTTGGAGCTTTCGAAGGTAGTTCTTGGGTCCATGTAGCATAAAAACACAAATACACACAGATGCAAAGAGAAACACCCACATGCAAGCACATTGATGTCACATGCACGAAATTTCATCTTCTTGAATATGTGATTATATGATTTTATGATTGATTTGAGGATTTGAGGATGATCCATGATGATGTTCATGAGATTTGATGGGTATTGTTGATTTTATTAAGAAATGGTTACATTTGGTTGCATGCATGTATGATCTAAAAGGGTTTAGATGATTTTGGATATGTATACATGAGTATGGATGAAATTTGAGATGATTTGCATGATTTAGAATGGTTGATATAGTCAAGAAATGGTTATTAGCAAATATTGCCATATTTAGTAACTTTGATGTGACAAAATATTGATAGATGATAAAATGGTCATAGGCATGTGCTTAGAATCAAGATTTATGATTTATATGATGATTTGAAGTACATTTGACTAGTTGAAAGTGTTATAAAATTTGATTTACATCATTATTTCTAAAAATAATAACTTTAGTTACAAATGTTTAAAGAGCGATGAACTTGACATGATTTTTATGTTTAAATGGTTATTTGGAGTTAATATGATAATACTAAGTGTTATTGATATAATAGAATCGTTAAAATGGAAGTTTTGACATAGGTTACTATAAATAGTAACTTTATTCTAAGAAGTCGACGAATAACGATGTGTTAGACATAATGAGCATGTATAAACGATTATTTAGAATTAAGAAAGTGATATTTGATGAACTTGATTTATTAAGTTTTGGTGAAACACGTATATTGGTACAACTTACTATAAATAGATACTTTTAAATGAAAAATATGGTTGTATGACTATGTGTGATTAAATGCTATGTGATAACATGATCATATAGGCTAATTATGCATACTAGAATAAATGAAAAGAGAATTTATGTGAACTTGCTAAAAATATAAACTTTCCTAAAATGGAAACTTACTATAAATAGTAAGTTATATCACGAATGTAATTTACGTGCTTACACGTACCACACGACACTAAGAACACGTTAAATGAACACTTAAACTAAACACTTCACCAACGGGTCGTTAAGTCAAACACGGTCAATACGACCAACGCAACAACTTAGAGTTGTTTGGACACGAACACGGTCTAGTGAGACCAACACGAATGTGAACACAAACTCATAACACCTATATGATACAGGTAATGTGACAATCCAGCATTCCGGATTAACCCCGTTAACCAAAATTAACAGAAATTATACGAAATCGAACAATATCAAATTAGAATTGTTAGAATTGAACAAAACGAAGTTACAAACATCCAAATTACGTGGATTAAACTTGTAATTACAATAAATGAACCATTTTGACTTTTAAAGTCAAAATTAGAATGATAATCAATGAGAAATTCGAAATTCGTATTAAAATCCTGATATTAATCAAATTGAATGATCATTAAACTCATAATGATGATGATAAACGGTTATCATGAATTAATAATTCCATAATGATCAAATTAAACCAATTAACAACCTATAATGTTGAAACCGTTACTATTAATCACATAAATCACATAATTCGATCAAAATGCACACAATCGAATTTCCAAAACCACTAGTCGGTCTCCTTAGGACCTTTTGCACAACATAATTCGAACTGAGAAGCAAGGGGAGAGGAATTCGATCGAGAGGACGGCCGAACTCGAGCAATTGGTCGAATCATAGCAATTCTACATCACATCAGGTAATAACTGAACCTAAACAACCTAAAAGGGCCGACTAAGCAAAGCCCTATGCTAATTTGGGGTTACAATATCGAATTACACGAACTCGACTATTAGGGTTCTTCGGCTAAGACAATTTGGGGTTTTCTATTCAATTGAATTTAAAAACCGAATTAAAACATACTGAGAGCTTCGAAACAACTTGTTAAATGAAAACCCTAAGTTAGTTTGATCAAACAACAACAAATTAAAGGATCTTATATTCTAGGGTTTATATCAAAAAACGGGATTGGGGGTTTTTGTTTAAACGAATTCAAAAGTCAAATAAAACAGTACAGAGAGTTTTGAAACTCTCTGTTCATTGAAAATACTTTGTCAATTTCATAAAATTATCACGAATTGAATAAGATCAAGTTCTAGGGTTCTTAAACAAAACCAATCTGGGGATTTTGATGAAATCAAGCACGAAAACCAAATTAAATACCACAAATAGTTTCTAAATACATTGTTTAATGAAGACCTTATGTCAATTTTGTTAAACCACATCGAATTCAATAGAAACCGGTTTCAAGTGTTAAATTGAAAAACTTTTTGGGGTTTCTTAAACAAACTACGTTCAAAATCCAATTAAATTACACAGATGGTTTCGGTTTAACATAGGGATGAAAAGCCCTATGAATTTGGAAATTGATAGAGTCGAATTCGACTCAATTGGATTGGGGATTGGGTTGTTCGAACCCGACCTTGATCGGGGCTGAATTGAGGTAATTAACCGAACAATTGGGTGAATTAAAACACCCCATAGGTGATCCTGAACATCAAGAACAAAAGCCCTATGGTGGTGGGATCGAACTCAGTCCAATCGGGGTCCAATCGGAACCAAGCAGGTTCGGTTGAAGCAACAAAGGGGAAACCGGGATTTAAAGGTTAAAAGGAATTAATCCGAAGGGCTATTGCAAAATCAAAGACAGATGAGTTGGTTTGGGCATGTGTTCGGTGTCCTGGAGGTCTCGGGTTCAAACCCGAGGGCCACCGGTTTTTGCACAAAAATACCATTTATGGTATTTTGTCATAATTCGCTCGTTTTAACTCCGTTTCGATCCGTTCAAATTTCGTTGGAACCAGAATTTAATTCCGAACGTAATGAAATGATAAAATCCATATTTTTACCCAAAACCATAATCGCGTATAATTCCGCGTGTTTAAATAAAATCGTATGTAATTATATGATTTAAACAAACGAATTCAAAGTCGCGCGTACTTACGTATGCACGTTTCTAACAATCTAACATACGTGTGTTGACACGTATGTGATTTTAAACATGAAATGACATTCCAAATAACACAACATTATTGTAAATAACACATATTCTTCGTAGAGATTATCTACTCGAATTCGCAAGCACTCGATCATTCAAACTCGCATTCTAAGGTGCGTACACGGCCCCTTTTTACTTTTACTGTTTTGGGGGAGAAAACATGTGCAAACAAACACTTTTAGATACATATCACTTGCATGAGTTATCTATGTACGATAAGTGCGAACATAGCATTACAAGTCCTTACATATCGAACCGTTTAGTTTGCCGTAGTGCAAAGCGTGGTAGTTGAAGATAGATCTATTGGGTTTGACAAACCTCACTTGGTAGATTGTAGGTCTACGCAAGTGTTTAACTAGCAAATTCAAACATTACTATTGTGTGTGCTAGACAATAGTGGAAAGGCAACTTACATTCTAACAATCAGCTTCGGTGTCAACCGCTAAATAGTATAATGACTAGCTATCATGACTATGCATGTGTGATTATGTTATCTGCAAACATTTCGTTTCAAGCAGTTGTTCAAACATTTGTGATTATACAAACCTGTGTATGCACCAACCTTTATGTTGACTCTGTTTACATGTTTTCTCAGGACACTAAAGCACAAGTAAGGACGAGCAGGGACTAGGATGTTGAGTCTCATGCATACATTTCAGTTCAAGTGTTTTTGGATATGATTAATTAAGACATTGAATGACTTTGAGTTCGCAATTTACATTTTACAACCGTTATGTTCTGTTATTGGTTTTAAAACGCTTCCGCAAACGTTAAAACTTTGATATTACAGTTTAGACCAAATTTGTGTTTGAAAAGCATATAGAGGTCCTTCATTATGTCTAATGCCTGAGATCATGGTTTGTCACGCCCTAAACAGTATGATTCCGTTAGTTGAAATTTGGGGTGTGACAAATTGGTATCAGAGCCATTGGTTATAGCGAACTAGGTTTGCATTGGTAGACTTAAACTATAACTGTTGGACATTAGACACACTTGCTTACACGATAGTTTGCATAGCAATTACATTTGGTATTATGTAATAAACATGGCATCACCATCCACACCTACTAGTGACAAGGAACATTAAGTTGTATCATCACCGGCATCCAAGAAGAGGCGACATGATTGATTATGATGAGGAGATACACATACGACCGAGGGAGAACGACCAGTATTGGCAGTGGTTTCCCCTGATTCATTTACAGCTGGGTGCGTGAGAAGCGAGTACCTCCGCCATCTACTGCTGACACTGCTACTAGTAGTTGGACATTACCTACTCTGAGATACCCACCAGAGCAAGCAGTTGCAGCTTTTGTTACACATATGAATCGGGAGATTCACAACATGTGTGTGACACCCCGTAAATTCCAGGTCAGCAATCTAATTATTTAAATGTTTATTTAAATGCTATTTGTACTCGTGGCACTAGAATTAGTTTAATTTAGTGTGACACGTGGCACGACAGTACGAACCCTGACACACAACCAGATAATTCAAGGAATTATTGAGAAACCGCACACACGTGTCAAAACACACGAACGTTGGTGAACATTTAGCACATAGTGTAACACAACATTCGGAATCTCGAGAAACGCCCAAACATTGAACTTGGAAGTTCAAACGGGGCCAAACGATAGTTCGTAAACGTGAAAACGATGACGAACGGATCAAACCATGAAAGTTGGGCTCTTCAGGGGCCCATCGCGGTGCGCGATGGCCCATAAGAGGCCCTATAGCGGTACGCGACGGGATTCGGGAGAATTTGAATCCCGAAATCCATCGCGGTACGCGAAGCATCGTTTTGCCTCTCTTCGCGGTACGCGACGAGGCCAGCACGCAAAATCTTTATAAAACCAAGATGAAATCATTTCAAGCCACCTCTACACACACTCTCCGAAGTCTAGCCATCATATCTCGACATTTCTTGTTCCAGAAGCTCTGTTACACTCAAGAATCATCATAGAAAGCCATTGGAGGGGAGATTGAAGCTCAAGAACATTGAAGCAAGCCTTCTAGACCACCACCCTTCATCACCACCCTCTTGTTCTTATCGAGACCAACGAATCGGGAGTTCCAGGAGCTGTAGAATCACCATCTCAGGATTATTGAAGCTTTGGAAGGTAGTTCATCACTCCTTATAGCTTAAAAACCCTCTTACACTCACATGCAACGGGTAAAACCCACATGCATGTAAGATCTAAGACATTTTAGATGATCTTGAATGTTGTTATATGATTATAGATGCTATTGGTGATGATCTACATAATTGAATGTTATTAAAATGGTGAAAAATGTGATTTTTGATAAACTTTCCATTAATAGTAACTTTTTAGTTACAAGATGATGAGTTGGAGAAAATGATGAACATGCATGTATATAGACTTGTTATTTGAATGATATTATGATGATTAGAAACTTAGGAATGTGATCTTGATGTGGTTATGGTCATTTTTGACATAGTTACTATATTTAGTAACTTTTCGGGTCAAAATAATGATAGGTGATGATTTGGGCTATGTTAGTATGTTTAAACGATGTTAAATGACTTATTATGATGGTTTTGCAAAGTTACTATTTATAGTAACTTTATTTTTAGAAATGTTAACTTATGAATGTTATGTATGATTTGAGCATGCTAAGTGGTTTAATATGTTGTAACATGATGATTGTATGCTAAGTTAGATGGTTTCCGATAATAATCATGCTAGAAATGGAAACTTCCCAATTTAGGAAACTTTTATGTGCCAACATGATATAAGTGACTTATGTGATTTCGTATGATGATGTGCTATGTGTTAACATGATCATGTAGGACTAACGAGCATGCTAGAACTTTAAAATCGTTATGCTTTGTGAAACTTGCCATAAATGGAAACTTACTATATATAGTAAGTTGTCCATAGACGCGACTTACGCGTTTTGCACACGACGAGCACTTACACGATTGCTACACGATTCTCAAACGACACACGGTTCACCAACGGGTCGTTGACTTGACACGGTCAACTTTGGTCAAACACGGTCAATGTGGACCAACATGAGCAAACACGGTCATTGTGGACCGACACGGACAAACATGAACAACCAAGGGTTGTTGAGCACAAACACGAGCACAAACACGAACACAAGCACAATCACTTACACAAACTCACGTATGGTATACGATATAGGTAGCCGGTGACCGACTACACTACTTGACGCTTCAGGAGCTTACGCTACACTTGTTCACTTCACTAAGGTGAGTTTACGGCCCCTCTTTACTCTTTTCAAACTTTTAAAATAGGGGGAGAATACTAATTGCATCGAGTCAAACATCTATTACTGTACAAACATTTTACTGTGTATGCTGGTTTATTAGACAAACATTAAGTATTGAACTCGTAACAAGTCCTCACAAAGTCTTACCGTTAATGTACGAACAACGTGGTAGGTTTGAATGGATCCGTTTGGGTGTGACTAACCCCACGGGGCACAATATTGACTGGGTGTCATAACCCATGAAACTCTGACCTAACTTGCTATGTATACGAGACATAGCGGAGGCAAGGACAAACAAGTCTAGTTTCGGTAGTGACGCACTGACACTTGGAGCCTAGGGCTCGGTACTAACATATGATAAACAACATGACACACGTTTTACTTACTATACGTATATATCAAAACATGTGAACTCACCAACCATTGTGTTGACACTTTTTCTTAAATTTGTATTCTCAGGTAACTAACAGGGTCGTGGATATCAAGAATGCACATTAAGGAATGAGCTCTAGGAAACCTCATGCATTTCTGTTTATCTTTTAAAAACAATTTCATTTGGTTTATGTATTAAACAATGTTTTGTCTGACAATTTAGTTTCCGTTGTTTAAACAATTATTTTTCCGCTGCATGTATCAAACTTGTTATATTTCCGCTGCAAACTATTTTGCTAAGTGTATGTCAAACATTGTCCTTGAAACGCATATAGAGTCGTTCTATATGACCTGGAGCTGTGATTCTGGCCAGGTCACACCCACGTGGACTGACATCACGAGTGGGAATTTTGGGGTGTGACAATGTGAGAGACAGCTGGATAGATCACTGGATTACTAGAAAGATGAAATAGGCTATATGATTCACTAAAACAATTCAAGGGATGAAATAGGCTCTGTGACTCAATAAAAGAAGTCAAGGGATGAAATAGGCTCTGTGACTCACTAAAACAAGTCAAGGGATGAAATAGGCTCTGTGACTCACTAAAACAAGTCGAGGGATTAAATAGACCCTATGATTCACTAGAACAAGTCAGCGGATGAAATAACCCAATGACACAACAAAACCATTCCTTAGTTCGGGACTATATCTACTAGTTCCACTAAACTTCTAATTTTGACAAATGATCCATCACTCTTTACAACACTAATAGCGGTTAATAAGGTTGTGGTTTCAGCCTTGATAAGAAAACATCAATTTTCTTTCTAACTCCTCGACAACATTCTTGTAGCTCTTTGTACTTCCACATGTACGGTTTACAAGGACCACTTTATGAACTCATCAACTGTAAGAAGAGAATTCAAACCCAACGTCTTGTCACGCTTGATGTACCACCAAGCGGACACTAGAGGATCGTGCGGGAAAGATTTCCGTTACGGGTGCATACGTGAATTCAAACCCAACGTCTTGTCACGCTTGAAGTACTACAAACATTCGCGAGAACAGCCGTACTACTAAACTCAAGTGAGTTTACAGCCCCACTTTTATACTTAACTGTTTTGTTAAATTCTTGGGGTGAGAATACTATGCAACTATTTTTAGATATATGACTGGTATGTTATAAAACCATTTTCGAGTATAACTATTATCGCAACAAAGTCCTCACTACCCTTACCGTTAGTTGTGTAACAAACGAGTCATTATTACGTAGGTTGACTAGCCCCACTACAACTGTGACTGGAGGTCACGATGAGTGTAATATCGATGTTGATGCTGGGTTCAGCGATGACCTGGGGAGGCAAAAGAACAGTCGAGTTTCAGTAGGATGAACTGACACACTCGGGATCGTAGATCCAACAAAACCTAACATACCCAGTATATGTCTGTCACTGTTTTCAATTACTTAAACATGTGAACTCACCAACTTTATGTTGACACATTTTCGCATGTATTCTCAGGTAATTGATGGTCATAAGCTAGGATGCACATGAGAGTCTGCATGCATTTAGACTCTAATCCTAGGATTTTATTTCATTTGTTTGGTTTTGATACAACTTAAACAGTGTAGTGTCTAATACATTTTACTTTCCCCTGCATAACTACTTGTATTTTTCCGCTGCTTAATTTATGAATCTTGGATTTAATTAAAAATTGTGTGATTTTATAACTCATATAGAGTCGTTCTATATGATCGAGAGCTATAATCCTGGCCACGTCACACCCAGCGGTTTGACACTGCATGTGGCAATTTAGGGGTGTGATAGGCTTCCTCTTGGTAATTTTGAAGTTTTAGTTCTCCTATATTTGTCTCTAAATTAATAAAACGAATTTTATGTCAAAATTCTTAAATTTAACTTTTCTATTGATTTTTCATGACTTTCATTTCATCCGGTATATGTTGCAACCCCTTGTATCCCGCTCTCTCTAGGTATGCTGCCCCCAGACCTCTCCCAAGGGGGAGTTAACTCCTATATAATCATAAAACCTTAAACAAGTGTGTATCTCACACCCAACTATTTTAATGAATTTTATGATATATTCACATTGACTAATAAAGTCAATCCAAGTATACTAAAATAACCAGCACTTTAAAACTCACGAATATGTTTAATGTTTTTGTTTTTTAATTTTAAATCGACTTTCATACCCTGGGACAATTATTTTATCTACCTTAATTGTTTTTCTTCAATTTAATATGTTCACTTCTTTATAAACATGTGTAAAGTCATGAAAAATATATAATTTTAAAGTTTCAACATAACCTAGCTCGCTCAAATTTTACAGTATTTTCTCCCGATAAAACTGAATGTTGGGTTCCTTATTTAAATTTGACAGCTCAAATTTTCCTACTAAAATCCTCCTTAAGCAACATATTATTATTATTTTGATAAAGAAAACTCAAGTAAATGATAAAATAATATACCCGATTGCTTTCCAGTATATATTAAACGTCATAATAGTCATCAAAAAGATAGTCAATGTCCCAAAATAACATTTTTGGTGAATAAGATTGAATTTATGTTATGACGAGCATAATAAGTTTGAATAAGCAACGTATCGTTATTTTATTCCATCAAAAAATTCGATATTTTGAAAGAAAAATATAAAAACTAGAAGTCAAAACTAGTATGTTTTGTAGTAGTTTTTTAATCCATAACTAGGCTACACATGATATATTACTTGAGTTAAATTAATCAAATATAATGTAAAATAATAGTATTATTAGTATCTATGAATATTTGCATGTTATATATCCTCAATTATTGTTGACATAAATATAATAAAATTTTAAAAATAAAAAATAAAAAATAAAAAATAAAAAATAAAAAATAGAAAATATTTAATAATTATAATTTATTAGAATAAAAAATATATAATAAATATTTAGTTATTAATATTTATTATAGTTAAGTTGCAAACTCGTGTAAGTGTTACGTAGGCTGAATAACTAAAATAATTAATAATTTACTTATGCATTTTTTTATTACCCGAATGAAAGTAAGTTTAAATACAAGAAGTGGTAATTTAGAAAAGAAAAAAGAGAATCATATATTATAATAAACATATAAAATATTATTAATATATAAAATGTATAAGGATTGAAGACTGAACCAAAAAATAAAAAAATCAGAGGTATGATATTATGAATTTATGATAGATGTCATTAAATACTTTTAAATTTTATAATTAAGATTAATATATTAACACATACATGAGTTATTTAGTTACAAGTTACTCATTCATTGTATAAGTTACTAGATAAGCATGTAACATTAAGTTTCACTAATATTTTCTATTATTTTATTAATGCTCCATACTTTAGAGTTCAAATGTTGACGAGAAAATGGTTTCGTTTTCTTTCTTTTTTTCTTTTACCTTATTTGGGTTGATTTGTGTTGTATGATAGTTGTTCATAGTGTAATGTAAAAAAAGAAAAGAAAAGAAAGAAAGAAAGAAAGAAAGAAAGAAATTTGAGCCGAGAGTCTCATACGAAACAACATCTTTATCACATTAGGGTGGAGTAAATATTTTTTATCCCTTCCCCATGTCCTACAAAGAGGGATTTTACTTTGTATATGTTGTGTTATTTGAGTTGGATGATAAATGTATCGAAGTTTGATAAAATTATTAAACAAACATACCCAGCATATTCCTGTTATTCAGTAGGGTCTTGGGAGGGAAGAATAAACACAAATCTTACACCTATTCCAGCTGGGATAGAGAGACTGCTCCGAAGAAGTCCCTAGCTCAAAGTTATCCCAACGTTTTTAGCATTATTTTCACAAAATAAGTAAAATAACGTTAAAATTAGTCTAATTTACTTTTGCTCCTTAAGAACCATACATATTTACATTATATGCATGCAGTAGAAATGCACGTATTTTGATAAAACCATTCAAAAAATAGAAATAAAACAAAATACGTTAATGAGATGGCTTCGTACGTGAAGAGGTGATGTGTTGCATAGATCCAGTTTCGTTATTGGCGTGAGACGTCAAACTTCGTTAATTCCCCAAGTCCTAAGGCAACCAAACGAGCCACCACTTTCCATTAATAGAAACAAAAAACTTTCGCCAAATAAACCTGAAAATCTAACACGTAACGGAATTATCAACGGTTTTCCATTAATAAAAACAAAAAAATACCACAATTTAAATATAGAAATTTAACACGTAATGGTATGATCAACAACATTTCGCCAATATAAAACAAAAAAAAAACTATCATAAAAGTAAAACTAGAAATCTAACACGTTACGGTAGTGTACCAACTAAATGTCACGTTTTTTTTGGTAATTGTCAAGAATCTATTATTTAAGTACTTTTGTTGTTTTGACTGTACTTTGACACGATTCATATATATTAATTTAAATTTTGAAGTATTATTTAATCATTTGTTTCTTAAAAATGATAGGGTTTAAATCTTTTTGTTAAAAAATGTTAGATGATGTAAATATGTAATACGTGTGCTCTAAAATAATCTCTAAAATAAGTTTCCGGCACCACCCAATTTTCCCTGGGTCACACAATTTACCTGTCTCATGCTGGCTGTGGTCCGATCGGTGAGAGACGTCTAATGGTTATATTCACTATTTTTTAAAAATAAAAACAAATAATGACATGTAAAAAAAATTATTTGCATATAAAAAGGAAAAAGACTTTAATAAAAATCCGCAATAACATGACCTTTTAATTTTATCCATCCAGCCCTTTAAAAATACCATGACACTTTCATATCATCTTATTTACTGATTTCTTTAATTAATTACACACATTATTACACACACATGTGTGTGTGTATATATAGGATATGGTTCGAATGTTAACCCTTCCTTATTGCGATAACCGAATAACTACATCTTATTACTTTGTGGTACACATTAAAGTAAATTTAAGAGTGTATGTTTTTTCTTATTTTTTTATTACTGTAAGTGGACCATACATTAATTAAATAAAAGAAAAAACATATACCTTTAGATTTACTTTAATGTGTGCCCAAAGTAATAAGATGTAGTTATTCGGTTAACGCAATAAACATGGGTTAACATTTGATCCTCTCCCTATATATATATATATATATATATATATATATATATATATATAATTTTCACTGATTGTATACTAATTCACTTATTATATGGTAAAATGTAGCCTACGCAAAATGTGGGATGTATGTAGCTCAAGTCTGGGATCCAATAATTTTTTCTGGGATCAAATTTTTTTTATTCTTATTTTCTACTAACTTTATGTTATAATTTTTGTATTGTGGCCAGAAAGGGTCGGATCAATTTATAGGGTAATTCCTGTAATTAAATATTTTCAGAGTTTACAATTAAAAAAATCCCGACCTCATTGGATTCGATCCTTAAACCTATTTTAAAATAATGATCCATGATTTTCCAAATAACTATTACACCAACTTTAATTTTAGTGTGATAATTTTTTTCAATTATATTTATAGCTAGGGTCATTTAAAAAAAATCTTATAAGAATCACAAGAAATTTTCCGATATACAATCTATTAACGAATTGAAATTCAATATGATCATGTTACCCGTAACCTCTTTAAATATGTCCACCCATGTGTAGCTCTGATGCTACGAGAATTCAAATGAATCATCAAAAAATTCGTGAGTAATTAGCTCATTGCTATATCTAACAAGACACATTTATGAATAGTGTTTATCATGATAAATTCATTTTATCGCGATTTACCGTGATAAATTCATTCTATTGCGATAATCATTTTTATTGATTTTGAGATTTTCCATTTATCATGATAAATTCATTTTATCGTGATAAATTAACTTTATCGCGATAAATTCTTTTCTTTTGATTTTTTCGTGAGATTTTCGGTGAGAAATCCAATTTTCGTAATTTTTTCGTGAGAAATTCCTTTAAATTGTCTCACACGAGGGCAGTTTAATTTTAATTTTAGTTTCTTTTTGTTTTTTCTTAACCTTTAATAAATTTGTTTTATAATTGAAAAGTTTATTTCGTATTACATCTTGACTCATAATAGGTTTGTTTTATAGTCACGACTTTTTGCATGTTAATGTTTTTTTTTTATTTCGAGTTCGTTCCCTAGTCGAAACAAGAGTGTTAAATTTGCGCGGCAACGCAAGAGGCTCCATCTAGTTTAAAAATATAATTAGACGCGAGAAACATGGATGAGCACACCAGATGCATGATTTTTTAGAGCCTTCTGGGTTTTGGTCAAACAATAACATTATCAATTCTACGACTTTGATCAATAATATTTTTCGCCTGCTCTGTTTGAAGAAGAATTAAAAAAAAAAAAAAAAGAAAAAAAGAAAGAAAGAACTCCTGTATGTTTTTTCTTTGAATTTGCTAGTTTGCAGACATAACAAATTTTAATATATAATAATGTTTTACATAAATTCGAATATATACATTGTTAATTTGGATTTATGTATCTATATCTATTTTATTATAAATTTATTACAAGTTATGTTATATCTGACATAGCATATTGTTCGATTTCATATTTTATTTTGTTTGTAAATAGACTTCTCATTCTTGTATATGATAAAATTTAAAGCATGTTTGTTTGGTGACCGAAAATATATTTAATCGAATACTACTCATCTATCTATTTTAAAAAATAATTTTTTAAGATATATATCAGGCTTCTAGAATATTTCAGCTTTGATTTCTCTTTTATCTCTCCGATTAAATACAATTTATATTAAATAATAAAGTTAAATATACTTATTAAACATTTTTAAATTAAAAAAAAATTATTAATACATTAAAAATATATTAATATTTAAAACATAATTTAAAAAAACGAATTTTTATAAAATTAAAATTTAAAAAATCGTTTATTAAAACAAAATATTAAAAAAAAATTGAAAAAAAAAATAGTGTTTAAAGAAATAATATAATGATTTTTATTCCATAAAATATTAAATTATTTGAAATTTTAATCATATTTTATATTAATATATTATTATTATTATTATTATTATTATTATTATTATTATTATTATTATTATTATCTATAACTTATTATTAATATATTAAAGCATGTATATCTTTCATGGTTACCAAGTTGACCATGGTTTTATGGTTGATATGATCAAAAGATGAGCCAAAATTTCAGGGTGAAAGGGAAATCTTTTTAATCTACAACTATTGTTATTTTATTATATTAATGTTTAATTCATTAATTAAAAACAAAGTACATTGACATTTAAATTAAACTAGGTTTATACCCGCCGCGCGTTGCGGCGGGTCATCACAATACACTCTTGACAACGGATATTATATGTCATTTGCAGAAGCATATGTTACATGGCAAAATCAAATCTCTTATCACGAATTCTATACAATACAAATTTCTCATAAAAACATAAAATCATACAAATACGTTACACAAATAATAAAAAAAATCACTAACTAAATACTTCTAATCGGCAACCAATTGGTTGAATTAAAAAAACCCCAAATCTCTAAGCACACATTGATTTTCTATGAAAACGAACAAATAACAGTTACCTTTTCCGAAAACCACCGAAACCGTACAAAGAACCACATTTTTTCACTAATCCTAAAGATAAAACCCCTAAACCCTATTTGGGTCATTAATTTGAATCTTGAAAATAAATATGTGGTCCACGTTAACCCACATTAAAACTGACTTGTTTATTTAATACCAAATTTTTTATTCATGTTCAATATGCACCTCATTTTTATTTTCAAAATTCCAAATTAATGATCTAGATAGGGTTTAAGTATCCTCTCTTGGATCGGGTTTTAACAGCATACAAACCATATATATATATATATATATATATGGTTTGGTTCCTTTGTTAACCCTTCCTTATTTCGTTAACTAAATAACTATATTTTATTACTTTGTGAACCATATTAAAGTAAATTTAATGATGTAGGTTTTTTCTAATTTTTTCCTAATGTAAGTGAGCCATATATTAATTAAAAAAGAAAAAAAACATACACATTTAAATTTACTTTAATGTGAGCCTCAAAGTAATAAGATGTGTTTATTTAAATAACTACATTTTATTACTTTGTGAATTGTACTAAAGTAAATTTAATGATGTAGGTTTTTTCTTATTTTTTTACTAATGTAAGTGAGTCCTATATTAATTAGAAAAAAAAACATACACATTTAGATTTACTTTAATGTGAGCCTCAAAGTAATAAGATGTGTTTATTTGGTTAACTCAATAAACATGCGTAAAACCCACACACTATTTAATATATATATTTGTTTAATATTTTCAATGTGTATATA
The DNA here is from genome assembly GCA_009363875.1 of Mikania micrantha. Lineage (NCBI taxonomy): Eukaryota > Viridiplantae > Streptophyta > Magnoliopsida > Asterales > Asteraceae > Mikania > Mikania micrantha. The sequence continues at coordinate 18,990,252 of CM018682.1, read as the reverse complement.
TATATATATGTATATGTGTGTGTGAGACCTTTAATATTTTCAATGTATATGTGTGTGTGTGGGGGGGACCATTTTACTATTCCCCTCCATGTTCTTTAATATATATAATATAACAAAACATTGAAAAACGTATAACTCAAAAATTAAAAATTTAATTACCTAAAATAAAGAAAAATAAATCCTAAAAATAGCAATAGGTACCATAGTTGTTATGTTGTGTTTGCTTTGAAGGACGATTTGCACGAACGGTTTTGTAATACCGTCATGCAATTCTGTAAACTTTTTGTTCCAATCCATTTCTTCTTGTCGGAAAGCCTCTCATTTTTTTCCAAAATGAACGTTGATGTTTAATCTCTTTTTTAGTAAGCTTAGTAAAATAGGCGGGTTGGGCCGGGTTGGGTAACGGGTCAAAACAAGGTCAAATAAGAATGGGTGAATGAATGTCACGATAAGTTTTAAGCAAAATCAGTTAGGGTTTGATTGAGTCGTTTCTAAAAAACTTTTATTTACTTCAATTCAAAATGAGGTGTAACTAAACAAATAGTTTATTTAAATAATCTTTAGTGATTTTTACATCAAACATATTACAAATAATTATTAACAATTTAAATATATTTTATTAACATAATTTTTAATTTATCCATCTTGACTCACCATTGTGTTAGGAAGTTACTCATCTCAACTCGTTCTATGTTATGATGCTACTTATTTCCCTTGTTTTGGGTCAAGATGTCCTGGTCTACTTTTTAGTAAGTTTCTACCATTTTCATTTGTAACAGTCAAAACGATGGTTCTTTGATCGATTGGGTGAATGCGCAGATTGACTAGGTGCAATTTAACGAGCATTGTTTTTGAACGACAAAGATTATTCTCCTTCTAAACTACTTCAAACTACTTACAATATTGCATAAGATTGAACCAATGACCTCTCATTCTAAGAGACAGATCATTTGCGAATTAGGCTAGTCCTACATTGGCATTTATTGAGTGAAGGATGATTTTTTACTTGGATCCATTATCAGTCCCATGAACCACCTAAACCCAATGACAAACCCCACGTAGACCCGTCCACCCTTAGGCTCGATGATCGTCCAAATGGACTAGTACCCCTTTCTCCTTCTTACACTCTGTTGGGACCAAGGGCATCCAGAGTTAGGTCCACATGGGTTAAATTACAGTACTTTACATTCTCGTTTTTCAAACCATTATGAGATGGACCATGTTCTTTTGTCAATAATGGAGTCTTGTAACACGCGTCCATCAATCAAATTTCGATTGCACTTTATACATGTTATCCAATGACGAAGTTTAACCATAAAATACAAAAATATTATAAAACACACTTCAGGTGAATATTCTACGGTCATGTTAATGTATCAAAAGTTATAGATATATACATGGGACGAAAGTAAATAACTCACACTCAAATAACTGTATCATGATTGAGCCAAATCTTGGAATTTTATAAACCTCATTGTAACACATTTAGAACAATTTCTTTTTTATGAGTTTGTGTACGTAAACTTATCACCGTTTAAGAGATAACATCTTTGTAAGTTTTAGGCTTAAAACAGTGCAGAGTCAAAAATTTACAACGATACTACCTCTTAAACGGTGATGAATTTAAACAAACTCATAAAAGAAAAAGTGTTCTAAATGTATTACAATAATGTTAAAAAAAATCCAAGATTTGACTTAATCTTAACATAGTAGTACATATATTGTCTTTTTGTTAGGAGTGTGCATGGGTCGGTTTGGGTTGGTTTTTGGCTTAGTCCAAACCCAAAACCAAAATTTCGGTTTTTAAACCCGTTTGGGTTCGGTTTTTTCTGTTTTTATCTTTTCAAACCCATTTGGGTTCGGTTTGGGTTTCGGTTTTTTCGGTTTTTTCTACTTAGGTCTTAAATTATGCTTATAAAAAAATAAACTAAATATTATATTTGTATTAAAAATATTTTAAGTACAACACTACTTAATATTTAAAAATATATACAAAAATATTTAAATTTAGTAAAAATCATACATGTTTTGGTACCCTAAGCCAATAATAATAATAAAATATATGATTTTTATTTAACTTTTGATATCAAGAACTAAGAAAATAAAAATAGATGGTTTATAAATTGTTGAAATTTTTCAAAGGTAATATATATATATATATATATATATATATATGCATATACGCATGTATTCGGTTTTTTCGGTTTTTCTTTAAGGTAAAACCAAACCCAAACTTTCGGTTTTTAGAAAACTTACACCAAACCCATCGGTTTCTATTTGGGTTCGGTTTTTTCGGGTTGGATTTTTCGGTTTTTCGGTTTTGGGTTGGTTTTTTGGTTTTATGCACACTCCTACTTTTTGTAGCCAACTTATTTCAATCTGATTGGCCTAAACACAAATCCATCAATTCTTAGATTATTTTCATTTCACCCAATACCAAATATTCTTTTTAACCAAATATTGCAATTTGAAACATTAAATACGTGAACAGGTCGGCCGCTAGCATACACTATGCATCCAAGGGGACCTCTTCAAAAATAACAATTAATGAGAGTTGAATACTATCCACAATTTTAAACCCTGTCATTTATAGCGTTAAGATGAAGGGTTCAAATCTTACTGAAGATGTGATATATATATTTCACTGTATATATATATGATCAGAGTTACAAGTAGAATTAGATGAGTGTGTTTTAATTTTAATAATTAAATAAATTAAAATATTTATTAGGGGCAGGTCTTGGTAGTTGAATGTCTTATATGATGTTATTATAAATAATACATAAAGTATTCCCCTCATTCCAAACTTGCTAGCATATATACCTCTAGCTATCATATCGATCAATATTCTTGATTTCTTTATAGTATTCTATCTGTTTTAAGCTTTGAATCTGCATGCATGGGTAGTTTTAGAATAACCACCCATGGAGTATGTCCAGAACCCAATGAGTGTTGCATCCAAGTTGCCGAGAAAAGATCGAGTGGCGCGTTTTTGACGTGGGAGAAACTTGGAGTAGCCGTTTCGAGCTCGAACGGATATAGATCCGTACTTACGGATGCTAATGGTTATGCTAAACCTGGGGAGATTGTTGCCATCATGGGTCCTTCTGGTTGTGGCAAGTCTACCCTCCTTGATTCATTGGCTGGTATATATGGACACTTTGTAACACATCAACTTAATTTCTATATCGATGATGTACGTACGTTCGTGCGTACGTATACGACAATATTTTACGTGTTAATTGTGCGATATGTAGGGCGGTTGGCTTCAAACACTAGGCAAACCGGACGAATTTTGATCAATGGACGTAAATCAAGACTTGCATTTGGCACAATGGTATGAAAATGATCATTGAATGAAAAACTTTAGGCCTTCTTAATGGTAACAGCAAATATGGGTTTTACTGTTTGTTTCCAAACACGGAGATCTTAAGGATAAAAGTGAAAGAATCAATTGTTTCACCAGCTTTTTGGATGACATAGTTCCTCACTATTCATTTCTCTAAAATCAAACATATTATGTTAATAACTATAATTATTTGCCTAGTTTTTCTAACTTTTTTTAGTTAACAACAATTTTTTACTCTTAGATATTGCTTATTCATTAAAAGGCTTCTAACCTAGTCGTAAATCAATGACTTCTCATATAAAAGGCCATATTTCTCTGAGTTGAGTCAGAGGGTTTTTCAAATTGTGGGTTTTCTTCTCGACATGTGGTCGGTCAGTTCATCAAACTTTGTTATTCGGGCAAAAGAGTGATTTATTTGTCAGGATAATCCTGAGTGACCAGACATTTGTTGTTCAAAAACCAAAAGATCGATATTACATATTCTTGTTTTTGCAAAGATTTGAACCAACATTATAATACTTTTATGATCAAATGAATTAACGATGGGACACATGCAGGCGTATATGACTCAAGAACAAGTTTTAACATGGACTCTAACGGTTAAAGAAACTGTGTACTACTCAGCCGAACTTCAGCTGCCGAAAACAATGCCGAGGTCCGAAAAGAGGGAGATTGCAGACAGAACCATAAGGGAAATGGGGCTCCAAAATGCCATGAACACTCGAATCGGAGGGTGGGGGATCAAAGGGCTAAGTGGTGGTCAAAAGAGGCGTCTAAGCATATGTTTAGAAGTGTTAACGAGGCCCAAGTTTCTGTTACTTGATGAGCCTGTGAGTGGTCTTGATAGTGCATCATCGTACTACGTTATGAGCCGGATTGTTAAGCTGAGCCGGCAGTACCAGATGACGGTTGTCACCGCCATCCACCAGCCTAGTAGTCAAGTTTTTGGCCTTTTCAACAATCTTTGTCTTCTATCTTTAGGGAAAACATTGTATTTTGGTCCTACTTTTGCAGCAAACCAGGTTCGATATCTTCACTTGATCATCAAATATATATATATATATATATATATATAGACACACACACAGAGAAGAGAGAAAATTTTATAAGAAAACTCATCATTTTAAAGAAAAATCAAGAAACTAATACTTACCAATACATTTTATAAAAAAAAATTCATGATTTTTTATTATAAAGTTAATAATGTTATAATAAGAAATAAAATTTTAATAAAGATATGTGTAAATCACGAATATACGTTTATATAACTCAAAAAATTACGCAAATAACTTATAAAGTTAAATATAATATATGTAATAACATGAAATACATTTTTTTCCTTTTTTTGTACATTTATTACCATTTAATAATTGGAAATAAAAAGAATGAAAAAAAAATTGGTAATAGCCTCCTATATATGTGTGTGTGTGAGAGATGATATGACCATGCATCTATAATGAAAATATCTAACAGCAAATATTCTCACGTTTACAATCATATTAAATTACTTGTCTTTTTATTCAAATAAAACAATATGGGTCCTAATATTTATACAACACCCCTCTTTTTTATACATTATACTTAAATCAAATCAATCATATCATACTCACATAATTTTTACTCATATATATTTTTGTTAATATTTTTTAATATTAAAAAATACAAAAAATGTGTTATCCATACACCTGTGTACCGATATTCATACCCAATATTTATTTTTTAAACAACATAATAAATAGTACAAGATGTAAAATTGATTATTCCTGAATAATTTAAAGTTACATTGAAAATCATTTAAATTTTTAAGTTTATAAATTATAATATTGAAAATTTGTAAATAAATATATAAATTTAAGTGTATTTAAAATTTTGGTTATGACTATTTTTGTTGATTTTTTACAAAGTTATTGTACTTTTTTTAAACATTGATAACTTTTATATAAGATGTTATTTTACTTCGAATACACTATAAAAACGAGTATTTTTTATTTTGGAATATAATTATAGTATTATTGTATCTCGTTGAAAAACTAACCTTTTTTCGGCTACTAATGTTTTATAATATGTCATTGTGTCTTTCTATTAATCCTTGCAATTTGCTAGTATTTCGAAAATGATGAGTTGTGAAAAGCACAATAATAAAGTAATACAGTCGCATACATTTAATATATAAACTAAAATAATAAAATAATAATAAATTTATCTAATACAATAACAAAATAACACGAAATAAAATATAACAAAAAAAATACAATCATAAATATATTTTACACATTAACCTAAAACAATGTTTAAATTGTATTTTTTTTTTTGAAAATAATATAAAAGCACTTGTAAGCACTTAATGTTGTTTTGACCTTTCATATATAAAAGCTTTTTTTTATTTTATTTTATACCAATATTATATAATTAAAAAGGGTTATGTTATTCTCACACCTTCTACACCATCTATACGTCTCGTAAAGCCTGTACGAGGCGTATACTACGTGGGCAATTATTGGTTGTCAGAATTATCTATATCAATGATTAGACTTTTATACGTCTAGTAAATATATATACACATGTTAAAGATATATACTAAACGTATAAAAACGGTGAGATGTTAATATAAAAAAATTGGGTATGTAAATACCTATTCCCTTTAATAATTATTAGATGATATAAAGCATTTAGATGACTTGCTTTTGTTGGTGCCATTAGTTTTTTGCAGTAAATGGCTTCCCGTGTCCAGATCTACAAAGTCCTGCAGATCACTACCTAATGACTATCAATACAGATTTTGATGAGGTAGGACCACCATGTAGGTTAATAACATTCAATTTTCACCATAAATGGCTCATCACTGATCCCTTTGTACTGGGTCATTTCTAAAAAAGGAGACCAATACAGCTCTATCAAAAGCCGGCTCAATTATTTTCGGGACCAGTAGGAATGTGAAATTCGGTCTCTTTCTTAAATTTTGGGTCGATTATATTGATTATAAATGTTAAAAGAATGGGTTTTTAGTTTGTTCACATTTGGAGTTTTTTAAGATGCATACTCATTAACTAAACTGATCCATTTTAAAATTTTGTTTAAGCAAACCAAATAAATAAGATTCAAAAAATACATATATAAATTGAATTCACTATATATAGTTACCATTTATTTTGTTAAATGAGGTACATCATATCATACTCAATAAAAATTTAAAGTTTCTCATCTTTATTATTTTTCTTAAATTTTTCTGTTTTTTTTTTTAAACTAAAACTTGAAGTTTTTTTTAGATATTCATTCAATTGTTCTTCTTTTACCGTTATATATAGGACACCGAAAATGGAAACGTTCCTGATGAAGTAATCCATGTACTTGCTGAGGCCTACAAGTCATCCAAAGTATACATGGAAACTCAAAGAGAAATAGCGACTCTATGTGCAGAGGTACATCGTATATATCATACTCGAATGTAATTTTCATTAAATCAATTTTGCGTTCGAAGTAATATATAATACTTAATTATGTGATAAAATCACACAGATTTCATATAGTTTGCACGCAAAAACGTCTTTGTATTTCAATCAGACCACTACGTACGTGGTACGTGTATATATATTAGAAACTTAACATAAAAAGTTGTTTTGAAGGAAGGAGATGTAATTGAGGGAAAAGGAGTTGTACAAGCGAGTTTCATTACACAATGTTTGGTGTTATCAGAAAGATCATTCAAAAACATGTATCGTGATCTTGGATACTATTGGTTGCGACTTGGTATATATATTGCATTGGGTTTTGCATTAGGGACACTCTTCTACAAAATCGGTTTCGAATTTGACTCCATTAATGTAAGTAGGTTTTTTTTTTTTTTTTTTTTACCAAATGATCGTATGAATTTTAAAGTCCAAAATAATTTAATTAATAATTTGATAAACTTTTTCTTTCTTTTTAATTTGTTTTATTATCGAATAGCATACACACTTTTTCTTCAATTTATCTTTTCTTAGTAACTTAATTTTGATTAATTTTAGTAATTTAATGGATTTAATTTTAAAAATATACTAATTTTAATAGAATACTATATTATAATACATATTCTAAGAACAACAAAATTATTTAGTCAAAATTTAAGAATTTTACTCAAAACGAGTTTTCATTTTAATTAAATATTAAAATTTAACTAAAAGAGTTAGATGTCACATCACCGAGCATCCGAGTAGTTTTAAATTTTTAATGAATTACATTATCATAACATACATTTATAAATCAACGAATATCGAATTTTATGATTTAATTTTTATAAATCAAAATAAAATAATTTTTTTTAATTTAATCATATTAACCGAGACTTTTCTTAGAAATAATGTGTATTCACGTATACGAATAAATAAATGTTTTTAGTATCACATGACATGTTTATAGAACATTTCAACCTTCATTTCTCGTTTCTCTCTTCTATTAAACACATCTAATATTAGATATTAAATATATTTTTTAAACATTTTTAAAATAAAAAAGATTTTTTAATACATTAAAATATAAACATATTAAAAACAAATTATTAATTTTTTTTATAAATTATAAAATTTTCAAAACTAATTATTTGAAACACAATGTTTAAAGAAAAACAAACTATAAAAAAGTTAGTGTCTAAAGAAATATTATTATTATTCAAATACCTAAAATGTTAAATCATATGAATTGTAATTGTATTTTATATTATAAAACATCTTATATTTTTTCTAAATTTTCATTGAAATTATTCGTCATATTTCTTTATTTAATCCGTGTAATACACGGGGTAGTAACCTATTACATCAATAAATACATTACCGGCAATATTGTGGAACCCATGAATTTTTGCATTCGTGTTTGAAATTTGTGTTCCTCGGATATGATATATAAATGAAAAGTCATTTATTGTTAGGTCGGGTCGGTGATTTTTTTGATTAGGATTTAATCCGGTCATCAACTTCTTTTATGAAACCGAATCAGGTCAACAAAGTGTTTTGGATCTTTATTGTAAATAAATGTAAGGTTTTTAATATAATTCACTAGTGTTTTTTTTCTTTTTGGGTTCACAGTTTTAGTTATATTTTGTTAAAAAAATGTGTGGCTTAAAATTAACAAGCTAACGCTTACCAATTAAATAAAATAATAAATAATAAAATAAGAAAGTAACAATAAAAGGTTAAGGAATTTAGTATACTATTGATCAACTGAGAATGCATCTTACTAAACTAATAAGCATGTAGTTTTAATATAGCATATCGAGTACCACCACCATTTTGTTTTTTAGCAATTATTATCCAACATTCTTCTCTAAGGGATATTAATAATAATAATAATAATGAATCTTTTTGTATTTTTTGAATGTTAAAAAATATATGAGTAAAAGTAACATATGTATTATATCACTGATTTGACCAATGTATGATATATAAATTATAGATGTGGTGTATAAATATGAAGACACTTGTTTTAAAAATGTGGATTTCGTTGATGGTCGGCTTTTTGTTTGAGAAAACTTGTGGCACAACAGATTTTTTAAAAAAGTTATTCTTAGATTTTAATATTTGTAATTAATTTTATGCACGTTTTGTTTTCCTTTAAAACTAATTTTAATTTTTTTTTGCACTCTAAATATATTTTATGATAGTCTCTTAATATTTACCGGTGTTTCGGCATAAGTTTTGTTACTTGTGTATGTTTCAATGAAAAGTTTATTTTGGCATATGTTTTTGCTTTTTTTTTGTACGTTGTAAAAAAAATCTCTTGATTTTACAACAAAATAACATTTTTTGTTTTTTTTTCCGAAAATGTTGTCACATATTATTTATCAACATTTGATGATCATAATTGAGTCGTTGCAGCACGAAGTGCATCCCCTAGTTATTTTAAAAAATGTGTAACAAATGCTTACAAGTAAATAACTAGTTAAAATTATCAATGTATTTATTATAATATAATATTTGATAAATTATATAACTTCCATACGATAATGATATGCAATGAAAGTGTAAAAAAAATGCTTTAAAGAAAGCTACATATTTAGTTGGTGATGTGTCTGGAAGTATTTTGTTTGGTGTGTTGCAATATATGTGGCCCCTAGCAAAACAACAAAACCTTATCTGTTAAACGTGGCATCATTTTTAGAAAGAAAAAAAAAAAAAAACTTTTGTCCTTGCTAGTATTATTAGTGTATAAACATTTTTTGAGAGAGGATTGGGTCTAAGGTTGAACCTCGAGACAGCCCTCACGGCTGAACCACCACTTGGTGGTCACGCTCAGTGTGGCATGGTGATGGTGGCGTGAGGGGGTGTGACCCAGGGCATCACGCCTGGGTCACAGTCCATAACACATAACCTAATAACAAAATAAACATAAATAACTGACTCATGATCGAATTAAACAATAAGAACATGTTAATAAATTAAGAGAAAATTATCAAACTAATCATTGTTGACCACATTTTTACCAAAATAATCAATCAAATTCCGGTATCTAAGACACCCTTTTATACTCCTTTTTTCTGTACTTTTTGTAAACATATGGGCCCACATGTGGGCGGCTTTGTCGGGTGTCTAAGACCCCTTTTCTAAGACGCCGCTTTAGACTCCCTTTTTTTCTGTACTTTTTATAAACATACGGGCCCACATGGCGTCTAAAGTGCCGTCTAAGACGCCGGTAGAAAATGGTTTTTAGACACCCATTTAGACCTCGACAAAGCCGCCGACATGTGGGCCCGTATGCTTACGGAAAGTACAAAAAAGGGCGTCTAAAGGGACGTTTAAGACGGCGTATAAGCCGCCGGTAGAAGCACCCCGACAAAGCCGCCGACATGTGGGCCAATATGTTTAAAATAAGTACACAAAAAAGGGTCTAAAGGGGCGTCTTACACACCAGAATTTGATTGATTATTTTAGTAAAAAAATGGTTAACAATGATGTTTATGTAATTTTCCTATAAATTAAACCATATTGACTATTTACTAGTGACCTGACTTGACCCCATCAAGATCAAACCTATATGGAGCTTTTTTCTCTCTTTTTTGTTTTTAAATATTACAGTTATAACCCTCTTTTTATTATCATTTTTTTATTTTAGTTTTTAGTTTCTATTTTGTTTACGTTTTGCTTATTGTTATTTGTTTTACTCTTATGTTAATGTTTTCTGCTTGGGTCCGTGCAGAGGTGGTCAACGGACCCGAAAACCCGAACCGTTGGGTACGGGCGGTTTCGGGTTTTCAGAGAAATTGGAATCAGAACCGGTTCCACCCTTAAACCGGTCAAACCCGAACTAGAACAGGCCAAGACCGGCAAAATACCAGTTGGAATCGGTCAAAAACGGAACCGGTTCTTGACTTTGTTGACCGGAACCGTTTGAAACCGGTTCCGGTTCCCAAAAAAACCCGGTTTGGCCACCTCTAAGTCCATGTTTACATTAATATTTTTAAGATTTTTGGGTATATGTTTTTTTTTCTATGTTTTTCCTTGGTTTGCGACTTTGTGTCTTATAATGGGGAATTATAGGGTGTTTTTAATGTTTTGTTTCTATTCACGTTATTTGTATCGTTGTATCAACGTATACATATCCTTTTAAATCTTTGCCAAAGTTTTTTAGAAATCAGTTTACCCGACACGAAAACAAGTTTTTATATTTACGTGACTAATATTTCAATTCACTAGTCATATATCTTAAGGTATGTATTGATATTGTCATTTTATTTTTAATCTCACATGACAGGCTAGGGTTTCAATGATTTTGTTTGTTTCTTCATTTCTGACCATTCTAGCCGTTGGTGGGTTCCCCTCATTCGTGGAAGAAACTAAGGTTTGTTCGATAAATAAAATCCTTTTAATTTACAACAACAATACACACTCACAGAGGATTGTGATCATATAATAATTCACTGTAATTATGGAAACCCGATTAACTATAACAAGATCAACCCTAATCTTTAGTTTTTTTCATGATCTTTATTATACATATACAAAACTATGTAATTTGATGGGTTTGTGTAAATTCATCACTGTTTGGGTTCTTACGTCAAAGTGATCGCAACTGAAAATAAATACTTATAGTGTAACACAAACTTACACTTGTTTTAAATTCCAAATGGTGATTAATTTGCACAAACACATAAAATAACATAATCTTATATATGTATAACAAAGGTTGTGAAATAAAAAAAACCCAAAGATTTGGGTTGATCTTGTCAGAGTTAATCTGGTTTTTACAATTAAGGTGGGTTAACAACGGATCATTACCCTATATATATGTATGTGTGTGTAGGTTGGGATTGTATACTGAAAAAACCTGATCTTAGAAAGAAAACCTTAAAATCCTATATGGGATGTCAATTTGGAATCTTGAAAATAAACATATGGTTTACATTGAAGTTGAATAAATAAATTAGGATTTGGAGAAAGAAATATATTTTAATGTGGTTTAAGGTGGACTCCGTGTTTATTTTCAAGATTCCAAATGAACTACCTGGATACGGTTTAAGGGTATTCTCTTTAAGATCGGATTTTCACATTATACAAACCATGTGTGTCTTTATTCTAACTACATGATATATAATTATATATGCATGCATGTGTTATGTAGGTTTTTCAATGTGAAAGACTGAACGGACACTATGGGGTCGGATCATACGTTATAAGTCATGCAATCTCATCAACACCATACCTACTTCTCATCTCTTTAATCCCCGGAGCCATAGCTTACTCCTTCATAGGACTCCAAAGACAACCAGAAGAATTCATATATTTTGAGCTAGTTGTGTTAATGGCAATGTTACTCGTTGAATGTCAAATGATGATTGTAGCTGCCATTGTGCCAAATTTACTCATGGGCATCATATCCGGTGCCGGAGTCCAAGGGTTGATGATACTGGGCGCAGGGTTCTTTCGGTTACCAAACCATCTGCCTCAGTTCTTTTGGAAATACCCCATGTATTATCTCTCATTCCACAGGTATGCCTTAGAAGGATTGTACAAAAACGAGTTTGAAGGGCTTAGGTTTCCAGCGTACTTTGGTGGTCCGCCTGTTGTCGATGGTCGGGTGTTACTCAAGAGTGAGTTGCACGTCGAGATGGGATACTCGAAATGGGTTGATCTTGGAATCTTGTTTGGTATGGTGGTTGCGTATAGGATAATGTTCTTTTGTATCGTTAAGACGACGGAGAAGGTGAGGCCTATCATAAGAGATTTCATGTCAAGCTATACCTTTAGGAGCTAGTACAATGCAATAACTAATTGTATCACAAGCTACCTAGCGAACAATTTTCGTTAAGGTTTCGAATTATTTAATTTTCACCTACGTGAACCATATGTTATGTACTCTCAAGTCTCAAGTATATGAAAAGTGAATAAATTAATGCATGAACCATATGTTATGGTAATATACCAATATGCATCTTTCTTTATTGATATTTGGTTCAAGGAAGTCTGGCCCATCTCATAGGGCCTGGTGAGCAGTTTTATATGGGCCGGATCTATTTGGTTAATTTCTTGGCCCACAATTTGCTTCTAGTTATCGTCCCTATACTAATGTGTTGTTAATCTTTATTTTTTTTTGTTAGCAAAAATAAAAATTAACAAATTCATGATGAATCAATTGATGAAATCAAGGAATATCAAGGAATAAAACAAAATTATGAACAACAAATTCAAAACTAGGCTTGTTCTTGAAAGCTCCAGTTTTCACTCATCATCAGTTATGTTGCATTGCCCAGGGTAAAAACAGCTGAAATTAATGATTCTTGATAAAGACGGAGAACTTATAAACAAATCGTCAAATGTTGTGTACAATGAAGTTTTACAAATTTGCAAAATTTTAATTGTCTTTTTTATATTTCTTAAATATTCTCTTCATTTGCATATTTTAATTTTGTAATGTTTGAATTGTAATTTTTTTATACAACCCCGTGTAGTACACGGGTCAATAGGCTAGTTATATTATATATAGTGATGTTTTTAGTAATCAGGTTATTCAGGTCAGGCATGATAGAAGAAAGGTCTACAACCTGGTTTTTTTAGAACCAGTTCTAATTCCAAATTGGTTACGGTTATGTTTAAGTTTTGGTTTTTGATTGGGTTTCGACTAGTTCTTATCAGTTTTTGGCGGGTTTCGATTTTGGTCGGGTAAAGGTGGAACCGATTCCAGTAACTTCGGTTCTAGTTATGATTTCTCTGATAAATCAGAACCGTCTATACCATATGTTTAAGGTAGTCGGGTCCGGTTTCGAACCCGGTGTTTTTTCCCCTCTACCTACGTGTATTGCTTGGTTATTTATTTCTATTTTGTGTTGGTTTGGTACTCGTGTATGGACTCATAATTGGTCCTTTTTATACAGTTGACATATAGCTGTAAATAAACTGAATGTTAAAACAAATAAATTGAATTAAAAACCTTTAAATTAATAAACATGAATTAAAAAACATTATTAAAAATAAAAACAAATGAATATATTGATGAACATATATATTTTAAGGCAAATAAACAGTATTATAAATTTATAAGTTGAATGGCGTGTCAAACAAAGGTTGTAACTAGTACTAGTTCCTGTCATTCCTAGTTCCAACCAGCCATGTGGTGTTTCTTTAAATTAATAAGCTTCATTTATTGGCATACAAAAAACTAATTATTTAATCATAATTCTATGCAATTACCTTACATAGATGGTATTAAAAAATAAAATAAAATTGACATGTTAAAAAAGATATCGGCTTTTCAGGTATTTCATAGTCTTTGAATCAAGAAAGAATAAGGGAATTGAACCATTCAGAGGCTCTTTTTTTCATGTTAAAAATTGACTCTTTCCAATGATGAACCATTCAGGACCGAATTGAACAATTCAGATGCTCTTTTTTACCCAACCAAACACACTTGTCTCTTACTGATTAAAAGGTAGCCTCTGAATGGAACCATTCAGACTCTACCAAACATGCCCTAAATGTATGTTGGATGCAAATCATAACATACGTGTTCAAGATAATATTTTGATTTTCAAACTTTAATTTTTGAGTATAATTGAGCGATGTATCTTTAAAGGAAAATTAAATATTCATTTTGTTGGTAAAGGTGAGCCTCATAAGAAAAGGGTGTCAATGATTAAAAATAAAATTAGTCATATGGTCGCTTTGTTTTTATTGATGATTGTGACACTATCATAATAAACTAGTTAGGCGACCGTAGTTTTGGTGAATGATGACGAGTAGAGAGAATATTTGGTAATTTTCTAATCATTTTTTAAGAGCTAAAAATCAAATAAAATTAAACAAATATATATAACATGATTACGAACAAAGTTTCTGGATCCGAAACTATGTTATAACAATCATGTTATATGCTGGTATACAAAATGAGAAAAATTTAGATGTGTAGTTTATAAATCAAGCCAACTTGAAGTTGGCAAACTTTTGGGGAAAATTATATTAAGGATTCACCCTTAAAAATATTAACGGGTTCACATTGCCTTTTTAATCTTTCGAAAACAAAAAATTTCTACTAAATTTTCGAAATGCGGTGGATTCCGGTGAACCCACCTAGTTCCCATAAAATTAGGGATGTTCAAAAAAATCCGTATCCGAATCCGAAATCGAAATATCCGAAAATCCGTATCCGAAATATCCGAAACTTCGGATACGGATATCCGGAGGTCCGGATATCCGGAGGTCCGGATATCCGGAGGTCCGGATATCCGGAAATTCGGATTCGGATTCGGATAGTAGTTTTGAAAAATTTCGGATAGTTCGGATATCCGAACTATCCGAAATAGTTATTTTTTTCGGATATTTTTCGGATATTCGGATATTTTTTCGGATATTCGGATATTTTTTCGGATATTTCGGATAGTTTTTCGGATATTCGGATATTTTTTCGGATATTTCGGATAGTTTTTCGGATATTCGGATATTTCGGATGTTTTTCAAATTTTCGGATATCCGGATGTATTTTTTTAAAATTTTTTTTCCCTTTTTTAGAGTTTGGATATCCGTTCGGATATCCGAAATTTCGGATTCGGATAGTGAAAACCACTATCCGAAATTTTCGGATATCCGAAATTCGGATATCCGAATCTCCGGATATCCGAATTTGAACACCCATACATAAAATCAGTATCGTTTGAAATAGGGTTGTTTATAAACCGAGCTTTGTGTTATTTATGAACTGACCTCTGTTTAATTTGTCCACAAACCAAACTGAGCCCGGGCTGACTCGGCATGTTTTGCTTGTGAATTGTGATTTTAGATGTATAAACGAGCCGAGCCGAGCCGATCCCGAGCTCGTTAAGGCTCGAGCCCGGCTCATTTAGATAACTTAAGGCTCAAACTTTAGCTCGGCTCGTTAAGAACTTTATTTACTAGGTTCGAGCTCGGCTCGGCTCATTTAGATTTTATTTATTTACTTTAATTACTAATCTAATTATATTTTCTAAATTTAACATAAAATATTTAATTTAAATATATTTATCATAATTTTATATATATAAATCATTAATTTTATAAATAAAAACTTAACATAATAAATAAAAATTATATAAACAAAAAGTTCGTTAAGGCTCGCGAGCCGGCTCGATCTCGATATGTAAAGCTCAGGTTCGATAACTAAACGAGCCACACTTTTGGGCTCGGGCTCGCTAAGGATTCGTTCGAGTTTTTTACCGACCCGATCTCGAGTATTTTATCACAAGCTGACTTGGTTCGTTTACATCCCTAAATTTGTGATGTAAGCACCAAAATGTTGTTTAGGAAAAGTTTAGGGACCATTATTGTAACTTATATCCAAATTTATCTGGGAAATGCAAGACGTCATCGTCACTTCCACAGAGAAAAATGGAGACGAAGAAAGAAGTGAATGAAAATGGAAACTCAGAAGATTCATCACGAACCCTAACAGATGGTTCCATTTGTGGATTTGAATCTCTTTACCGCCTCCTTCAATCGTCCCTCTCTCCCGAAATTTTCAAAGTAATAAATTGTTTGTATGTGTGTGTTTACTATTGCAGAAGGATATAATTTTTGGTTTATTGATTCATTTGAATTCTGTTCTTTTTCATATGTTTGATGGATTGATTGTTGATTGTTATAAATTATAGTCTAATTTTTGTGTATTAATGTGTTCCCTCTTTTCAGCGGATTTTGTTTGATGGTTGATTGACTGAGTTTAGGCCGAATAAACTTCGTTAACCTAATTAAGATCGCATAACCAGATTTAGAGTTGATCTTAATCCCTCTCTTTGTTTTGAAATTTGAACCAGTATCTATTGGATTTAAGTTTGATATAGATCAATAGACTGTAATTATTATCATTCTTAAACTAATTTGCTCTGCTTGTAGTAATATTCTATCTGCTTCAAAAAATGTTGAACGTTGACTTCTTTAGTCAAATTGAGCTGTTTTTCACCATTAATATTACTTATTAACATGAGAGATGATAACTTTTATCATTAAAGAAACAAACATTAAATTGCGGAAACCAGATACTATGAAGGAATTGAATTGGCTTTTATGACTTATCATATATGATGGCTGGGTATGTTTTAAATTTTAATTGCTAATTAGATTTCATTTGTTATGGAAAGTATTGGTTGTGATATTAGGCTTGATTTTAGGTATTTTTAGGTTAATCAATATTGAAAAAAGCCAAAATTGTTGCTATTGGTCTTCTTTATATTTGGCTTTTCCTAAGAGCTTAATTTATTGATTTGGTTATATTGTTTGATCTAAAATAAACAAACCAATCTCCATTTGGAATGAGCCATACTTGATGAAACATTTTCCTTTATGATGAAACTCCAACCAATACTACCTCTTTGTCATCAATAACCATTACAGAACTACGAACAGCACGGTTGTAGCCTGTATGATTCTCGTTCATTTATGCAATTATGCTAGGTCAACCTAGGTGTTTGATTAGTAGCCAAATAGTCTACTCCTTCGTACATGCACAATTTGTGAGGATGAACTTATAAAGAACCCTTTTTGCAAGACCTTAAGATAAGTAAGAGCGCATTTTTAGTTTCAATTTAGCATTGTTTATTTTTTAAATTATGTTGTTTTCTTGATAATGTGAATGGCAAATCTTTTTACAGGAAGTTAGCCGCTTGCTTATTGGACTGAATTGTGGAAAAGCACTTGAGCCCTTGACAATAGTAGAAACTGCCAAAGGGTTGTCGTCACAACATGATTTTGATATCCAGGTTGACAGTTATCTCCAATTGCAATTTTCCATCTGGACTTTAAACTCTAAATTAACCACGCAACCAGCAGTAGAGCCAGTATTTAACTATTTATCTGCTGCATGTATAAGATTTCTATTCCTCTTGCACAAAGGCACTTGCACCAAATACTTTTTGTTAGCTTTTATCCAAGCAATACTCAGGCCACTTACAATGAAAATTTCAAATGTGGGTGAAAGATTTAATTAGAAAAATAGCTAAAAGAAGTAGCTTGTGCTTGTGCATCCATGGAAATCCACTAAATAAGAAGAAACGTTTTAACGTATGAGTTATGCAAGGTTTTTATTAATTTTGCAGGCATTTAGATTTAATGCTGACAAGGAAATACTGAGAGAACCCCGTATAGTGCGAGTTGGACTAATTCAAAACTCCATTGCTCTACCAACAACTGCACCCTTTCTTGACCAGAAGAAAGCCATCTTTCAAAAACTAAAGCCCATAATCGATGCAGCAGGTGCTTCAGGGGTCAACATATTATGTCTACAAGTAAGCCAAAACATAACAGCTAACTCTTTTTGATGACTTGATTTTCCTTAATCTTTGGATTAATAAACAATATGTAACTGAAATACAGGAGGCATGGATGATGCCTTTTGCATTCTGCACCCGTGAGAAAAGGTGGTGTGAATTTGCTGAGCCTGCAGATGGAGAATCAACACAATTTCTTCAAGGTTTTGCAAGGAAATATAACATGGTCATAGTAAACCCAATACTAGAGAGAGATTTGAAACATGGGGAGACTATCTGGAATACTGCTGTTATAATTGGAAATAACGGTAACATAATTGGCAAGCACAGGAAGGTAAGTTCTTAATTTATTTACAGTTCTATTATAGAGATAAACTTTCTAAATCATTGTATCTTGTTTCATGGTACAAATTAGGCGTATTAACAAACATATGTGGTAAAATTTCACTCAATAAGTAGGGTCTAAGACTATGTTGTCAAGGCGCATAAAAAGCGGGGGCCCGAGGAAAAATATGCGCACATAGGTAAAAAAAAAAGATAATATTTTATTATGCATTTAAAATTAATATTCTTTTACAATGATTAAATCTATTATAATTAACATATAAGATAGTATAGTTAGTGCCAACACCAAATGTTTGAAACCAATACCAAATGTTCAAAAACCAATACCAAATTAATAGTACATGAAGAATAAGAAAATAATGAAGTACATTATAACTTTAGAGTTCTTTCATGTTGAAGCATAAAACAAACAATTGCATGAAAAAAAAAAACTAAAAAACTAACATGTTTGCCGTTCATTAGCTTGTAAATATGTAGAAGAGAAAACATTCGTAATATATATCTAAATATCACATGATTGATAATTGCCTAATTCATTAGGTTTAGGAGTTATAGCCAATCTCCAGCTATTAAATAAAATCAATAGAAATCTCAAAAAATCAATATAAAGAAAAAAAAAGAATTAAAAATGACAAGATTGCCTTATTTTGAAAAAGCCCTCAACTTTGTGAGCGCTCTTGATTAAAGCCCACTTTTCTCTTGCTTTTGTGTAAAACAACCCAACTTTGGGCCTAGACCTTCCAGAGGCACTATTCCTGGGCCTGGTTTTATTTCGAGGCCTAGGTGCGCGCCTTAGAGCTTTTGACAACGCAGGTCTAAGAAGGTTGAGATGAGGACAAGCCTTACCTGCACTCAGGAAGGGCTAACTCATAAACAAATTAACCACAACGCAAACTGATAATGGAAATGTATTAAACATTGGCTTAAACATATTGAACCAAACCGAAACAAGGTCTTGTTCATGTTTATTCATTTAGCAGTAACCTTGTTCACGAACACATTAGCGAATGAAAATTCTTGTTTGTGTTTTTTCATTAAGTATTAAACTTGTTTACAAACGCAAATGAAACTATACTATTATAAAAAAATAAAAATCAGCATTCTTAACCCCAAACATTACACATTAGCGAACAAAAATTCTTGTTTGCGTTTTTTCATTAAGTAATTAAACCTGTTTACTAACGCAAATGAAACTATACTATTATAAAAAATAAAAATAATATTCTTAACCCCAAACATTACACATAATCACAGTATAAAGTTAAGCATTTGACATAATTATCTCAATACAAAACATAAGTTAGACATAATAATCATAAACATAATTATCCCAAAATAATGTATAAAAAATCAAAAATTCAAATGGCGAAAGTTTTTAACAAGATGGAAGCTTTAAATAAATTACAAAGATTTCTAATTAAATGTTAGATTAATAAATGAAACAATAAAAATTTTAAAATATAAAAAAATTAATGAACAAACATAGTACCAAAAGTTCAAGAACGTTGTTGAACAAACGCGACCTATTTTCTTGTTTGTTCCTTTAATTATTGAACAAAATTCCTTGTTTATACATATTAAACAAACGATCGTAAACGTTCACGCACGGTTTGCTGAACGTTTGGTTTATTTACAAATCTCAACATAGAACCATGTTATCTTGTTCAAATATGATTGTGCTTGCAATAAAACAAAGGTGGCAAGGTCTGATTGTTTAAAAGCAATATAGTATTTGCTCTTTTGGTAAGGCTAAAATGCTGTAAGTTGTGATTAAAATGGCAGAATCATATACCCCGAGTTGGGGATTTTAATGAGAGTACATATTATATGGAGGGCAACACGGGGCACCCTGTGTTTGAGACTGCCTATGGGAAGATTGGTGTCAACATATGTTATGGAAGGCACCATCCTTTAAATTGGTTAGCCTTTGGGTTAAATGGTGCAGAAATTGTCTTCAATCCGTCTGCCACCGTTGGTGAACTCAGTGAACCAATGTGGCCCATTGAGGTATCTTATAATCTTCTCTTTATTCCCTCTCTTTAGAAGCAATTTCCTTTTTCTTGCACTTGAAGTAATAACACACATTTTGCATACTGAAATCAAGTGATTTTGGGAGAAAAAGGCTATCATTTGCCTTTATTTTCAATTTGTCCAAAATGTTTGATCTTGAATTTATGTTGTTCCTATCTTCATTTTCGCTAATGGTTGCAATTTTGACTCATTTTGTACAGATGATTGGTTTGGTTATATGACGGTTAAGTTAAAAGATTTTGATAAGGAAACATGTCAAACATGTTGAAACATGCTGAAAGTTATGGGAAATGTATTCAAGTGCATGAAACCTTCTAAATCTCTTTATTATAAAAGAAAAAAATTCATATTATTTTTGTAATAATACGCCCATTTGCGGTGCACGCATATAATGTATATATGTGTGGGCCCTTAAGGGCAAAAGTAAAAGTGCACTAATTTTAACGTTATTTTAATTATTTTGTGTAAATAACGTTAAAATCATTGGGATAATCAACTTCAAACGATAACTTTGAGCCGGGGACTCTTTCGGAGCAGCCTCTCTATCCCAATTGGGATAGGGGTAAGGTTTGTATCTATCCTTCCCCCCCAGACCCTACTGAAAAGTGAGAATATACTGGGTAAGGTTGTTAATTGTTGTTTGTAATAATACAAGTTTGTAATCATATTTTATACATCAATTATTTTATGACTTCCCGATAAATAAGAAAAGTGTTTTGTGGGTCGGTGTGACCCATCATGCTTAGATTAGTACCAAAAAAAATGGCTTGTTTTGACCTGTGGCCTGATCCAACCCACCTGTTTTACCGTCCCAGATTTTTGCTAATGTAAAGTGAAGCGGAAGGGTTCAGAAATCCATGAATCCTTTCTTTAATCTGAACTACTCTGTTTGTACACTTCTCTTTTTAGGCACGAAATGCAGCAATAGCAAATAGCTACTTTGTGGGGTCCATCAACCGGGTTGGGACTGAGGTGTTCCCAAACCCTTTCACATCAGGCGATGGAAAGCCACAACATGCAGACTTTGGTCATTTCTACGGTTCAAGTCATGTTTCAGCACCAGATGCTTCATGTACACCATCACTTTCAAGGAACAAAGACGGGTTGCTGATATCAGACATGGATCTTAACCTCTGCAGACAGCTAAAGGACAAATGGGGATTCCGTATGACGGCTAGATATGAGTTATACGCCGACATGCTTTCACGATACGTGAAGCCGGATTTTGAGCCCCAGGTGATTTCTGATCCCTTGTTGCATAAAAATCATTTGTAAGAGATTGGAAATACTTTTATTCATACTTTATGTCGATTTATGCCAAATCTAGTGGTTTAAAGTTGAAGTGAAAGATTTAGGGTTCTTCAAATTCTATGGAAAACTTTGTTTCTTTGGCTATGTAAAAAGTTAATAATGTATTATGCCATAGATGCTAAATTACTATGTGAAAAAATAAAATTTGGTTTGGTGATGATGTTGATGTAATAGTATTGTGATTTGTTAAGTGGAGCAATTTGTTACAGGGACCTGAGTACCGGACTGAAAAATTAAAATTAAAATCAAAATCAAAATCATACCAAAACAGTCTACGATTACAATTTATAAAATAATACTAAAAGATGATTACAGAGCTTATGAATAGAGTGCTGCTAAAGATTAATCATCCATAAAAATATATGTTAGCATGTCTGCCACATCATACAATTATATGACTTTGCTAGTGGTCACATCAGTTTTTTTTAATGTTTGTTAAGCACATGATGTGCTTAACAACGTAGGCACTATCTATTAGTGAAGCTTTACTGGTATGATTAATGTTTGTTATTAGTACCTTTTACACTAATAGTTTGGTTATTAGTGAGACTTTGCTAACGGTTATTGTTTGTTATTAAACTTAAAGCAAACGTGTAATATACAACAACAACAACACGTACCCAGTGTAATCCCACCTTGTAGGGTTTAGGGGGAGAGATGTAGACATACCTTACCCAGTGTAATATACAAATGAACAACAATTAAAACATATTGTATTGTAAGCACGTCAGTTATCATTTTTTAACCTTGTGAGGTTGGACATCAGAGTTCATACATATTATACAAGTAATAATAATATGAAACATATTTATGATGACTTGAGAAGCAAGTTATGATCACTCATGCAGTTGATTTGAGTACAATTTCAACATTATCATGGACACCTTGTAGCAGTAGTTGGCCATCATAAGTCAAGATTTTGCGTTTCTTGGCTGCTCTTAATGTCCCAACTAGTGCTTCAAAAATGTTTGCACATCTGTCATCATGGAACAGCACGCCAAATGTCACCTTCATAATTGAGTTTTCAAACTTTACATTAGCAGTTAGAAGATCTGATCTTGATGCTAAGAAACATCTATGGCCACTAATCAATGAAAAAGATGATATACTTGTGGTTATGATTAATTTTAGTCTTGATGGTTAAAGCATAGTAATTTAATCTAGTTTTGATGATTCATTTTTTGAAACCGATCGCTTTTCATATCATATCAAATTGGTAGTTTGGCAAGTTTGAGATTTAGACAATTAGTTTGGCAGTTTAACAATTTGGTTTAATCTGTTTAACATTTTTTATTTATATATATTTTTTTCAAACTTTGAAATATGTAGTTATGTATGTGTGTTATAGCTAACCATTAATCATCTTTACCCTTTTAAATTTTTAGTACAAATTAATGACTATAAAAAAGACAAAAAAATAGTTCAAACTAGTTTGTCTAGCTAACCAACCCCTTTGGCATGTTTTGTCGTTTCACAAAACCATATTTGGCAATTCAACCCAATATTTTTGTCATAACAATCAAAAATTGGATTGTGAAAAGCCATGTGAATTAAAATCCTTTAAATATCTGTTAGTTATAATCGTTTCGCTTGTTGAAATAAATTCTTGACTTCCTAGAGATGATCAAACTTTCATTGGAAAAAAACACACAACCATCATCAAGTTAGACAAGATGAGGACTCTCGTTGACACAAAGCGATAATTGATCAATCAGGAGTGCCTAAAAACGACGACGAACCTTAAAATTATTATGTATGATTTAAAAACATATCTAACATAATGCGCAAACATCATTACCCTAAAATCGACCAAATTGTTATCAACATCGAATTAGATCAACAATAATAATCTATAGATCCATCATTAGGTTCAATTTAATCACACCTCACTTATACAAATCGAAACACAGATTGAGAAAACCTGAACATATTATAATAAATACAAAAGTTGTGTGTGTACGCGTGTGTTATAAGGTGTAAGTGTACCTTGTAAGATCCATCGGTTTGTTTGTAGCCAAGTCGTTTGATTTCTTCTTTGAGTTGGTCAATTTCTTCATCGACGTTCATGGCGGTTTGTTGGGTTTTTCAGGGGATCTCATGATGTCTAATCTGCACATATTTCTCTTTATATGCTCCTTTTTTTGGTTTCATACAATATAACTATATTTACCAATCTATACTCTTAATAAAAGAATAACAAATGGCCACTTGTCATCTTTTGGTTATACTACATGTCACATGTTATCACTAAATTAATCATCAATATTTAAGAGTTAAATATCATTAAATAAATATAATTAAGTCAAACTTTCTAATTTAAAAAATCAATATTTAATTTCTTTAAATATCAAGGAAACTAATTCATATTAAACTTTCCATTTTCGCTTAATTATTATGAAATTCAAAAAATATTCAAATTAAATTATAAAGATACTTTTTTCAAAACTTTAAAATTTTAATTAAAAAATAAATTAATGATAATAATTATATTTTATAAATGACTTTTATTTGTATAATTATTAAAACCTATAAACATTCATCCTTTTATTAATTATAATGACTAAAATACTTGTTTTCAAAATTCTATTATTATTATTATTATTATTATTATTATTATTATTATATTTAGCATAATTAATCATCATTTACATTTTTATTTATTATACTTTTTAATTAAAAATTTCAAACAATACATTTTTATCTTCTAATACTAATAATTGATTCCAAATAATGCCAAATGACATTCTTTTTTTTTCAAAAATAAATGTTTATTTTTAAATTTAAATATAAAACTTACAATTAATGCTATTAATTATATATGTTGTTTACGTAAATATAGTTAATTAAAACTCATAATTAATAATATAATTATAAATATCATCTATGTTTAATGTTATACACACACATATTAATAACATTTTTTTATAATTTTTTATTTATAATTTTTCTAATATTAAAAATGTATAACTAACATAATTATTTTAATTATGTAAATTTATAAAGACATAATCAAACAATTAAATAATTTTTATTTGCAAACCCGTGTAATACACGGGTTTATAACCTAGTATAATAATAACGTACCTCTTTTATATACTTTGAATATTTCAAAATAGTATCATTATATAAGGTGGATATATCCTAACAATAAAAACAATTTAAAAATAGCATTTGACAAATCTAACGAATTTTGATAGAATTTATTTCGAATACGTTAGAACCGTGTTACCAAACCTTAAACTATAATCCTAAACCTTAAATATAAATATCAAAGCTAAATACTAAAGGTAAACCAAAACCTTAATGATAAAAGCTAAATCCTAATCCACCACTTTAAAACTAAACCTTAAACCTTTAAAGGGAACTTCAAACCCATAAACTACATCTAAATATGAAAAACTAAGCAGTAAGCTAAATTATAAAACCTAGTTTTTAGACCCTAAAAAAGATTGTAGAGTTTGACGAGATGGTTTCAATACATCCATAATTAAACAATCAAAGTTCGTGAAACTTGTGAAATGTTCTTTTTATTTTGTTTTTTAGACAAAATTGTGTTCTTATTTGTTCTTTCTTCAACACACATGCACACACATATAATGGAGTCTTTCATAACCCACTTTTATTGTACTAACTTATATAAGTCCGTCAAGATTAAGTCAAATCTTTGATTTTTTTAAACTAACACACGTATAACACTTTATTTTTTTTTATGTATTTGTGTAAATTCACCACCATTTACGAGTTAACATCGTTATAAGTTTTTGACCTGCATCATTATAACAGTTTACAATGATGTTAATACTTAAAGAATTTTTTTACATGTGTTACAATGATATTCAATATAAAAAGCACAAATAAACGTTAATGAATTTAAAAATTCTTATGTATAATTTTAACTATCAAGTATCATTTCAGTATAATATTTTTAGTACAATTACACTATTTTGAGTCTTTTTAATAAGGGATAATATCATATATCCCCTTATTAAACATCCAAATTACATATATCCCCAACGTTAAAGTAAAATTACAAATATCATATGTTCCAAAATTGCCCCTTAGTAAGGAGAAATACGTAAATTGTTTTTAGTTAGTTCAATAAGTGTAAAATAGGAAATAAATAATGTTTTTTTTAATGAAATGGATAAATCTATTTACTCCTAATAAAAAAGTAACTCAAATGTCACGTGTCATTTAACTAGGCTGTCCACATCATTAACTGTAACACATGCTATTTATTTTATAAAATATATTGTTAAATATTATAATTAAAATATATATATATATATAGTTATTATATACACATATGTAACACTTACATACTTATTCGGATAGTTAATATTATAGGAGACCGCTCAAAATTAATAAAATATATTATAATTAAACTTTCTCCGTTTTTAACGAAACTTTGATCGAAATGTAGATAAAAATGAGCAGGTCCTAGCAATATTTTTAGAATTTTATAAAACATTATATTTTAAAAGTTATAAGAGAAAAACAAAAATTAAACTAAATTAATTATAACTAGGTTTATACCCGCCGCGCGTTGCGGTGGGTCATCACAGCACACTCCTGACAACGGGTATTATATGTCATTTGCAGAAACATAAGTTACATAGCAAAATCAAATGTATTATCATGAACTCTATACAAATTTCTTATAAAAACATAAAATCATACAAAATCCATACAAATATGTTACGAAAATGATTAAAAAAAACTGGCAATATCCTTCTCATCTGCAACCAATTGGTTGAATTAAAAAAACCCCAAATCCCTAAGCACACATCGATTTTCTATGAAAACAAACAAATAACAACTACTTTTTTCGAACACCACCAAAACCGTAGAAATGACCACATTTTCTCACTAATCATAGAGAAAAAACCCCTAAACCCTATTTGGGTCGTCGATTTCGAATCTTGAAAATAAATACGTGGTTCACATTAACCCACATTAAAGCTGATTTGTTTATTCAAAACCAATTTTTTTATTCATATTCAATGCGCACCACATTTTTATTTTCAAAATTCCAAATCAATGGTACATATAAAGTCTAGGTGACCCATTTTACTATTCCCCTTATCTCTTTTAATAATATAGCAGTATATATTATGTGAGAGTTGGTGTATATATAATATGTGGGAGTATGTGTAAGAGAAAAAAAAAAAAAGGTGGGGCCCACTGTTACTATTCCCCCCACCTCTTTTTATATTATAAATAATATATAATAATAATATTAAAATTAATAGATAAAATAATGAAGATTTTTTTTTGTGTATTACGTTTGTATGCCATGATCTTTAAAAATAAAAATAAAAAAAATAATAATTCATCCATATCTTCAAATATATTCTAGGCGGTTATGCATGTATATATTATATTCGATTGTTTATGTTCTACCATCCTACGCACACATATACATAAATATCTTCATTGAAGCAGAAGAAATACATTGATTAAACGTAGAAAAAATTCTTTCGTGAAAGTTTTAAGAAATCTCTCAAGAACAGAAGTTGGTACGTATTTAAGTAAGTTCTTTAATATATGGTTTAACTTATAAATTTAAGTTTTTGGATATTATTAGCTTATAGAGTTAGGGTTAAGATTTAATTCCATAGCTGTACAAATATCATGTTAAACGTATGATATATTTTAAGAACATAAAATAAACGCTTCAGAATTCATCCTTGCAAATAGTTATAAAGATAGATTAAGCAGGAACGCTGTCCAAATTTATACTGAGAAGTTCTAAGCTGTGACTCAGCCAACCAAAAATACAGGTGAATACATTTAACTTGTTTTAAAATACAAATGCATTTTTTTGAGCATTGTATGTTTAAACTTTGACGCATAAAGGGATACTATTAGACCAGCATTTAGGCCATTAGTATACGTACGATTTGCAAATTGTATCCGCTATGGGTGAAATTCCCATACGTGGCTGGTAACGTGGGCTGGAAGGTTATACGTAAGACGCACTCCGTAGGCAACCTAACCAGTGACGGGCTGTGGGCTGGAGGGAACAATTGTAAGACGCACTCCGCTGTTGTTCCTAACCAGTGACAGTACAAGCCAGGGTATGCAGTGGTTGTATCGATCAGTGAAATAACCTGCTAAATGTGTAGTATTGCCATTATTAATTATTGTTAAAGGACCAAACATGTTATGTTTACATATCGAGTCTGTTATTTGTATTCACCAACTTTATGTTGACGTTTTATTTTCAAAAACTTTTCAGGTAATAATGAATGATAAATGAGAAAGCAAGATTAGAGGTTTAAGGCCTATGATGCCTTAAACAAAGGTCTTGTGGCGAAATCGTGGAGCTATTGGAGTTTTATCTCCAAGTCTGAATAAACCGGAAAATCTTGAAACGATGTGTAAATATATGTTTATGTAAATCCATTTTTATTATGAAATAAATACGAAAAGTTTTATATTAAATCCTGAAAAGTTATTTGCGAATCATGAAATGCGGTTTTCATATTTATGCATATGAATTATTTACAATATTATGAAAAGTGTAAAAATAATGGTTTCCGCTGCGTAAAATTTTGAATTTCATGAAACAACGCTTCCGTTTAAAATAAATAATAATAAACTCTGACCGAGACTTATAATCTATGAAACCAATTCGGGTCACAGCGCCCGGGCCGCCGAGAGCCCGGGGTGTAACATTAACATGTCACGTGTCACTCAAATACCTATGCCACGTATGCCATTTTGACAAATGTCACAACTACAGTCAATAATGACTTTAAATAATAACGGTTGCTTAAATAACTTCCCTAATTTATCTATAATTAATTATAATTAATTATAATTGTGTATAATTGACATTAATAATGACTTTAAATAATTACGGTCTCCGTTTACTAAGCATTTCAAAACATGTCTAATGTTTTTAAAATCATAATTTATTATTGTTATTATGATTATTATAATAACTACTATCACAGGTTGGATTGTATTTTAAGAGATCCAGTATTTAACATATGGTCAATTGCATATAACATTATCCAGGGTGGAAAGTAGTTATGGATTAAAACTTCTAATTTTAAACAAAGATGGAAAAATTACAAGTACAACATCAAACGTTGTGTTTAAGGAAATTTTTGAAAACTTATGAACAAATTCTTGTGACTTTTAATTTTAATTTATGATGTTTTGTGTCACGTATAAGTTGTTGTGTTAAAGGTAGTTATAAATTATCATGAACTACATCTTAACTCTATGTCAACCCGTGTGTTACACGGGTTACTAACCTAGTATGTAATATATTTGGTTTAAAAAGATAAAATATGTAATTTATTTTTATGAATGAGTAAACATGTAATAAAAAGTTTTAGAAAAAGAAAATATGTAATTGATCCTTTTAATAAACTAAAAATTTTAGACCTAATTTGAGAAAAAACAAACTCAAACTCAAACCGAATTCAAATGAATTTTAAAAGGATATAAACGAAACACAAACAGGTTTAAAAACTCAAAACCAAAATTACAGTATTAAGTTTGTATTAAGCCAAAAACTATACACACCTTATCCTTGATGACGCCCGAAATCGTGAAATTCGCGTAATCCTCGTAATCCCCTGCCTGCCAAATTAGGGCTCCAAATAAACTTGTTTTTAATTTTTTCCCTCTTTTCCCCTTCTCAATGTTCCTCTCGGATTTCAAGAACAATAGATCAGTTACTATCTTCGGTTCAATTTGTTGAACCTCATATGCATCTAACTTAAAATCCTGTTAAAAATCTCACAAATTTTTGTGGGTTTTGCTTGATGCTTTTGGAGAATGTCGGATGCTAATACTAACAATCAACACCACCATCGTTCATCAATTTTCGAGGCTGTAAACTTACAGCCCGCTAATTTGCATCATCATCAACAACAAATAGGAAATAGCGTCAATAACAACGATAATCAACATCACATGGTTGAAGATGTGGTTGTTCAGGAAGATGATGATGTTGCCGGAGCCGAAGAAGAGTCTATAGACAACCCTAGCCAGATTCGTTACGACAACCACAATTCGCATCACCACCATCATCATCAAGATCATATTTTGCAGACCAGCGGTGGTCTCGAAGGTGCCATGGAAGACATAAGCGTTCCACCGCATCCATTGTATGTACCGGACACTGAGATTCATCCAGTGAGTGCCGGAGGTGCAGGTGGAGGTGCCGATCAGCTTACGCTGTCGTTTCAGGGAGAAGTTTATGTCTTTGATGCTGTTTCACCAGATAAGGTTTTGCAGTCTGTTTCTATGGAATTAGGGTTATCTTCTTTATAGTAGTTAGTTCTTTCTTTTCATTATGCATTAATCATTGACCTAATTGAGCAATGTTTGAATCTATTATCAATGCTTATCTCATCTGAGGAATGATTTCTTGGTTCGAATGGATTAAATCATGATCTTGGTTGCCGATTAACATGCACCATGTACGCAAGGATTTCGTTGTTAGGAAACACAAAAAAGTTGTTTAAGGATAATATTCTAAATTGTTAACTTTCAAACACTAAAATACAGATATTCTCGTCAACCATGGTTAGATTTGTTCAATCGATTATCTAATTTGTTTAAATACTCAAAACCATTGCTCAATCGATGGTTAGATTTGTTCACTGAGATTTGAAATACTTAGACCTATCGCAATCAATGTTTTTCAAGCATTGGTCAACTGCATAATGCGTCACATCAGACTGCATCATGCTTCATGCATCAGATTGCATCAGCCTTATCACATGCAAATCATGGAATCTCATTGCGTCAAGCCATCAACTGCAGCAATGCGATCTCATCGCCACATGCTAATCATGCGCTCCTCATGCACACATTTTAAAACCAAGATCAGAATTCTATTGTCTGCTGCTATATATGGAGGTTTAATAAGTATGAGTTTTGCAGGTGCAAGCTGTGTTATTGCTGTTGGGTGGGTATGAAGTACCAACTGGTGCCCCTACTTTGGGCCTTCCTCCTCAAAATCAAAGGGTATGTATGCAGCAAATTGTTGATTTAAGTATTGGTTTTCACATTCTTGTTCATTTTAATTTGATTGGGTATTTGTATGTGAATGCACAGGGTTTGACTGAATTTCCTGGAAGATCAAGTCAACCACAAAGGGCTGCTTCATTGAGTCGGTTCAGAGAAAAGAGAAAGGAAAGATGCTTTGATAAGAAAATTCGTTATACTGTACGGAAGGAAGTTGCTCTTAGGTATTACAGTTACTTAAGTTTGTGAGATTATTTATTTGTTTGCTTTTTTTGCATCTTTCTTGATATTTCCATCTTATTTTTGTTGCTTCTTTGGTCGTAATAGTTGTTGATACATGCAGAATTAAATTTCTTTTTCTCAATGAATGGTTAAGATGGCCATCATATATTTGCTTCCTTTTTGATATCAATTGTAAACACTTTTAATCAATCAAATAGTCAATTTGCTTGATATTTGGTTCACTCTCTTTGTTGCTTCTTTGGTTGTAATAGTTGTTGATACATGCAGAATTAAATTTCTTTTTGTAATTTGTTACAAAAGGCTTGATATTTGATTCACTCTCTGGCTCTTGTAAGATATGCAATATATGTTTTGAAGGCAGCATATGATCGATTAAATATCGGGCATGGTGCCATTTTGCCATAAATTCTTCTATTTGAGTTACCATTTATGCTGTCCATGTATATTGTAATTCAGAAAGTTGAAAACGGGCTGTTCTTCCAAACCTTAACTGACACAATTGTTTGTTAATTATACTTAATTTGTATTGAGCAGGTTTTTAATCTGTCCACAAAGGTTCATTTGCAGACATCATATATCAACTATTGTTGCGCCTGTAATGCCTTCCTGTTCTTTGACTTGCCAGATTTTGTCAATATGTTATATTTGGTCTCATGCTACAAGCATGTATTGTTTTATGTGTAGTATATGCCTACATCTGTTTGGGCATCCTTAACTTTTGTTATATACTACTGTTCAGTCTGTAACAGCATCAGCCATGTGTCTAACTGTCTATTACATTTGAGCATGGTTTTAATGCTGATGGTGCTAGTTGTTGGGTTAATCCTGATTCTTTAACGAAGTTAAAGGGTTAAAATGTTTAGGTTTTATTTGTAAATATTAGAAGTATTAGGTGATTAGTGTAATTATGTTAATAAAATCCCCTAGCATGGCATCACTCCCTGTATTTTTATTTTTAAATTTGGAACTAGAAATTTGGAAATTATTTGTCTTTATTTAAAAATTAGAGCCATAGTTTTTTTTTTTTTTTTTAAATTACCGTGTAGCTGTAATTGAAAGTTAATCTTTATGAATGATTATAATATATATATATATATATATATATATATATATATATATATATATATATATATTTCTGACCTTGTTTGACGTGGATATCTGATTGCTATTTTTATGCTACCAGAATGCAGCGGAAGAAAGGTCAGTTTACATCATCCAAAGCAGTATCTGATGAATCAGGTACAGCTACTTCAGATTGGAACGGTGGTTCTAGCCAGGAAGAAGAAACAATGTCGGTACTTTTTTTCTCCCTATTATGGATTTTGAAATTTTTTGTGTCCATTTTCTTTGCTTGGTTTTTCTCCATTGAATTATATTATTGTTGGTTTTCAGTTTTTTTTCCCAAACTTCTACTCAGTTTGCTTGTGCTTATTCGTTTGCAGATGCAGGCATTGTGGAATCAGCTCAAAGGCTACTCCAATGATGCGCCGTGGGCCTTCTGGCCCTAGAACATTGTGTAATGCATGCGGACTCAAATGGGCCAACAAGGTTTGCAACAAAATCATACATCCATGCATGAATTTATCATGAGCATGTTATGCCTTATAAACTCCCATTTACTTTTGAAGAGTTTTAAAATTGAGTAAATTACGAAAAACATCCTTTAGTATTATACCACATTGCAGGTTTGGTCTTTTATCTTTGATAAATCGCTGGATATTCTAAGGGGTTTGGTCATTGTAAATTTTTTTTATATTTTCTTTATTTTATTGATATTTGTAAACAAGGGTATAAATATCATTTTCAATGAAATAACTGAGGTTTTTCATGCCAAGTAGAGTAAAGGACATAAAGTGTTACCAACCCCTTAGTTTAAGGATACCCAACATAACTTTCGAAGATTAAGCACTAAACCTTGCAAGTTGGTATGAATGTAAGACGTTTTCAGTAATTTACTCTTAAAAAATTTATGCAACTACCAATGTTGTGGCACACCGCACACCTCAACCTTAATCTCCTAACACCTATTTGAGGATCAGAGATCCAACATATTGAAACTTGTTTGAACATTGGTTCTGAGGTGTGTTTGGATGTCTGTTTTGAAAGTGATTGTTTAATATTCATAATCAGATAATTAGTTGTAATAAAATGGGCATCTTTATGAGTGATGATCGACTTGTGCAGGGTGTTTTACGAGACCTTAACAAGGTTTCAGCATCAGGAACTCCAGACCCTACCGTAAAGACTATAGAGCAGGTACACACATTTGAAATAAGCATAATCTCCTTGGTTCTGTCAATCTTGACGGAACATGGGTTTGTTTTTAGGGTGATGTGGAAGCAAATACCACAGATGTTTCAAATGTGAATGGTATGATAATGGTCTCTAATGGAGTTGAGAGTTCAGGTGTGGCACCAGTAAGGTAGGTTGTTGAGGTGGGGCATGTTGCAGCCGATTCATATATTGAAGAAAAAGGTGTGAAAATAAGAGATGTTGAATACATAAACTCACAGCAGTTACCAAGATCGTAGATATATTGGTTCATGTGTTGAGGTCTCATTATCATTGTTATTATTATTATTATCGCGTCAAGCAACCGATCAGACGGTTAGAATTTACTTATGAATTGTTAGAATTTACTTTTTGTATTTCACCTGTTCTCTGTAAATCCAATATATTTAAATTAACAGGTAAGAGACAGATGTGAACATCATATAATATTTATCCACTTGCTCTTTTTGTATGGTTAACCTGTAAATAAAAATGACAATAAAAAACCAGATGAGATGCATCACCATCAGGCATCAGAACACTATTGTCTCTTAAGCAGGGTAAACCAAATTTTAGCAAGCCGTTATTCAACCCAGTAGGATATGGGCTCAAAAACCTTCTTATAAAGAAGGATTCCTCACCTAAAGAAGTGGATTCTCTGACTCTCTAGAGGAACCTTCTCACTCTCACAAAATAACCTTTCAAATATAAGTGAACAAAAAAACCAGTTCGGGTTTAGAAACTGGTTTACAAACCGGTGTTTACTTGATCTCAAACCGGTTCTAGCCAAACTGGTCCGAACCGTCGGTTTGGCACAGGCTTGAGTTTTTACCGTTAAAACCAGTTCCTAAACTGATTCAAACCGGTTTCAAACCCCTCCAAACCGGTTTTGAACCCCTCCAAACCGGTTCCTATAAGTTTGGCATCCTCATCACCCAAACCAGTTTCCAAACCAAATCGGTTTCACCCCAAACCGGTTTAGGACCATCATTGACCAAACCGGACCGGTTTGGCTAAAAAAACCGGTTTGTGTGCCATTACTTTCACTCCCTAAAAGACTTTTAACAAAATCCCATACATTGTATACAAACATATGCACGAGAGGTCATAATGAAATGATGAGATAACTAATCCAAGACGGAGGATTATTCCCTCTTCACGAGGCAGTCGACTTCCTTACACTCATGGTATTGACTTTGGCTTCTTCAACTATAAATCGTTAGAAAGCAAATGCTAAAAGGCAAAAGCTGTCTAAAGCACATTCTATATGCAATACATTAAGAAGATAGGTTTAATAAGCGGATAAAATACCTTGTTTTTTTTTTTTTTTTTTATCTCCTTAAAACTAGCATGCATGTTCTTTTGCTAAAGAAAAGAAACTGATGTAGCACATCCATCTAAAGAATTGAAATAAACTTATCACTTGTTTAGGGCTTAAAAGGTCCAACTTATAAGATTTGAAGTCCAAGTTAGGGCTTAAAACTAGTGTTCAAATAAGAAGTCAAAAGCTGTTTTATACCTTTCCTTAGGTATGAAAACTAGAAGAAAAATAAGGACAAAATGTGTCATTTGACTCGAAAATAGGCAGTGTTGTAAAAATCGGCCTAGGCGGCCGCCTAGGCGCTAGGCGCCCACCTTCTGTGTAATTTTTGGCCTAGGCGGTGCCTAGGCGCTAGGCAGTGCTAGGCGGCCTAGGCGGCCCGATCAGATTTTTATTTTTTTTCACTTTTTTGACTTTTTTTTGGCTTTTTTTTTGACTTTTTTATGGTAAAAAGGGACCCATTTCATGATTATTTAGACATTTCTCAATCAAAAATCTTTAATATGTCTCTGAAACATCGAATTCAAGCAGTTAACATCGAAATTTATCTCTAAACTTTGAACTCAGTGTTTAAGTTTGCACTTTAAAGTACTTTTTTTAGTATATTTAAGTATATTTTTTAAAATTATTTGAAGTATTATATTAAATTATTGATATTGATGTGTGTATATAATATATATTTGTAAAATTACATATAAAAATTCCAATCCGCCTAGCGCCGATTAATCCCGATTAATCCCTAGGCGGTACCTCGCCGCCCGACTAGCGCCTAGCGACTTTTACAACCATGAAAATAGGTAACATCTCACTTAATTTTCTTAAAACATAAACGCATCATGTGAAATAGCTATACCTTCTTTTTGTATATAAAACACACACTTAGGTCATGATATCACAATAAAAAACAAACAAACAAAAGTTTTGTGGTTCGAATCCCAAACCAACAATCAATTATTGTCCGCTTAGTATAATTTTCAACCTTAAGTCGAAAATTCTTAATTTCGTTAACAAGTGACACTATTTGGTTTGTCTATCTTATAAGGTGAGATTTGCGTTAGGTTGTGTTATGTAAACATGACAATCCTAATAAAGCTTAAATTTCATGATGGCATCATTAAGACATTAATTTGGTTCTATTGTTTGTCAAATAAATTTATCGTAAATACCAATATAAATATGATTTTGTCTTTAAACACATGTTTATTTTTAATTGAATAAATTTACACAGAAAATCATCACTTAATAAAATTATTATTTTAAGTTTACTTAAAATATCATATTGTCTGATAAAATAGCCATTTTCCGTTATATGATTATACCTTCCTATTATTGATCGATTGTCTAATGCTAACAAATTTGTATATTATTTTCTAGATTAAATCTATGTTAAAACAATATGATTGTTCAATATCTATTCTCTATAATAAAAGAGTAACAAATTTGTCACTTGTCACAATCTTAAACCACTAATGCCACATGTCACCTTCTTACACTAAAATTGACACTTGTCAACACATTATCCTTCCACTTAATTCTCTCTCCTATTAAATAATTATATTTTCTCTCTTATTAAATAAATAATTATAATACTAATAACTAACATATTATTTATCTTATTATTATAAAGCACACTTTAAAATTTTTTTATAAAATATTAAATTCTCTAAAATCAAAACTTTTAAAGTAAGAAATATTTTATTTTCAAAAAACAAAATTTATGTAAAAAACAAGTTATCTTAAAAAATGATTTTTTAAAATAAAATATATTATAAAAGGATTTTTTAAACAATGAGATTTTTATCATCCAATGACCTTTTTTTAATTTAATATTTTATATTAAATCCGTGTATTACACGGGTTTATAACGTACTGCAATATATACAAGTATTCTAAAAGCATAATACTTCATTTATTTCACCCGTGTAACACACGAGATTTAACCTAGTATATATATAGATTATGATTACTTGTAGTGTGCTAATTTAAACTAAAT
The DNA here is from genome assembly GCA_009363875.1 of Mikania micrantha. NCBI lineage: Eukaryota > Viridiplantae > Streptophyta > Magnoliopsida > Asterales > Asteraceae > Mikania > Mikania micrantha. The sequence continues at coordinate 18,953,702 of CM018682.1, read as the reverse complement.
AAGCCTCTTAACCTAAAAAGTCTAAGAAAGATTTGAGCTATTAGACCATTAATCAATAACTATGATTAAATCAAGTTTTTGGAGAGTATTTTAGTAATTACAACTTTTTATCAAGTTTACACATCTTGTTTAAACGTTCATAACTTTTACATACGGAATTATTTTTTGGGAAAAAAATACTATAAAAACGAGCATTTTTTTGTCTTCAAAACTAGTATAGTGTTTCTATAGAAAAAAAATTGTTTTTTAGTTCAAAATGTCTTTTGTACAAATCATTGTGTCTTTTGTATATGGATTGTGTCTTTTCTACATAACATTTTGTCTTTTGTACAAATCATTGTTTCTTTTTTGTTTCTGCTCAATGCTGTGTTTTCGTAAACAATTTAAGACACAATGATGTTGTAGAATACCTAATGTCAAGCAAAGATGACACAATGACGAGTATAAATAACACGATTACCTGTAAAAAGACACAATGACGAGTATGAACAATTCTGTGCAAGTCATTGTGTCTTTTGTATAGCCTTTATGTCTTTTGTACAGACCATTCTGTCTTTTGTATTGGTCATTGTATCTTTTTATACAGGCCATTCATCGTTGTGACTTTCTTATTTCTGCTCAATAGTGTGTTTTCCTAAACAATTTAAGACACAATAAAGTTGTATAATATATAATGTTAAATAAGGATGACACAATAAAAAGTATGAACAACACAATTATTTTTAAAAAAGACACAATTACCTATAAGAAATACACAAAAAGATAGTTATATACAAACCTTTAAGAAAGACACAATGATGATAATCAGACACAATAAGGTAAAAACATTTCATTTTTTATAGCAACATTATACTAATTTTAAATATTAAAAAAAATGCTTGTTTTTATGATATATATATTTTTTAAAAATAATATCGTATGTAAAAGTTATGAACATTTATAAAATATGGGGGAAACTGATCATGACTAAATTATCATTTAACAACGTTTTCTTCTAAAATTTTAAATTTTCTCTTAAATTTGAACTCATGATCTAATGCTCAATAATCTTGTTTAAGCTTTTTAGGATAAATAGACTATTTAGTTGAACATAATCCCATTTGTAGTAATTTCTATTTCATATAAAACACATCTGGATTCTGATTGGTTGATTACCTGCAAAATTAGTACTAATTAAAAATAATATTAGAGATAACATAAAAACTAAGAACATATAACTTTATGTTGTATTATTTTCTTATCTATTATATTAAACTAGGTTATAAACCCGTGTGTAACACGAGTCGAATAAAAATCAGGAAAAATTTATTAAAGTGTAACAAATTTAAATGACTAAAACTACATATTGTGACATACAATAAGCAACAATATAAAGTTATAACAAAAGTTCATAAAATGTTTAAATAATTTTTTTATACAATATTTGTTTTTATATTCATAACCTTACTATCTTTGCATAAAATTATAGTAGTTTCAAACATTCTCTACTTATTAAAGCATTATAAAATATAAAATTAACGTAAAATTAACGTAAAATATGATGACATACATAAGAGTAGTCTGTACACATATCACTATTTTAAATTGTTCTTACAATAATTTTCAAACTTCACTCTTATTTAAATTATTGTATATTAAATTATAACATTAAATATTAAATAAATTTGTAACAATTGTAAATTAAAAAAAATATTTTTATGGCATTAAAAGATATATTAATATTAAAAATGCATTCTTTTCAAAAAATCAATTTATTTTAAATATGAAATAGACAAAAATACCTTTATAGACGAAATGTTTAAAAAAAACTAATCTTTGAAAAAAATAGTGTTTAAAAAATTAAATTATTATTTTATTAATTAAAGTATTAATTATATGAAATTTTAATCAATTTTTTATATTAAAATTACCTTATACTAAATTTTCATTGGTAACTATATATTATATTTTTAATTAACTAATGTAATAAACAGTGAATTAAGCTAGTAAATGTATATATCCATCTGTATTTGTTTCGTGCATCATTTTTTACTAAATATCGTAAACACTTTTTTTTTTGATTTTTTTTTCTCATTTTCCTTCAATCAAATATTAATGATTTTATTCAATTTGGTAAATAATATAATTACAATATAAGTTATTATTTATATTTTTTAAATTATTGAATGACTTAATTTAGAATTTTAAATCAATTCTATAAAGATTAATTTATTTGAAAACTTAAATAATTTTAAGTCTCATTTAATTAAATTTTAAAAACTTAATTTAAAATACTTAATAAATGTATTTAATTAATGATTGTTTTATTCATTGACTTTGTCAATTGAGATATGTGTTAATGACAAGTGACAAAAGAAGATTTTTTTTTATTAGTATAACTAGGTTAAAATCACGTATGTTATACGGACTGAAAAAATAATATGTTATATATATTATTGGGATCTTATAATAACCCATTTTTAAAACAATAACCCAAATAACTCCATCAAGACAACGCCAAATCTTCGATTTTTTAACGTCATTGTAACACATTTACAACAATTTCTTCTTTTATAAGTTTGCGTAAATTTATCACCGTTTAAAACGTAACATCATTGTAAATTTTGGGTCTAAAACAGTTACAGTGTTGTAAGTCAAAAACTTACAACGATATTACATCTTAAACAGTGATGAATTTATGCAAATTCATAAAAGAAGATTTTTTTTAAATGTGTTACAATGATATTCTAAATGTATTATACGAGATGAAACACCATGTAAAATGTACAAAAAAAACTTTACAATTCACAAATTTTAAAATATTTCTTTGTATACAACATTTGATGTTTTATTTGTCACATTACCATCTCTATCTAGGATAAGTTATTTTAGTTCACATGTGAACCAATCATCTATAAAACAAACCAATCTAGAAAAAGAAATGTGTGCATCATACGTGTTGAGTCTGGATACCTGCATAAATTTAAAAAATCAAAGCATAATAATTGCTTTTTCAGTCGTATGGTGGCATAGGTGTTGTTGGGAGAGTGTTACCCACATGAAATTATATAACAATTAAAACATCAATTTGACAAACTAATAACCATTGTGTTTAAAGGAAATAACACATAGAATATAACATCAAATAGAATTGCATGTTTTGGTAGAAACTTTTACCTACCAGCAGTTGCTCCTGATTTGGGTTCATGATATCGAGATATGATAACATGAATACAAAGAGTCCACCGATAAATATATGAAACAATACACTGAGAAAAAAAATGCAACAACATGTAGCATAACATACCCAACAAAAATCTCACTATTGAGTGAGGTCTGGGAAGTAAGAGATGAAGACAAACCTTAATTCTATCACTCGTGTAGATTCGTTTTTAAGGAAATAAATGAACAAAAGATATCAAATTTATTTAGACCATATAAAGTAAACGATACCGTCAGAGCATCTAGAAGTGGTAAACTTAAGGACAACCTTAAAAACAGACTAAAATAATGATCAATTCGAAACAGGAAGTCTACATGAAACCATGCCTTTGGAAATTAGCTTAAGTACCCAACAAAGAAAGCATTTGATATTAGGAGATAAAAACAACACAAATTCAAACTTCTTCATAAAAATATAGGCATAAATCTTTGTCATGGCTCATAAAAAAAGATTTAAATTTGTATATCAAAACTTTATGTTTTACGTAAAATCAAAATCAAATCAAAGTTAAAAACTTTGTTTTGGACTGATGATAAGTAATTTTAAGAGATGTTTACACCTGCAATATACCACCATTCACAAACTCATTTGCAGCTACCTATGATCACCTTCTTCTAGAGATAGGATTGAAACAAATATTGGACTATTAGACGTATAACATAGACTCCCACCAATGTAGAAGCAACATCGAGACAAAATTAAAGTTATCACAACATGATTAAACTTCAATTTAATTATTTAACAAAAGAGATAGGGTGTTTGTACATACTTGTTCCCACCTTTCTCCCTGACTTGTCACCTGATATGCAGACGAACTTAAATTCCATGGATATCCACCCAAATTTTTAGGATTTTTCATAAAACATATGTCCCAAATATGTTATCAAATGTGAAATTACAATTAAAGAGGATACGTGACATATAACAGAATTACCTGTACATAAAATCATCAGAGAATTTGGTGACAGAAAATTTTCTTTGTTCATATCCAACATTAAACACAAAATTACAATTCTATAAATATTTACAGATGAAAAAAACACAAATCAGGATCCATAATGCAAAAATAAATGTTATAAACGCAAAAGTCCAATAACAGACAACAAATTGACAACATATCAGGATGCAAAAAACACAAATCATGAACCATTAGTTGTAAACCAAATTTATTTTTTGTTCATATCCAAGATTAAAACCAAAAGTTTTCTTTTTAAATCCAAAATTAAAACAAAAGCAAATACAACAAATTCCACATTTAGTTGATCTAAACAAAAAATGAAGTAGAAAAAAGATTCAATGACCAAAAATAAATAATTGTTTAAGATGAAGCTTAATAGAACAACGATGTGTTGTTTTTATTGATGCTAATAGAAAATCACTCTTATTGTTGTATATACTAACCTTGATTATGTGAATAAAGAAGATGTTGAACAGATTGATGATCCAAGTTTGTGTAGATCGTTGAAGGCTCTACAAGGGTTTCAACATTAGAAGTAAAGAATGAGACAGATTTAGGAAATCAGATGTTATCTAGGGTTTCTTTTTAATTTGAGAGAACCTGTGATGAGGAAAAAATGGATCAAACCATTACTTGAAACGAAATCAGAGATGAAGAAATCAAACGTAATAGATACCGATTGAGAAGCAACTTACAGTGTTTAGATCTCGACGGTGATATCTACGGTTTCTTGAAAGAGAATGGCTTAGAATGAGAATACCCCTGTATGATCTGAAGAAAATCCGGAAGATATGGATCCAAAAGGATCCGCGTGTGAATAATTTCCGGGTTATATTTTTGGGGGGAAAACAAAATGAGAGATAGCCTAGAATCATGCCAAGTGTCCCCCAATTATTTTCATTTATTAAGTATAATAGATATGATAGGATAAGATAAGATTCATAACATTGATTGATTACCATCTAAGCTTGGCGAACAAAATTCTCGTTTATAAATTAATCAAATAACGAAATCGAGTTACAAATAAATATTAGATATTACAATTTCAAAATTTGAAAAAATAGACACACGTATTTAATCTTATTTTTTTAATAACAGATTTGTTTTAACTATTTTTTAATTCCTAGGTTTGAATTTTGTAAGTTCAAAATTTTCACTTATTTTATCAATTTATTTATTATTAATATTTAATATTTTATTTATTCAAACATATATTTTTATTTAATTTTATATATATTTGATTTAATCTCCATAAATCCTAGAAAATAGATAAATTAGAGGCTTCGAGAAGAAGAAAGCGAGCGTGTTTGATATAGTCAGCTAAAAAATCCCTTCACACCACAATGTATAACCCTAAAAGCTTAACGTACAACTATGAAAGCACAGACGTTTCCTTTTTAAATCAGGGTTTGATCTTGAACCACCTAAATTCATATAATCGCCTCTAATCTGTTTTCTCTCTCTACATTTCGCCGTCTCTCTCTCTAGAAAACATGCCTCGCAGAAGCTCCGGTGGTAAGTTTCATCAGCGATTAGCAATTGTTCCACCGTTTATGATCTTAATCTTGTAGAATTCTGATTGTTATCGATCTGTTTGACGAATATATGGATCTGCATCACGTTACCCTTCCATTTCTAGGGTTTTCTGCGTTTTCAACGAGTGTTTCGTTTCTTTTTTATGATGTATTTGTAAATAAAAGATTTGTTTGAATTTGATTGTGACTCTGTGCTGTATGATAGCTTTTGAATCGTTATTGTCTACTTGCAATGGAGATATGGTGAAATTGGGGATTTTTATTCTAGGGTATCTGGTTTTTGTTTTTCTAGGAATCAGGGAGATGTGTATGCTTATTGTACTGGATTCATTTCTTGACGCTTAATGTTTAGAGCAGTATTTGTCTGCTTGTTTGGTTTCTTAAACTACCGATTTCGTTAGTAAGATTAATTTTGTTGCTATTTTTTTTTTTTTTTGATAAAAATGAATACTGATTTTGATCAAATGATGCTAAATTGCTTTGTCTAGCAGATCTTTAATCTCTAATTTGTAAAACTAATATTACATTTTTTTTATAATTTTAAAACTAGTTACATGTTTATTATCAATTATTTGATCTTATATATAGATTATTTTGTTGTCTATCTTTTCATGAATCTTGTTATGTATCTTCTTGTTGTCTTATAATGTTCTTGAGTTTTGATGGTGGCTGCCATAACTATTTCACACAGTTTGGTTGTCTGTTAGTGTTTGCTTAATGTGCAGAACCTATGTGTCTGGGGTTGCACATGGTTAGTGTAATACCTAAATGAGCTTTAGTTCATATCAAATTGATTAGAATATCAGAACTAAGACAATGTTTTAGCATACCAAAAGAAGCAGAAATCGTTTTAATGTTTTAATCACTCTCTTTTGTCATGTGGGACATGATACATGTCTAATGTAGATGGTAAGCTGTTAGGTTTAAATACTTTGAATCTTGTATGGTTGTGTATGTTCAGTTCTAACGCCTGATTTGCAGGAAGGTCCGCTCGTGCACCTGCTCGTGCTCCAGCACGCAACCCCCCGGCACCTGGTAATGTATTTTACTGCTTTTTAATAAACTACGCTCATTGTACAAGTTTGAGAATTGCATGTATCTGTTCTCTTTTTGTGACATTGCTCCTGTCTCATCTAACATGTAAAAATTTTACTTATGCAGTACACCATGCACCTCCTCCTGCCCCTGTTCAGAGTAGCGGTGGTGGGTCAATGCTTGGTGGGATTGGTTCAACCATAGCCCAAGGTACATTTACATATCTACATACATATGCGCTTAGGTACATTAAATGTACCGGACATTTGTGTTCCCGATTTTATTAAAGGAGTTAACAGAAAGGAAAAGGAAAGAAAAGAAAAGAAAAGAAATGAGAGGAAAGGAAAAGAAAATAATGTAATTCTTTCCTTCCATTTCCCTCCCTTTCTCCCCTTAAATGAAACTTGGGAACACAACATGTGTTATTTTCCTTTCCATTCCTTCGTTAAATGAAACTTTGGAACACAAACATGTTTCTTTGTTCCTTTCATTTCACTTCTTTTCTCTCCTTAAATGAACTAGGGAACAAAGCGTAAATGAACAGTTCATTCTTGTTTGGTAGGAAGGTCGTTTATGTTCGTTCCCTTTGTGTACGTTCGATCATTTAATAAATGAAAACAAATGAAGTTTGTTAAAGTTATATTAATGAACATGAACAAAGGGCTTCTCTGTTCATTTATGTTTGTGAACATTATGTATGATGTTTGCTTATGTTCATTTCCTGAATGTGTTTTATTTTTAAAATTTAATGTTTAGTTTATTACGTTAACCTTTTAAATTGGAAACCTATTCATTTTAAGTTTGTATCTTGTTACAGATTTTGGGATAATTACAACTTTTGTTTGTACCGGGTTAATTGTTTTATGAACTTTATTTGCTTAAATTCATATTTTATATAAGGTGATTATGTTTATGTTTGAGATTAAAAATGTTTTTATAATAGCGTATGTTCTTTGCATTTGTGAACAAGTTGAATTCCTTAATGAACAAACATGAAAAAGAATTTTTGTTCAGTTGTTTGTGAACCAGCTCAATGTTCAACAAACAACATGAGCGAGGCTTTGTTTGGTTTGTTACAGCGATATATATGCTTTTTGTAACCAGATTATTCTACATGTGCATGTTATTTTTTGTCTTATGTCATTTTTATTTATTTATGTTCTTGATAGGCATGGCGTTTGGTACCGGAAGTGCTGTTGCTCACAGGGCTGTGGATGCTGTAATGGGTCCCCGTACAATTCAGCATGAAACTGTTGCTGCTGCTGCCCCTGAAGCTGCTACCCCAAGCAGCTCTTATTCTGATGCTTGTGGCATGCACTACAAGGCATTCCAAGATGTATGTCTCTTGTCTATTTGTATGCATGAGTGTTCTTTTTCGTCGTCCTTTTGTCAATTATAACATCAATTTTACAAGTAAACAGCAATTTTATAGTTAAAAAAGCAAAAACAAAAGTGAATTGTACAAGTCAACATCATATCAAAGGGGGGGTTTGTAGAAAGGATGATTATCATCATGATAACTTTAATTAAGGTTTTATTTAACCAAACATCCGGCCATTTAGATTCTGGTGTTTGATGTTTGTTATCCATGCAGTGCATTAATAGCTCTGGGAGTGACATCGGCAAGTGCCAGTTTTACATGGATATGCTGTCCGAGTGTAGGAAGAGCTCAGGTCTTGCTGCTTAATTGAAGTATTGTTGCTGCTGAAACTAGTATTTATTTGATGAATTTTTTTGTTGGAAGTTGGAGTTATGAACTAAAAAGACTTTGGTGGCCAATAATTACATGGGATATTTGATCATGTTTGTTTGGATGATTTAAAATATGCACTTGATAACTGCTTTCATGCTGTGTGCAAAAGTTGTATCAAGTTTCATAATTCATATATTTGTTGATCTGATATCTTGTTTCCTTTTATTAAAAGTAGCAATCTTCTTAAACAAAATTAAGTAGTATTTTAAAAATCTTGATGCCCTTTTCATGGAATCGAAAAAAACAAAAAATTCAAACCGAAATAACTAAACCTATGTAAAAATTGACTAATTTTGTGTTTTCGGAAAATCTTAAAGAAGTCTGTTTTTCTACAACTTTTTTATTTTTTTGGGGGACAGTTTTTAAAGCAAGAAATATCATTGGAACGGTTTCTTAAAAACGAAATAAAATTTTTATTATAATAGACGGATAGAACTGGAAGGGGGGCAAAAAGATGCAAAACGACGCCCGTGAAATAATAATTCCAAATAACTCCAAAGATTGGGGGAAAAAATACTTTCTTTTGATGAGAGAGAGAGATCTGAGTCCATTCGTTGATAATCTTTTTTATTTATTTATTTATTTTTACGGGGTGTCACACTACAATTACAATTAGTGATCATATATAGATATTGATCTGGATATTCTAAGTCCATTCGTTGATAATTTTTATTTTTCCCCGTTAAATTCATTAACGTGACACTAGAAGATATTCCGAGTCCATTCGTGGATGTTACTTGTAAGTTGTTAAAGATTGAGTAGAATTATTTATTTAATTAACATTTGCATACGTGACACTAAAATTAGTTTAATTTAGTGTGACACGTGACACGATAGTAAAAACACAGTCACACAACAGGATAATCGAGAAATTATCTAAAAACCGCACAAACGTGTTAGAAATCACGAACGTCGGTGAACGTCATATTAGTCAAGCACAAGTATATTGCACAAGTCAATTATGACGAATAGTTGGTAATTTAATTCAAACGATGCTAAAACAACGTATTACAATCGAGAAACGAGTGAAAACGAAACCGAATAAGAAAAATGTGCCAATTGGGCTTGTCCAGACCGCCAGGCGCTACGCCTAGACCCAATACGGACCTCAGGCGGTGTGCACGAGAAATGAAAAACATCTCTGGATTCGTAGACTTCGCGCGATACGCCTGGGAGACGGGCTGCAGAATATCTTCATGAGCACCTCAAAAATCATTGTTATCCTACTATACTCATATTTCTTGCACCCAGACGCCACCCTCTTGGTTATTTCCCTTCTAGACCACCTGCAAACCCACTGAGATCTCAAGAACCTCCACTGGAAGCCATAGTTGAAGCTTTGAAGGTTGGAGGCCAAAGAGGAAACCTTGTGAAGGCTCACCATCATCACCATCACCTTCTAGCTATTGAAGCATCACCTCCAGCAAGTTTCATGAGCTTTCTCAACATGTTCAAGCAACATCACAGCTTGATTAGAGCTTTAGATGGTAGTTCTATACATGGTAGCTTAAAAACACCTTTAAACACACATGCAAGCCAAGATGCTTGCATGCACACACTCAATCTCAACATGTTCGAATTATTGAGGTTATGAATTTGGGTTTGGTGATCTTACTGCTGATTTTGATTAACCATGATGATCTATGAAGATCTACAATGAGTTTTGTGGATAAAAGTATGATTTGGGTCATGAATCTATGAAATGTTCATTGTTACTTGCATGCATGTATGATCTAAGGTGTATGAGATTATTTTGGATGTTGATGGATGATTCTTGGATAGTGTTTAGGGATATTTGCAAGATTCATCATGATTTATTTTGTTAAAAATGATTATTTGAAGTTATTACTATTTTTAGTAGCTTTTGAGTTACAAGATGATGCTTAGATAAGGAGATATAAACATGCATGTTAACAAAGTGATTATTTGTGATATATTATGATGAGGTTTGCATGAAAATGGATTAGAAATGTTAAAATGATCATTTGTTGAATATTTGAGCATAGTTATTATTTTTCGTAACTTTATTTTTGTAAAACTCTGCTAAACAATGATTTTGGGTGAAATAGTCATTTAAAATGATGAGATATTGTTAATAATAAAATTATTAACAAGTGTCATGGATTAGTTTGGTTTAAATGATGTTTTAAGTAAAACTTGCTAATTATAGAAACTTTATTGTATGAATTCATGAAATGGCAATATAAGTCTTGATTTACTTATGATAAATGACTTAGAATGACACAATATGATTATTGTGTGAAGGTTATGTGATTACCAACGTTAAACATACCGAATATAGTAACTTTCTATTTTAGGAAACTTTAGTGACTAAAAACGGTTTATGTGATTATTTGATCGCATGCGACAACGTGCTATGTGTTTAACATGATCACGTAGGAATAATGAGCATGCTAGAACTGTTAAAAGGTAACTTGTTGTGAACTTTCTAAAAATGGAAACTTATTATAAATAATAAGTTGTCCATAAACGTGATTTTTGTGTTTTACACAATATGTGCACAATAACGAATGTTGCACGAAACATAACCAACACACGGTTCACCAACGGGTCGTTAGCTTGACACGGTCAAACACGGACAAACATGGAATGACATGGACAAACATAACAACCGAGGATTGTTAGCACAAACACGAAACACGGTCACATACACAAAATCACATAAGCTATACGATATAGGTAACCGGTGACCGACTCGCCAAGGAAATCGGGAGCTTACGCTTTACCGACGATCACTAAGGTGAGTTTACGACCCCTCTTTAAACTTTTTGCAAACTTTCAAAATAGGGGGAGAATACATGTTGATCGAGTCAAACATTATTACTTGTACAAACATTTGTGTATGCTGGTTTATTAGACAAACACTAAGTGTTGTATCGTAACAAAGTCCTCGCACAGTCTTACCGTTAATGTTCAAACAACGAGGTGAGTTTAGATATATCTATTAGGTGTGACGAACCCCACGTGGCGTCAATACTGACTGGAGATCGGGATGCGTGTAATCTCGACCCATCGCGTCATTGTTTTTACAAGACATGGCGGAGACAAGAGCTAACAAGTCTAGTTCAGTAGACGCAACTGACACTTGGAGCCTAGGCTCAGAACTAACAGTTGATAAACAACATGACACGTAACAAACATTCTTTTGTATATGTATGTATATATATCAAAACCTGTAAACTCACTAACCTATATGTTGACACTTTTTCTTAAACATGTATTCTTTTGCATCCATATCATGTCTTTTGAAGAAACAATTTATTTCTTATGTTGTGTAACAAACAATGTAGTGTTAGTCACTTACATTTTCTGCTGCATTACCAACTATTTTATTTCCGCTGCTTGTATTGTTAAACTGTTTAGTTTTATTAAACATGAGTTATTTCAAACGTATATAGAGTCGTTTTATATGACCGAGAGGTGTGATTCTGACCACGTCAAACCCATGCGGTTTGACACCGTACGTGGGAATTTGGAGGTGTGACATATAGTTGGACTAGTATGTACACACACATTTACGTTTATATTTTGAGGTTCAACTCTAACCCCTTTCAGTTTTCACACATCTTTTTATAAAATTATGTAAAGATGCTAAGCAATTATCTGAAGGTTATGATTTTTGCATTATGATCATGATATGCACATATAAAAACATATATGAACATGTAAAAAAATTTAATTCCAACTATAAATGTTTTAGTTTAGTATTGTTGTTCTATGTTTAGATAAAAAAAAAAAGGTATACAACATTAAAAATTTGAAAAAGAAGTCCTTAATATTTATTTCGTATGTATTCCCTAAAATGGTTGAACCTACCGTGTACGTCACCACCACCAAGTTGCAACACTCCCAAAATATTATAGGCAGAAGTCATCCAAGATGAAAGTGCGCCAGAGTTTGTAGATTATTATTGTCTTAGGGGCCGTTTGGTTGAGTCTGAATCATTAAGTGCTGAATGGTTAAAATGTATAAATGGTTAAGAGAGTTTAAATCATTAAGTGCTGAATTGGTTAAGACTGTTTGGTTACATGTCTGAATGAAAATAAAAAAAATAAAAAAACTTTTTTTTTTGGTTCAAAACCCTAGTAGGTTGGGAGCCCTGCCGGTTGCAGTTTCCCCCCTTCGTTTGCAGCCTCATGGAACCACCACGGCACCACCACCACCGTTTTGAAGCTGCATCCCTTGAATCCCTTCGCCACCATCACCGATCGGTCCACCACCATCGATTGAACCAGCTAAACGAACCAACACCACCGATTTAACCACCTAATCGGGACCAGTCGATGTTCGAACAACCATCGCAAAGAAGATTAAGCACCTAATCAGGACCAATCGGTTGCCGCCGCGCCCGTCCTTCGAAAACCATCGCAGATTCAGCTGTTGGTTCGACCGTCGGTGGTGCGCGCGACGGTGGTGAAGCGGCGGTGGTGGAGTGCCTGTGCTGGAACGACGGTGATGGCGCGACGTGGTGGAACGTTGGTGGCGCAACGTGGTAGAACGGTGGTGGCTGTTGAAGTGGTGGTCGGTGCCGTGGGGGGGAGGAGATCGACGGGGAGGCGGTGGGTGGATGGCCGATTGAAGATGTTGTGCAGGTGTGGATTGGAGAAAAGGGATTAGGGCAAGAAAGAAATGAGAAGGGTATAGATGATCCCCTTTGAAAAATTCCATTCAGAATCATTCAGACCTCCATTCAGACGTTAGGGGCCATTCAGACGTGTTTTTTTTAAGTGAAACAAACGGTCTGAATCTGAACCATTCAGATTCAGACCCATTCAGATGTATTCAGACTCAAACGAACACCCCCTTAGTATGTTCGAATAAAGAAGTAAAGGTTTACGATATTAAAGTTTGCTAGCTTTGCCACCACCACAACGAGAGTTTTCTTTGACAAGCAACAAAATAAATAACCAAGGGCTTCTAGCCTAATGGTTACCTCTTTGGCTTCCCTGTTGAAGGGCACGGGTTCAAATCCCTCTGAAGGCGAAATAGGGGTCATTGGGAGGCCAAGGGGTTTTCCGGTGCGGTTTCCTCCTGGGGTGGTGGTGGGGTCTCAACAGAGGTCATGGTAACTAGACCTTGGTGACATGACCTGGAAATTAGTGGTTCGTACGTTGAGATCAAATGCCGTTAAAAAAAAAGCAACAAAATAAATAAAGTTGCATAATTAATTTGTAGATTACTAAAACAATTTTATGTTAGATAATATCTACAAATCACCTCACTAAAAAGTATTAAACATGAAATAACTTGTTGTCTAGCGGTATCATGGATGCATTTAAACATATTTCTTTTCAAGGTGATCAAGTGTTTTAATCACATGATGAGCATCGGTATAACTTCAGAAATAGGTGAAGAGAGTTTGTGAGTTGGACGTTTAAAAAGATATATATGTATATATATTAAGCAACAAGCTAGCTAGAGGTAGGGATATCTGTTGTACAGTTTGAGTGGTTTTGCAGAAATTTCTGAACTAAAACACTAACTGGGATTTCAAAAAATGACAAACAAAACCGACCACGTAAGTTGTGTAAACCAAACCGACCGGTATTGACGGTTTCACGGTTTTACGGTTTTACAGTTTGGTTTTTGCAGTTTCACGGTTTTATAAAAAAATAATAGAGAACAATTAATATAATTATGCAAAAAACAATAATTCATTTCAAATTCAAATTTCAAAAGCTGAAAACCATAATCTAAAAGCTACAAGTATCACAATAACAAGTATAAAAATAGTGATGAACTGACTTTGTTTGATGTCCGTACTCTAAATCAATAATATTATCATAAACCTTTTTCATTTCTTTTACTGTTATTACTTAAATTGTAAAATAAGTGAAAAAGGGCATAATAAGAAGATTGGATTAATGAAAAAGTTGCAAGTAGTGTTACTACAAACAGTTACTCGTCTCTCTCTCTCTCTTCTTTGAATTAGGATCTCTTGTTTCTTTTTTAAATTAGGTGTAAGATAATTCTTGAGCTTGAAGACGACGACATGTGTAACATCAAGTGCCAGATCGTCCGGCAAGTCCGTACGGTATGCGTACTTTCACTTTATACTATGTGTAAATACATGTACATGAACAGTTATTGTATTATCAGAATTCAAAATACAATACATAGTTGTACGTAATTTTGTGTAAACTTAAATACAGTAAGTACAACATACATTTGAAACAATAGTTGTGTGTATTTAAGTGAAAACTTAAGTACAGTTAACACAACGAATCACGGGAAACAACAGTTTACAAGTGAACAACGAAAACATATCGGTTGCGATCTGATGTCCACAGATGACAGGAATCAGATGGCCGACAAGTCAGTACAAGAACAATGTGAAAACAGGATGTTTAGTTGAGTCCGATAGTGAGGAAACACAATTCAAACACAAATGCAGTGTTATTTCAGAATAACGAACTGACAGTGTGTTCGCGTGGGTGACGATTCACACAAACATATCTGTGAGTTTGGAGTTCTGAAATAATGACTGAAAAGTAGGAAACAAAAGTCAGAAAGCAAAACCATCGTCGTATTCGTTCGGGTGACGATTCGAACGAATTACGCGCGAAGGTGACGCGATCTGACGAAACGAAAACGAAACACGACACTATCGATAATAAATTTAATAAAATAAAATAAATAACATTTTACAATTTTGAAACTCATCAAATTAAATTAACTTCTTTTATCTATTTTATTTAAATTACGCGTAATTTTTCCGGAATCGTAACGAAATGCGAACCGAGCAACGAAAACGAACCCGAACACCCTCAGGGTATAAATACCCTTAAATGAGTCTAATTTTCTCATTTTCACTTCATCTTCTCCACACCAAAACCCTATTCCCGGTTTTGAGAAAAAACCCACCATTTTCAAACTTCTCTCTTCCATATCTCTCTCGTTTCTCCATCAATTTCTTCCATTCTTGAACCTACTTGAAGCTCTTGACCTCTACTACATGAAAGTACAACAGATCGGAGGTTAAAACCACTGAAATCGAAGGTATGAGGTCAGGAAAGTATCGAGAATTAGGGTTTTCGTTCCCTTGATCAACCCTTAACCCTAATCGGTTTAAAAATCATTGTTCCCGAACTCCATAACCACGATGACCAGTCCTAGTACCTACAACCTTCGAAAACATCATGGAGCCTCGGAATGGGGGCTATGCCAAGCTTGACCCTAGCCACGGCCGAAGGAGGGCCAGGTCGCCGAATGGCATTAGGCCGAAAGGCCTTGGCCGAAAGGCCTTGGCCGAAAGGTTTTAGTCGCCGGTCGCCTTCCATTCGCTGGATTTGCTCATTCGTTGTGAGACTCATTCGTGGCCAACCTCATTCGCCGACTGTCACCCTATTCGACCACCCCTCAATCGCCGGCTGAAGACCTTCAGCCACCTCCCATTCGCCCCTAGACCTTCGACCGCCGGCTCTCATTCGGTCAAGGCATGTTTCCTTCGGCCGACCATTGTAGACAAACCACCAGTCGCCACCCACAACCACCTTGCTTCGGCCACCATTCTCCCATTCGATCGGAAATCACTGTGTGGCCAAGAAACACAGGCCCAGCAACCCTTTCGCCCCAATAGTGGCCCAACTGAACTATTTCGGCCCAAGGCCACTGGTTCGGCCCAGGAACTGCATACGGCCTAGCCCAACAGTGGGCCCAACAGTAGCATACAACCCACACTACTTTTGCCCAATAACAATTAACGGGCCCAACTAGACTAATTTGGCCCAAAGGTTTAACCCAACATCAGCATAAGGCCCATGATACTAGTCTCAGGCCCAACATAGTTGTTGTTTTGGCCCAACAACCCTTTATTCGACCCAATAAGGTGATGTGGCCCACCTCACAAGAATGTGAAATAATTAAGAATAAAAACAATACACACTTGAAACAATCATAAGGAACCATACATGGAGTTGGATAATTCACTAGATTATTACAAAGGGGTGATAGATGTGGGTTAATACATTTCATAAAACCAAAAATCACAAGTTTTCAAGGAGTTGTTGCATGATTGTTTAATCGCTATGTAATGACAAGGTCAAGTTCAACAAGAATAATATGTCAAGCTTTAAACTATAAACCTAAGTTAATCTTAGTTTGACTCCACAAAGATTCTATTAATACAAGTAACTAATACATCTTGAAATAATGGTGAAATTTCAAGAATGTTAAGGCAAACAAAGATCAAAACAAAAGTTAGTTCTAAAACACTCAAATAGAACCGGGGCCGAATGAAGAACAATGACCGAGACTCTCGGGTGTTAAACTTTGGGGCTAACACCTACACGCGCACAAATCATATAGAACTTATGATTACAAATTCTAAACAACATGAAATCAATACAGGATCGCGAACACAACAAGTACAAACAAGAGCGCGTGCATTCTCGTTTAAGCTAAGTCAACTACAAACACTACAAGGTGAGTTCATATGCCCCTTTTCTTTAATCTTAACTGATTTTAAACTCTCGGGGCTGAGAAACATGCTTTACTTTTATTTATTTAAAAGTTTTGCCTACATATTGTTAATACTTTGATTAAATGATATTAAATTGCTTATTATCATGTATCATTGTATGCTTGCTTGTTTGATTACATGATGACAAGGAAAATAAGATGATGATGATATCATAATATCATAAATCATCAATACAATAGAATAACATAGTTGTATGATTATCTCTTACAACACTTAGTTATTCTTACAAGAAATAACGTAGAAACAATTACAAGGATCATGATGACAAGAACAAGACATAAGAATGATATAAAGATAACACATCTTTATTACATCATTCAATACAAGAGTTAAGTAAGTGTAATAAGACTAGTTCTTATAACACTTAGCTTTACAACTCAATATCTATTACAAGAAAACATAGTACAAGAATCATCCACCACCTGAGTCGACTAAGGGAATTAAGACTGGTTCTTATTACTGCTTAGTGACAACATGGTGACTACATGGAATAACAAAGAATGATAATCATGATAATGTAATTTCATGATAACAACATCATTCACTCCATTAACTAACATAATGTTATAAGACAAGTTCTTATTTAACTATGTTAATATCATGGAGAACATATGACAATGAGAACAACAATACAAGTGAATACAATTACAATTAGTTACTATTGACCTGTTGCATTATATCACTTCAATCATGTGCCAAATTGTACAAGTTGATCATGTAAGTCCCTTTAATTCGCTGACCAGTTAGTTTGATGTGACTAAACCGACGATAGCATAGTGGTTGTGACATTTCGTTCTTTACTACAAGGTAATTTCCTAAATTCATGAATTAATATTGTAATTAATTAAATCATGATTGAATATGTATACACGTGTGAATCTGTGTATATATGTAAGGAAATTACAAGATGAAACAAATCACAAATGACATTATGCAAAATTGCCGAATTACGCGAAATTTTTATAATAATGACCAAAAACCAAATTCAATGGCCCAAAACTAACTTAATATCAATTATATGATGAATTGAAGTGAAATAAGTGATAGCATAACGAAATCAAAGAATCCTTAAGGTCAATAAGTTAAATTGCGAAAATCTGCGGAAAGGCAATCCGGCATGCGTAATTGGCAAATTCATGACAACTTGAACTTCCTAATCACATTATAATCATAATGGGATGTAATTGGAAGCATGAAAATGATAATTGATCATTATTAGCAATTCCTGAAATTATACGCGAAAAGCCGAACAAACGATCGCGAAAATGGCAAAAATCAAACAAAACCCTTGATTTTATTACATGACTATGCTATGTCCATATCTATCTTATCATATCTGATTAAAATCAGCTAGATAAGACCAAAATAAACTTATCTAAACTTGGAGAACAAGGGTCTTGGCCATATAAGTCCAAAAATCTTGACTTTGGTCAAGATTTCTACACTTTTCCTTCTCCCCACTTCACAAATTCGACCAAGAGCCTTCTCACAACTTCTGGAACTCAAAACCCATCTCTAACATCAGTTCCAAGTGGTATCTAAACTCAAGAATAAGGAAAACCAAGAATCAAGCTTCCAAAGTAGGATTTTTGGTGGTTTTTCAAGCAAATCTCTCATCAAGTAAGTCTCTAACTCAATACTTGATTCTAATAGCTTCATATGACTTAAATAAACATGTTTCAATGATTGGTGAAGTTTGAAAATCATCAGATCTTGAAAACCCATGAAAAGGGCATTTTGGTCCAAAAAGTGGATTTTTCAAAGTTGTCCAAATTGAGATTTTTCTTCACAAAACATTAGATATATGTTAAAAACTAGGATCTGGAGATTTTGGCCCGGAAAAAGTGCGACGAAATTTGATTTGGCTCACAAAAACCTTCAATGGCTCACTGTTGCCCGGGCGCGGCCCAGGCGCGGCCTGGACGCGGCCTGGACGTGGCCTTGGGGCGGCCTAGGAGCATCCCTTGGCTGATCGTTACCGAGATCGTCTTGGTCGTTACCGGGATCGCCCTAGTCGTTACCGGGATCGTAATAGAAAACGACCAACCGGCTCGGCCATGGCTAGGCCAGCCCGGACCAGCGACCAACCGGCTCGAGCCATGAGCCACAACCACCGAACCGCCACCACTAGCCACCGCCAACCACCGGACCACCACTTCCGGCCACCGCACCGCCGCCGTTGCCGGCCGGAATCCGGCGAATTTCCGGCCAAAAGTTGCCGGCGGCAGAATATTCAGGCGAATATTCCGGCGAGATGGAATATTCCGGCGAAGATTCCGGCCAAAACTCTGATTTTGTCCGTTTTGCGTTCTAAACTGCGTTTCGCGCTCCGGTTCGCAATCCGATGGTCCGTTTTCGATAAAAAGGACATATTTTGAATCGATTTTGCATTTCGGACTCGATTTCGCAAACCGTTTTTCAATCCGATGGCCTGATTTTTGTCTGATTTCTGATTAACACTCCGGTTTCAATACAGAACTCAAATTAAGTATTGGTTTGCAATACGAAAACATATTTTCAATCGATTTTACATTCCGGACTCGATTTTGCCAACCGTTTTTCAATCCGATGACCTGATTTTTGTCTGATTTCTGATTAACACTCCGGTTTCAATACAGAACTCAAATTAAGTATTAGTTTGCAATACGAAAACATATTTTCAATCGATTTTGCATTCCGGACTCGATTTTGCCAACCGTTTTTCAATCCGATGACCTGATTTTTGTCTGATTTCTGATTAACACTCCGGTTTCAACACAGGACTAAATTTAATCATTGAAATTCAATATGAAAACATATTCTCAATCGATTTCGCATTCCGAACTCGATTTTGCAATCAATTTCGTAATCCGGAAACCTGATTTTCGATCTAAAAGTCGATTAAGATTCTGGTTTTAACGACGGGATGCAATTATCATTAATTTACAAACAAATGAATATAAGAACTCAATTACTAAACGAAATCAGTGATTTTAACATTACAAATTAACTGATAACCTTATTACATTGATTCTGAATAAATAAGTGATTCCGAATCAGTTTGATGACTCGAATTACATTATCCTTGATATTTAATATCAAGGAATGTTCTGGTAATCCAAATTGGATACAAAGAACTTATAAAACCTTAATGATATGCAGAATTCAATTGAAGCTGTGTGTAACATTCCAACAACACCGGTGAGTTTCATAGACCCCTTTTAAAAGTTTTGCTTTCCAAAACTCGGGGATTTAACTACAATAACAATATGATTACATAATTCAATTACAGTGGTATACTTATATGATTTCATTACCCCTTTTTTTTTAAATCTTCGGATTTCTAAAACTCGGGGTTTGCATTACAATTACATTATGGTTACATGATTCAATTACAATGACATGATTATATGTTGCTTGTGCATTTCAACTCTTGTTGATGATTACATGAAAATTGTGCCATGCTATCGTAAAAGTCCTCACATAACAACTGTAACCAATAAACTCATGGATGAGCCGGATGATAACAATGATAGTACTATCGGGCTGACAACCAAATTCACGGGTAGATAGCGTCTACCCTCGTGTGAATGCCTGTCACCATTTATTACATTACAAGATAACAACTTAATGCAACGATAGGCATTAAGAGTGAGGCTAAGGTCTTACCTTCGGGTATTACCGCCAATTACATTACAGTCACATAGGCTTTGGTTATGGGTTTTCATGGTGAATCATATTCATAAAGTTGTGTGTGCCTACATATTCAACATGTCATAGCATATCATATCACGTTATCATATCTATGAACTCACCAGCATCCTTGCTGATCTTTTATATTACAAAACCTTTTTCAGGGAGAAGGTAACAACTGCGAGAGTGAGGATGCACGATTACAAGACACGTTTAGTAACTTATAACTGGTTAATGTTGTTTAAGAATGTTTAAACTTAATGTATAATATTATAGTTATGATGTAATATATAGTGTGTATGGTTTGCCATGGATGCATGATACCAAAGTAACAATCAGTCACACCCATCTCTGCGACCTCACCATCAAGCTTCCGCGACACGATACAACAGTTACCGACTTCATACGTCATTCAGTGACTATATCAGGTAAAGTGAGAGATGGGGGTGTGACAGTGGTACCATAGGTTTGACAAACCTCTAGCTTGTAGATGTGACTAAACCGACGATAGCATAGTGGTACCATAGGTTTGACTAACCTCTAGCTTGTAGGGCTAGTATGTTGATCGTATTGATTCATTGGCCGGTAACGTATGACCGGTGACAGGGCTACCTCAAGTCAGGTTCTGGTAAGCGACACATGGTGATATTAATCTGTAGTGATAAGTAATTAATCCAACGGAAATTCTATTGACTAGTAGGTTGAGAAAGTGATCTGCCCTCATGTTACACTACTAGTAATAGATTTCGTTGAGGACACTAGACATGTAAAGTGGTAGAGGTAAATCGGATGCATTGAAATCTGATTACGTGAGGATTTCAATGGATTCCTTTTAGGCTCTATGCACTATGGTTCAAGAACAAATGACGATTGGATAACTAACACTCTTATTATTTAAAAGTGAACAACAGTTAACCCCACAAGTAATAGAATAATTCAAGGATCAGATTTAATTAATCTAAATTCCTTAATTAATCGAGGGTTTATCAATACTTCGGTTTGATGACTAAACCCCTCACACTACATTATTCTATCATTGATACAACAGACGAATACATATAAGACACGGTGAATAAACGGGAAATGGATATCTTTAGTTGTATCGCAAGTGGTGTGGAACTTGACTGAGTATGTGGTGGGATAGCGTCTGGGCTTGACCCTTTCGTGATTCCCTATATATAAGCATACTTAATCAGGTGATACACTACTTTTTATATAACTAAGGAGAGGCCATTGGGTGGTACAGGTGAAACAAGTGTTACAAGTAACAAGTATGACATTGTGGATGTGTGTATGATCAATTCAATGATTTCAACTACTAAACTTATGAACTCACCAACCTAGTGTTGACTTGTTTTAAATGCATGTTTTCTCAGGTGACGAACATGTGTAGATATATATGTGCAAGTGCTAAGCTAGTGGACTTTTAGAAGACCTAGCTTACTTTTGATTGCATACTTTTGGAATGACAAAACAGTGAATCACTTTTGTATATCTTGTACAGTTCAAGATATAAACTCATTGATTCTTTTTGATTAGATTTACTTAGTTAAATTATGATGTACTATGTAATTTAACTTTGTAATTCTATATCATTGTCATGTTTACAGTTCTCAATTATATATCATGTGCTATGCAAACAATCTGATCATTTGATTATCATTCAAAGATATCGCGCTCCAGGAACCTTCTGCCCGACGGGAAAACACGATTCGTTCCCGCCGGCTCGGGGTGTGACAACATGTAAGATCATTTTGGAGCTTGAAGACAACGAAAGTACGAAAAATCTGGTTCATCGTCGTTTGGTAAGTGGTATTTGTATAAGATAATTCTTGAGCTTGAAGATGACAACATGTAAGATCATTCTGGAGCTTGAAGACACCGATCGTTCTAAAACTTTCAAAACAATGGTTGTTATCGTCCGTTACTGTATCAAAGTTGTCGTCGTCGGTGTCATTATCTTCTGGCTTGTCCGTCGCCGATGACTGGCAGGTGGAGAAACCGGCGGTGATGAAATGGGTTTGTTTTTTGTTGTGTCTTCTTCGTCGGAGGTGGTGCTTGTTTCTGGTGCTTCCGGCTAAGGAGTTCCAGTGAGTTGGAACTGGGTGGCTATACTCACCGGTGAAGTATTGCATCTATAATATCCTCTGTCCATTAAATTATAAAAACAAAAGTCAAATTTTAATAATTAATTAAGTTAAAAATTAAAATTCAAGTATTCCATTTTGTAGCTTCTAAACAATATAGCTGTAACTTTTTTGTTCTTTGTATAACATTTTGTCAAAAAACACGCTTACAACATAAGTGTAAGCACATATAATTTAATCCTACGTTTTCTTACATTTTAGATTCAAATTATTATTATTAGTATTATTATTAAAACAATTAATGTAACTTAAATTTTATTTATTTACAACATTAGTGTAATTTGATGTAAGTCAATATTACATTTTAATACCTGTGAGATCAAAAATATGTAGAACAATATAAGTAGAAGTAAGTTAATGCACTTAGTAATTAATCGTTTCGATGTAAGATTATAATGCGTCTAATACTTGATTACATTAATGATATCACCAAAATACATAAATCATTTGTAAGTGTTTTTACAATAACTTACATTAATATGAAGAAAAGTATAACCCCATTTAATGCTGATTCAAAAGACGATTATACCCTTGTCTGGTTGACTTGTTCTAGGACATGTGGCAGCATTTTATTGGTTGTTAAGGGTTAACCGGTTAACGTTATAAGGAGATGTTAACATTTGATCTCTCCCCTATATATATATATATATATATATATATATATATAGGGGAAAGATCAAATAAAAAGTATATTTTGCCTAAGAAGGCTAAGAAAGATTTTTAAAATCTCTAAAACCGACCCAAACGAACTCCGATTGAACTCATTTCGATGGCATTGGAACCGTCTCATCGAACCCTACAATATTAGATTTTAAGTTTTCGTTTTAACAACTAGATTTAGATTTTGTGTTTTAGGGCTTGGTTTTTAGCTTTTTAGTTGTATCTTTATGTTAAAGATTTGTTTTTAATGTTTTGGTTTTAGTATTAGGGTTTATTGTTTACGTTTTAAGATTTGGGTTGATCCGGTTTTGATGGTATGGTTGATTTATGGATACCCCTAGCTAGAGGGACACAAATCAAGTTTTTTACAAAGTGGTTCAGGTTTTAATCAATAAAAGTAAAACCGGTTCCGATCGAAATTGCTTCCCAAGCGTAAAAACTGCGGTTTAATTCCAAACCGGTGCCGGTTTTTAACCCTTCTTTTTTTTTTTTTCTTTTTTTTTTAACCGGTTATATGTCCCCACTAAGGCACTAACCGTCAGTTTATCCTAAACCAGTTTCGTTTGGTCCCGGTACGGTTAAACCGTTAAAGGAGGCTTCCGATTCTGGTCCCTAATTCGATAAGAATCACTCACTCGATCCAATAAAAGCCCATTAGGCCCACATCAACATCACGTAATAGCGAGAGAAAATTGAATCGCTAGGCTAGGGTTTCTTCAATCATTGTGCCTCCGCCACTTAAAGCTTGGATCCCTTCAACAATGGCTGAACAGGTTACACAATTTCTTAATTGCGCAAGATTTACGCATCCATACTTAACTACAGATGTTGACATTTTGGTTTTCTTCTTGATTTTACCGTCGATTGATAGACTGAGAAGGCGTTTTTGAAGCAACCCAAGGTGTTTTTATGGTCGGTTTTCCATTGAATATGCTCGTATTTTCAATTGTGTATTTTGTTATTGATTGATACAAGATGATTGTTGATTTGATTGTGTATTGCTGTTATAGTTCAAAGAAAAGTGGGAAAGGAAAGAGGCCTGGTAAAGGTGGAAACAGATTCTGGAAGAGTATTGGTCTTGGATTTAAGACACCAAGAGAAGCTATTGAAGGTAATGCTTATTAAACAAATCTTTATAATAAATTATAATGTTTATTTTGGTATGGTTTATCAGTTTCTATGTTAATTGTTATTGAAGATGTTCACATTCAATGTTTGATGTTTGCTGTGCTTATAAATATAATCTGGGGTTGCAAAACTACAGTGGCTGGAGTTTAGATTTATCAAGTTATTGTTTGGTTTTTGCTTTGTTCTTTCAGCTTTGTGTGAGCTTGTTTGATGCATGCTCATTAAGTTAGTTTGGTAATGAGTCAAAAAGACTCATTTTAGAAAGTTGTCAATTTGGTCAAAATGTGTTCTGATTAAAATAGTCTCGGGTTAAACACCTGTGGTTTACAAAACCCCTATGTTTGTGACTACAGTTGCTTGGTGTAGGGTTTTGTTTTGGAGATGTCTGTCTCTCTAGAAGTGGTAGCTTTTTATCTGTAGATAGAGGAAAGGTTTTGCCTAAATCTTACATTCTCTACACCTAACTAGTAATTGAGATTTACTGGGTCAAGTTGTTTGTAGTTGCTTAGTTAGAAGTTTCATAAGAGTGACTTATATTGACCTAAAAGATTAAAATCAACTTAGGTAATGGAGGGTCTAATGCTACAAGCTAATTGTTTGGATTGATCTTGTAATCTTAATTTAATACCCCTATTATTTTAGGAACTTACATTGACAAGAAATGCCCCTTCACCGGTGATGTGTCTATAAGAGGCCGTATCCTTGCTGGCACATGCCACAGTGCTAAAATGGTTAGGACCATTATCGTTCGTCGGGACTACCTCCACTATGTGAAAAAATACCAACGGTAAGACTCAAATTGTTGTCTTTAACTCCAAATGTATCATCTGTAAACAACTTAAAAGTTAAGCATTTCAATCTTTTATTGTTTGCAGTTATGAGAAGCGCCATTCGAATATTCCAGCTCACATCTCACCATGTTTCCGTGTGAAAGAAGGCGACCATGTCACCATTGGACAGTGCAGGCATGTGTTATCTATTCCATTGTGTTTTCTTTCATTGTTGGTACTCGGTTTTGATTCTGATTCGGTTTTGTTTGTACAGACCATTATCAAAGACGGTAAGGTTCAACGTGTTGAAGGTTATTCCTGCTGGATCTTCTGGAGGTGGAAAGAAAGCTTTTACAGGCATATAAGAAGCTTAAATTTCTGTAGCTCGTTATGCTTTGCAAAAAACAATTCATTGATGATTTACTTTGATTTTGAAGTAAAATGTGTCTTGAATATGAACTTTATTTTTAGTGTTTATTGACTGTTTTATTTAGATGTCACAAACATGTTTGGATCAAGTTTTTTTTTTTTTTTTTTTTTTTTTTTTAATGGCATCACCAACATTTTATCATAATATACATTTGATTAACAGCGCAATAGATCATTAGTTACATGTACAACTGTCTCACTTCATAACTTTACTACACCATACTTGAACTAGGTTATGAATTATACAGCACAAGTAATAGACGAAGCCAACGGTTGATATCAAGGAGCTTCACAACAAGCACTTGTAACCTATTATGCGTTTCGGCTCCTAAAACCAAAGAAAAAAGATAATAAAACTAACATTATACCTGCCTTGCATTTTAAAGTTAAAACAATAATAAACTCATATATTGAACAAGTCTTCCCTAAATTTTCAAATACACATCAATAAGTAACTAACTTAAGAATATCAAAATTTCTAGACTCTCACGGCAGTCCTAATTTATTTATTTTTTTAATTTTATTTTTTTGCAATTAATGATTTGTAACTCTTATAATAAGCCTTTTTTTACACAATATTAAATGTCACTTCATTGTTTTTGGCAAGTTCAAGGGATGATAGATTATTATTTTTTTTTTCACAAGAGATGCGTTTTAGAAACTTCAATTTACAAAAATTAGTCACTTGTAGTGTAATGTTCACATATTTGTGATAAGAGTTGCTTACATCTATCCTTTTTAGACCCTGTTTATAGCCTTGTTATGGGTTGGATTTACTATGTATGGTTGTTTGTTTTGTTTTATTGTGCATCTTTTACAGTTTTACACCTTAATATGCTAAATTTGGTTAACTTTTTCGTGAAAAAAATAAAAAACTTGGTTTTCATGGTATTTACCTATTCTAAATTATTTGAAGAAAAAAACAAAAGAAAAAGAATTACCAGTTAAGAAAATGAGTCAGGAACTTGGGGTCCTGTGATCCATCAGACATGAGTAATGCAGGTGATACTCCATCGCTATTTTGGAAATCTCTAAGCTGCAAGCCAAGAGACACAGCTTCACCTGTTTGGAAATCTTTATGCGGCATGGTAAATGATGGCCCGTTGTCACATTCAAGGTTATCGGAAGGGGATGCCAGGTGCCCTCTCTCATCATCTGTATTAGGAAAATTATGAGTTGGTAATAATAAGGACGTCCCGTCGCTACTCTGGAAATTGTTTGGAAGCATTTCCAGGGGTACTTCATCATCAATCCTGAAATCTTTCCATTGTTGATTTACAGTCTTCATCTGTGTGTAAAAATCCACCCCTGTTTTGCCTGTAACAAACATTTTCTGGATTCAACTTCATGAATTCTCTATTTTTTAATTTATATATTAAAACTATATTATATATATATATAATATTATGATAAGAAAGCTAAATAATATATTATATTATTTATAAAAATTATAACCATAATGGTTCATAGATAAATAAATAATAAATAACAAACGAGCCAAGACCGAGCGGCTTTAGAAATTGAACTCGAAACAACCCAATCGAGTTCTCTTACTTTAAATGAGTCGATCTCGAGTTTAGACAACTCATTTACCAATGCAAGCCAGGCAGGTTTTCAATGGTCAAGTTAAATTGACCTTAAATAATTTATGTCCAGTTATTTAGAAAAGAACTATATTTTTTTCAAATATGATTGTAAAAACTACATTAAGTTATCTGAAATTTTGAGATAATTTATGTTCAGTTTTAAAAAACAACTATATTTTGCCGTATATGATAGTAAAAACTAAAAACTACATTAACAATCTGACATTGGATATAATTATTTGGTTTTTATGCATTGAAAAATTACATTTTACAAGAAAATAGAAACCAATGACAGGTAAACTCACCATGGAAGTTTAAGTCCCCTGAGAAAGATGCTTCCGTTCCCGTAAATGCAAAGAACGGTAGTGGGGCCGGAACAGGGACATTTACACCAACCTGTGTCATGGAACTTGATATAAGTTCAAACACAACTGATATCAACTTTAAAAAAAATAACAATAAAAAAAGCAAAAAAAATATTAAATACCTGCCCAGCTTCTATCTCGGTCTGGAATTTCCTTGCTGATGCACCATTTTTGGTGAATATTGAAGCCCCGAAACCATACCTGATGAATGCAGAAGCAAAGTTAGAGCACACAACAAGATAGAAGGTGTTAATCTTTAGACGATAGATTCTATAAAGTTTGTCAAAATCACCTGTTCCTGTTGACAATAGCTATGGCTTCTTCTAAGCTTCCAGCCTGAAAACACATGGGAGCATAAATGCTAAATGCCAACTGGTTCTAAAACTATGTAACAATCAACCTTGTACATGACATTGATGATAGTGAACCAACCTGCATACAGAGAAGAACTGGGCCGGTAATCTCTTCCTGAGGACACAAAGATGGTTATGTTAGGATTAAATTACAGTTTATTCAGATAAGATTTGAGACAGAAGATATGATACCTTGTAACATTCCATTCCATCTGTAACATCCGATAATATAATCGGACCGACAAAATTACCCATTTCATATTTTGGAACCTACATCAAGACCCAAAACTTTCATTAGCAAGCAAGACTGGAATTTTAAAGCATGATTGCACGAATAGGGATATATTCATGAAAGCTCATGGTCTAGTTAAATTCAGATGATTAAGCATGCAACAAAAAGTTCAGTTTGTATTATATTTTTTTAGGTGCAAGGGATTAAGGATTTAAGGATAATTTGGCCGTTTCCATGGATTTAACAGTTCTCTTAACATCTGAAAGTAAAAAAGGACCGAAATATGAAAAACAGTGGAGACTAAATCTGTAATTTCTGAAAGGAAAGGACCAAAACCGCAAAACATAATTACCACACGGGCCATCAGGGAATCTACTCACTATCAAATTTAATACTTTCATGCAGTAAGTTATCTTTAGTGGAAATTTACTAGGTATGTTTGTTTATTACAAGGTAAGCTATCTAGCCTTTCTAAGATAGTGAGAGATATAGGATACACCTCAATATGTCTTCCATCAAGAATTAATCTAGCACCAGCATTAATACCCACTTGAACTAGTCTATTTACATTTTCCTTTGCCTGTCAATGCAACACAATAAAAAATAAATCAATTAAGGTTAAATAACATCCATTGAATGACAAGATATTTTTATATATGAAACAAAAAGTTAACAGAAAGTGTCGCAACATCTCATGTGCACTTTCCCCATATTTAAGAATAAAACCACAAACCAAAAGTGAAACAAAAAGGATTAATATGCACCGTTTTATTGATCACAGGGCCAATATCTGTATCAGTGTCAGTTCCAACATTTACTTTAAGTGCTTTGGCACGCTCCAATAGTTTTTCTTCCCTGCGGGAGATCAAAACAGAATTTAGTTTTATATAAAAAAAATCAACACTCCAAATATGACTGGAACATAACTAAATGGAAAAGAATACCATGATTTTGAACCTCCAACAAATACAACTGTATTCAATGTTGTACACCTTTGCCCAGCACCACCAAACCCCGCAGCTGCAAGAGCATCCAATGTGGCACCCATATTTGCATCGGGCATCACAATTGCATGGTTTTTTGCACCAATATTTGACTAATAAAAGAGCCATATCAAGAACAGTCGAACATAATGATTTTTTTTTGACAAGAAATCACTGCTATTTATATATAGCAAAAGCTGAACCAAAAATCATAATATGAGACAATAGGAAGGATACCTGAACACGCTTGCCATTAGAAGAAGCTCTTGCATGCATGTGCGAACCAGACTGCAGAAAAAAATGCGGAAATTGTAATTGAGCAAGAATAATTTTTTAGATGCGGATATACAATCCTAAAGGATAATAATATGCTTCCATGAGTAGCAATAAAGATAAAAATTGAATTACTGCATCATTTAAAGCGATCATCAATAAATTTTAATTATGATCATTGAAAATATCTCAAAATTCAATAGCTATCAGCCAAATCCTACCAGATATCTTAGGAGAAATCATGTCAACATGCCAAATTAACCAATAAATAAATTCAACAAGTGACAGTGTTATCCTTCAAGAACATCAGGATTCAATTAAACTCAACATAGTTTCAACAGCTACTTAAGGATATTTATTTTAAATACCCAACATTTCATAAAGGAGAAATTGATAATATTTTTGTGTCTATAGATGAGCTATTTGTTTACTCACCTCAAGTTTAATAACCAAAGTTGAGTACTTAAAAGGGTGTCTCTGAAGGCAGTCAAGGCACAATAAATTGCTCTTATCAATCATTGTGCATAACAATTTGGTAAAGAAAAACATACTAATTGTTCATACAGGTGCTTTTAGAATTTTAGTTGAAGTTCAGGGAAAAACAAGAAAAATAATGTATTTGGTATTCAGAAATAGAAATATAGAATTGTAAATGGGAACGAGTGATGATAACATGAAGGATCAAATAAAAAGAGAAAAAAATACAGAGAATAGGAAACAAAAAAAGGCAACAAAAGAAGAAAAAAAAAAGCAATGATGGGAAAGCTTTGAGACTTCAATCATCGTACCTCAAGGATAGCAAACAATCAATTAATTTACCATCCAAGCTAAATCAGTTCTACACAGGTGATTCAAACCGTAAGCTATAATCAATTATGATCTATTTTAAAAACTATCAAATATATTAAATAACCTAGAAAAAATTGCATTCCCATGTACGGCTTAAATTCTACCTTGTATATACTAGATACAAAAACTAATGTCAAACATAAATCAGACAACCTTGTACACAAAAGACATTAAAAAAATTAATAGATTCTAGATGAATCAAGCAGGCAATTTGATTAACAAACTGAAATGGTTGGCCAGATTTAAGAAGGTGATACGGATCCCATATCAGGTGGTCAAAGGATCCCATATCAGGTGGTCAAAGTAGTGGAGGAAAAATAATAGGAAATTAGGGAGTGGGGTCATAGTTAGTGGTTAGTGGGGAAATTTGGTAACTGTTTAGTTAGTATTAATAGTACTTTATCTGTTTAGTTTTGGGTGTTGAGTATTTTGTTTATGTTAATCACATTTGGAGTTTTGCCTGCTCGAATAGGCCTTTATCTTTTGTAATTCGCTTATATAATCAAGTTATCTATTTCAAGAGTCTATCTGATGCAATGCCGGGCACAGGTCGACAAGGAGGTGGTCCGAGTAATGGGGAGGAAGAGACGCAAGATCTGGGATAAACTTTGGAGCTGCTTTATTTTATTTATTTGCTTTATTTATTTTCTTTTATCGTTTTTAAATTTTAATTAATTAGTTTGTTAGTTTGTTTCCTATTTTTATGGGATTGGAACTCTATTAATTCGTAACCCTTTTGGGAGGAAGGCATTGATTGATTTTGATTATTAACTCAAGTTCTTGAGCTGTTCTTGTGTTCTTGATTCTGTTGATCCAACTTGATTGCGTGAGAAACTGCATCAGTTGGTATCAGAGACATGGATGCACACGGTGACCGTAGACATCGCCGCCGGCAGGCCGATCGGGGCCCGGAAGACCTGAGGCGAGATCCACGAGATGTGGAGGAGATCGCTCGTCTCCAAAACCGAATCCGAGAATTGGAATCCTTAAACGAAGACCGTCTGGAGGAAACCGAAACTGATTCCGTGGGTTGGGGCGAAGGAGGGGATCATCACAACCCCTTCGCACGACCGGGACGGGGAAACCCATTCGAGAGAGGCCGACCGCGAGAAGTGGAAAGCTTTGATCCTCTACGCAGCCTGGGGTTAAAGATTGAAGTGCCAGAGTTCGATGGTCGCGCCCAACCCGATGAGTTCCTTGACTGGCTCCACACTGTCGAGCGGGTGTTTGACCTGCGCGATATCCCCGACAAATGCAAAGTTAAGCTTGTGGCTATTAAGCTCCGAAAACACGCCTCCCTTTGGTGGGAACATTAAAAAAAAAAACGAGCCCAAGAAGGTAGATCGAAAGTGGAGTCATGGGACAAGATGCGAAAGCTCCTTCGGGAGAAGTTTCTACCCTCTAACTATCGTCAAGATGCTTTCCTTGAGTACCATAACCTCACGCAACGAAGTTCCACTGTCGAAGAGGTCATCAACGAATTTGACAGGCTTCGAATGCGCTGCGGGGCGGAAGAAGAGGAAGAACAGGTGATTGCTCGGTTCTTGGGAGTGCTACGTCCCGAACTGTCTGATATCATCCAACTTCAACCCTATTGGTCGTATAATGATGTCTGCCAATTAGCCTTAAAGGTCGAGAAACAGCTAAAAGCCAGGCCAAAGGCAAATGCCAACAGGTATGGTCCTGTACGCCCGGAACCATCCAAGAACAGTG
This sequence comes from Mikania micrantha, assembly GCA_009363875.1. Taxonomy (NCBI): domain Eukaryota; kingdom Viridiplantae; phylum Streptophyta; class Magnoliopsida; order Asterales; family Asteraceae; genus Mikania; species Mikania micrantha. The sequence goes on along the minus strand of CM018682.1, from coordinate 18,921,556 downwards.
GGTCCAACAGTGGCCCATCCAATTTTAGAGGGGGAGGAACCAAGGCCGAAGGATCCAGTGCGTCCAACTCGTCGGTGACCAGTCCTTCGAACCCCACCAAGGTCACCCGATGCTACCGTTGTCAAGGACTCGGCCACTTTGCCCGAGAATGCCCCAACAAACAGTTTGTCACTCTCACTGAAGAGATGGAGCCGGCTTATGACACCGAAGACGACCAACCGGAACCGAATCACCACGAAGTCATCTATCCAGATCAGGGAGAAGTCCTCATATCCCAGAGAGTCCTAAGCACTGAACCAACAAAGACTCTCGATGATACGTTATGGCTCCGCAACAATATTTTTAGAACTCGATGCACATCAAAAGGCAAAGTCTGTACCATCATCATTGATGGTGGAAGCTGTGAAAACATGGTTGCTACCAGCATGGTGGAGAAACTCGAACTGCCCGTCGATCCCCATCCCGACCCCTACCAGTTGACGTGGCTAAAAAAAGGCAACATTGTTAAAGTCACTCACAGATGCCTTGTTCAGTTTACAATCGGCAACAAATACTCGGACGAAATTTGGTGCGAGGTTATCCCCATGGACGCATGCCACATCCTACTCGGAAGGCCCTGGCAATATGATCGAAAGACGAGACACGATGGCTTTAGCAACACTTACTCCTTCAAGAAGGATGGTATCAACGTCACCCTAGCACCCCTAGATACACGGCAGACGGGAACTGAAGCTCTCATCCTTGAGAAGTCAGCTTTCCTAGACTTCACCCGACAAGTAAAACCTCCTATCATGCTGGCCTTGGTAATCACAGAAGGCAACTCAGAGGGCCCGGCAATGCCCACCGACCTCCAACCCCTCATGACCGAGTTCAAGGATGTTTTTCCAGAAGCTATCCCCCCCGGCCTACCCCTCATGCGAGAAATACAACACTGTATCGACTTCCTACCCGGTTCCGTAATCCCTCACAAGCCAGCCTACAAGATGAACCCGAAAGAATTCGAAGAACTCCATCGGCAAGTGACGGAGCTATTGGAAAAAGGACTCATTCGGGAAAGCATGAGTCCCTGTGCCGTACCCGCTTTACTCGTACCTAAAGCCAATGGGTCCTATCGAATGTGTATTGACAGCCGGGCGGTCAACAAAATAACTGTCAAATACCGGTTCCCCATCCCTCGATTCGAGGACTTGTTGGACCAGTTGTGTGGTGCCCAAATATTCTCTAAGATCGACCTACGAAGCGGCTACCACCAAATAAGAATGAGGCCGGGAGACGAATGGAAGACCGCATTTAAAACAAGGGATGGACTCTACGAATGGATGGTAATGCCATTCGGCTTATCCAACGCACCAAGCACCTTCATGAGGCTGATGAACCATGTGTTTAAAAACCTTATCGGTCACTGCGTAGTCGTCTATTTTGATGACATCCTCGTCTTCAGCAAGGACCTCCAACAACACCTCCAACATTTACACCAGGTTTTTTCAATCCTAAGAGAACAAAAATTATATGCCAATGGCAGCAAATGCCACTTTTTATCACATGAGGTCTTGTTCTTGGGTTATCTTATTTCAGGAAAAGGAATTCGCATGGATGAAACAAAGATCAAAGCAATCACCACCTGGCCCACACCCACCACTCTTCACGAAGTCAGAAGTTTCCATGGGCTAGCCTCCTTTTACAGAAGGTTCATCCGGAACTTCAGCTCCATTGTGGCCCCAATTACCGATTGCCTCAAAGGAAAACACTTCCAGTGGACACCCAAAGCAGCCGCAGCCTTTGAAGACCTCAAGACAAGGGTCACCCAAGCCCCTGTACTGGCCTTACCTGACTTCCAAGCTACCTTTCAAGTAGAGTGCGATGCTTCCGGGTTTGGCATTGGAGGTGTCCTCAGCCAAAACCATCGGCCAATAGCCTTTTTCAGTGAAAAGCTTAATGATGCCAAGCAAAAGTATAGCACGTACGATAAAGAGTTCTACGCCATCATCCGCAGCCTCGAATATTGGCGCCACTATCTCCTCCCGAATGATTTCATCTTATTCTCTGATCACCAAGCACTGAAGTTCATCCAGGGGCAGCAAAAACTCAACCCTCGTCACGCTAAGTGGGTCGAGTTTCTCCAAGATTTCTCATTCGTGATTAAGCACAAATCGGGAAGCACCAATACTGTGGCAGATGCCCTCAGCCGCCGACGTAGCCTCCTCACATCCTTGAATGTACAGATTGATGCCTTTGAATCCTTTTGCAACCTTTATCCTGATGACCCTGACTTCGCCAACTTGTGGGCCTCCTGCCAGGCCAACCCAACCAATGGATATTCGAGACATCAAGGGTTCCTCTTCAAGGGTGTCCGTCTATGCGTTCCCAAGTGTTCACTACGGGACGCCATCATCTTAGAAGGCCATCAGGGTGCTCTAGCCGGCCATTTTGGACGAGACAAAACCTTGAAACTCCTAAAGGAGCGGTTTTTTTGGCCAAAGATGAGCACAGACGTCGCCCGGGTAATTGATAGGTGCCGGATTTGCCACACCGCCAAAATGCAACACTCCAATGCCGGCCTGTATACACTCTTACCTGTTCCAGACAGCCCGTGGGAGGAGGTCAGCTTGGATTTTGTCGTGGGACTTCCCCGCACACAGCGACAAAAAGACTCTGTTATGGTTGTTGTCGACCGTTTCTCCAAAATGGCGCACTTCATACCATGTGCTAAAACGTATGATGCCAGTCAAGTGGCGCGCCTTTATTTTGCTGAGATAGTTCGCCTGCATGGCGTTCCAAAAACCATCACCTCCGACAGGGATGTTAAGTTCATTGGGCATTTTTGGAGAACTCTATGGAAACGCTTGGGCTCACGGTTACACTTCAGTAGTGCTCACCATCCACAAAGCGACGGTCAAACGGAGGTCACAAATCGTAGCCTAGGCAATCTGTTGCGAAGCTTGGTGGGATCCCATCCCAAGCAGTGGGATCTCGTATTACCGCAAGCTGAATTCGCTTACAACAGGTCCACACACCGGTCAACAGGCATGAGTCCGTTTTTGATTGTTTATGGTCGCAACCCATTCACCCCTCTTGATTTGGCACCTTTAACGGTCATTGACCATTTTAGTACTGAGGGCAATGATCGGGCCGAACAAATCAAGTCCATCCATCAACAAGTGAGGGAACAGATTTCCAATAATAATATTGTGTACCAGAGGCGTGCAAATATCAGAAGAAAAAAAGTTGTTTTTCAAGTCGGGGACCTTGTTTGGATCCACCTTAGTAAGGATCGTTTTCCACGAGGCAGAGCTGGGAAGTTACAGCCCCGTGCGGATGGACCTTTTCGTGTTCTTGCTCGAATTAATGATAATGCAAACAAGATTGATTTGCCAGGTCACTATAACGTGTCTGCCACCTTCAATGTGGCAGATTTATCTCCTTATTTCCCAGAGTTAGATGATCCTTTAGACTCGAGGACGAGTCTTTTCGAAGAGGGGGGGAATGATGCAATGCCGGGCACAGGTCGACAAGGAGGTGGTCCGAGTAATGGGGAGGAAGAGACGCAAGATCTGGGATAAACTTTGGAGCTGCTTTATTTTATTTATTTGCTTTATTTATTTTCTTTTATCGTTTTTAAATTTTAATTAATTAGTTTGTTAGTTTGTTTCCTATTTTATGGGATTGGAACTCTATTAATTCGTAACCCTTTTGGGAGGAAGGCATTGATTGATTTTGATTATTAACTCAAGTTCTTGAGCTGTTCTTGTGTTCTTGATTCTGTTGATCCAACTTGATTGCGTGAGAAACTGCATCACTATCATTTGGTTCCATTGCCGGGAAATTCATCCATGGCGCCTCAAACTCGAAGCAATCCAGATCCCAATAATCCGAACCCTGATTTCGTGGCTACTCAACTAGCGGCCATCGCATCGTCCATGGAATCTCTGCAACAGGAGGTCGCGGCAATCAAAACACAACAAGCAAAACAGAAGGAGAAATCAAGCGGTGGTTTCCAGCGATTTGAAGATGAGGGATCATCCGGAGGTACCAATCGTCAATTCAGGCCTTACAACAAAATCGATTTTCCCACGTTTAATTACGGCGATCCTCGAGGATGGGTTCTAAAGGCGGAAAAGTATTTCCGCTATTATAACATCCCTGAAAACGAGAAGGTAGATATTGCAGCAATGCATTTAGAAGGCGATGCTCTAGATTTCTATTCCTGGGTTGCTGCCGATCAAGCTATTGAGTTTTGGGACGAGTTGGTTCGAGCCCTTCAAAAGAATTTTGGACCTGCAGAATTCCAGAACCCCGATGAGCATCTATGCGGCATTAAGCAGACCGGATCTGTGCAAGAATATCCTCAGGAATTTGCTAAACGATCGTCTCGTGTAACTAATTGGCCGGAGAATTGTCTTTTGGGGGTATTCTTGAACGGTCTCAAGGATGATCTCAAAACTGATGTTCGTATTCACAAACCAAGAACTGTTTACAAAGCAATGAGCATTGCTTTGGAATTTGAATCCAAAGTTAATTATACGAAATCTGGGAAGGATTTTAGTTCTTCATCCGCTACAGCAGAGGGGACTCCAGCAGCTTCCAAACCTGTGTTTCCAGTGACAGCAACACAGAAACCAGCAGAAAATCGTCTTTCAGATGCTGAAAAACAGGGACGTTATCTCAGAGGGGAATGCTTTAGGTGCGGAGATAAATACGGGCCAGGGCACCGGTGTAAAACAGGGAATTTCAAGCTCATTGAAATAGCAGATGAAGGAGGAGAGGTGACCAGAAACGAGCAGGATTGTTCTGAAGAGTTAGCTAAAATTAGCTTCCATGCGTTGTTTGGTCAATCTGCTCTCACTACTATGAAACTTCAAGGTATTTTAGGTACAGCTGAAGTTTTAATTCTGATTGATAGTGGGTCGACACACAACTTTATTTCAGATAAATTGGTTCGTGATATGAAAATTATCACTCATTTTATTTCCCCTTTTGGCGTACAAATTGGGAATGGCGATATTCTCCGCTGCAATCAGATTTGCAAAGACATTTCTTTGCAGCTTCTTGATTTAAAGATATCCCAAGATTTCTATCTGTTTGCATTAGGAGGGGCTGATGTGGTACTAGGGATACAATGGTTGGCAACGCTTAACACGGTTCAAGCAAATTGGAAGGAGATGTTTCTGAAGTTTACCATCAATGGTAAGGAATACAAGATAAAAGGCCTCCCACCCGATATGCAGCAGCCAGCTACTTTTAGCCATTTTGCTATTGAACCACTCAAGTTGCATATCAATGAACCAGCTGTTCAGCTCATTCATACCCGACTTGAGGACAAGTCTTTAGACCAGGGGGGATGTATTGATACGGATCCCATATCAGGTGGTCAAAGGATCCCATATCAGGTGGTCAAAGTAGTGGAGGAAAAATAATAGGAAATTAGGGAGTGGGGTCATAGTTAGTGGTTAGTGGGGACTTTTGGTAACTGTTTAGTTAGTATTAATAGTACTTTATCTGTTTAGTTTTGGGTGTTGAGTATTTTGTTTATGTTAATCACATTTGGAGTTTTGCCTGCTCAAATATGCCTTTATCTTTTGTAATTCGCTTATATAATCAAGTTATCTATTTCAAGAGTCTATCAGAAGGGCAAAGTCTTCAGAACACAAACAAGATATTAAAATTACTAGCAAAATCAAAAGAAGACCTAGCCTGCTACTTAAAACATTAAAACCGTTACAAACTACTTCTTGACAAACTACTCCTTGGACGTGGCTGTTTAAATTGTTCCTCGCTCCATTTTCCCGCAAGCATGTTATTGACCAAGTGGATCCAACATTCCAACTTAGATCCATATATAAAATTAAACTGCTCGGGGTCATCCTTGGTTTTAAAAGTAGCGCCTAAGGCAAGAGACGCGAGGCGCATGCAGGAAAACGCTCCAGAGCCTTAAGGTGGCACCTTATGAATATATGGGTCAAATTTGATTAACATTGGTCAAGATCAAGATACGTGGGAGGGTGATATGTTGAAATTATTAATGAGATTAAGAGGTTATGGATGCTTTGCATGATAAAAAAGGCCAATATGTAAAAAAGATGAGACAAATGCATCTTTTGGTTGTAGATAAAACTTATTTTGTTGTATATAGAGCAAAAACTCGCGTATGTGAGGCTCTTGCCTCATGTCTCACGCCTCGTGCGGTCGTGCCTCGACATTTGAGGCCTAAACGCCTCAGATTGCCTTGAGCTTTTTAAAACTAAGCGGTCATCCGCTTTGCTTTGTTTCGCACATACGGTATACACCTTAAGTGGAGTCTTGTCATTACCTCATTCCTCGAAAAACGCCTTGTCCTCAAGGCAAAAATGAGGGAATTGATGGGCCAATAAATCATAGGATTCCCAAGTAGCTTCTTTTAGCGGCCGATTGCACCAAAAAAATTAAGAGTTCCAAAGCCGATTAACCAGTCTCATAGACCCAACGGTGAGAGAGGATAGAATACAGTTACAAATCAAATTTTCAATCTTTATGGGCCATGTTTAGATGAAAGTGGTCCACAAAATGGTTTCAGCATGGAGACATGAAATACAGGATCGATCCAAGTATCATGTGGCAACTGCAACCTGTAAGCAATAGGGCCAATTGACCAGTTAATATGATAGGACTTGGTGAGAGCTTCTCATACTTCCACTTGGGTAGGCTCTTCTAACAATAGCACTGGATAGTCCATAGTTATCAAAAGCCCTCGGGCGCTCGCCTAGGCGCCAAAAAAAAATCCAAGCGCATGAAAGGCGCCTCGTGACAGCCTAGGCGCACTCCGGTGACTTTCCGGCAAGATTCCAGCAAAATTCTCGAAAATCCGGCAAAGCTCGTAAAAATCCAACCAAAAACCAATCTAATAAAACCATAAAAAGGTTTTTATATTTTAAAAGCTCAATATAGCTAGATTATTAATTGTTTTATAGTTAGACTTTATATATTTTTTAAAAAATTTTTAAGCCTAAACCATGTAAAACCTCTAAACATGGTAACTTAATACTATGCGCCTAGCTTGAAAAAGCCCTCACTTTTTTTGCGCCTTGCGCTAGGCTCATGGCGCGGCTTATGTGCCTGGATTGCGCCTTGTGCCTTTGACAACTATGCTGGATACACAGAAAGACATAATCACTCACCTGGAAAAACAAATCACCTTTTGTAGTGTTATAGCTCGAGTCCGCATTCGATCTTGGGCATATCATCACCGTCAATCAACAGTTGTTCTAACTCATCATTTTTAGTTTCTTCTACAATATTTGGAAGAAGAGAAGGGAGTTGTCGCCATAAACAACTGGAAAAGGTAGTACCCACAGAAGTGTGATATCCGGTGTTGTAGCACAAGGTAAATAGGAATGTCATTTAAGGGGTTGTTCATGAGCAGAACATCTTAGGTAAGATTCAAGGAAACGATTAAGAACTTTAGTCTACCCATCCGTTTGTAGGTGGTAACCAATGCTCAATTGTTTTATTTGGCTCAAACGGAACAATTCTAGTCTCCATCCTTTTGCATGGGTAACCGGTGCTCATTTGTAGCCTACATTGGCTCAAACGGAACAATTCTTGACAAAAGTTATTAAGAAATACTACATCATGACTACCAACAATGGAGCGCAGGAACTAGCGCAAACAATCTCTCTTTACATAATAAGAAAGTCACTCCTTTGGGGGTGAAAAGGTGAGATAAACCAAGGAAATGGGCATATTTAATTAAGAGATTATCTACCACCAAGATTGTATCAAACCAACCAAAAGGTAACCCCATGACGAAATCCAAAAAGATATCTTCACAAATTCATGTGGGAATTGTTAAGGGCTAGACATGCAGCGGACAAGGTTTAATTTTTTTTGTTGTTGACAAAAGGCACCGTCGGAAAAAGTCCGCACATCTTGTTTCATTTTGGGCAAGAAGTAGATGTCTGATATGCATTTGAAAGTCTTTAAAAAACCTTCATGGCCACCTACTAGGTTATCATGAGTCTCCTGGAGCCATTATGACTTGAGAGAAGGCACATCCGGGAATAAATGAACGACCGTCAAAGAATAAAAACAGATTCGCTACACAAAAGTCAAAATAAATCGATGAATTAGAAATTCTTCAATAATGTAGCTCATACAGGGCTCTGTTTGAAGATCGGATTTATCCTCATTTAGCTCAACATAATACAGGGGTTTAATGCCAACAATTCACCGTAATGTGGTTGCCAAGAGAGTGCTTATGCCCCACATTCTCCCTCCCAACCTTATGGCAGATCACAGGTCACAAGGCATAAGCTTAAGTAATAAAAATTGCAACTTGGTGGTAGTAATATGTTGTTTGAGCAAGAAATTTAGTGTGTAATGATTAGTGTTGTAGAAAATTGATAGGTGCTAGTTGGGCAGTTGGGTAAGGACTAAGGATTAATTGGATTGGGTATTTTTATACGTAGTTTTTCAATATTATATATATGTATAACCAAATTTTATATAATACATAGGATCACCGAAATTTGGCCAAAATTTCAAAGGTAGCCCAAATTTCGCCGGAATCCGACCGATCTCCGGACAATTTGGTTCGCCAAAGCTTGATTTTGACCGATTTTTAGAGAGCCAATTAACTGGTCAATTAGCCAAAATCGAAGCGATGGACAACCACCCAGGCCAATTTTTGCAACATTGGTAATGGTTAGTGCAAATAAGAAAATGGTGTCCCAACAAAATGATTTCATTTATGTACCACTAGGACCAAGACCATGTGTCCTAAATCCTAAGCTGATTTAAATCACTTAGAAGGAGTCTTAGACAATTGGCTCAAACAACAAATCAGAAACACTAATTTCAAGTTGCCATATTGTTACATTATGAAAAACAAGAAGAGAAAATTTGTACAATAATAATAGAGAAGATTAAGCCTATTTAAAGCTAGAAACTTAACCTCAAAGATAATAAAAACAAGGAAAACATAACCTAAACTAGGAAACTACCCGCTGGTAATTACCGGCTGTAATCCTATGAAAACACAACTGTAGATCTTACAGCTCTTTTATTTTAATAGTAAAAACAACTTAACCTAACAAACATGATTAAACCCATCAAGGAGAAAATCCCTTACTAAAATAAGCAAAGTTGTGATACTCTTGAGATAAGATGGCACCCACCCCCTTTTATGAGGCATCACATTCTACAACATGAGTCTTTAGGAAATCAGGTAAAAGAAGAACAGTACTATGAGCCACGCCTATTTTAAGTTAGTGAAGGCATTGACAACCTCATCAAACCATACTATTTCTCAGATTTGAGTATCCTCCTCGGAGGTCGCCTTCACTGAAGGTGGGGAAATCAATTTTGTTCTAAGGTCTGAGACGCTAATTTGGCCACCATTAACCCTCACCATCCACGAACATACTCCCCTAGAGTGGATCCTTCGAATGTCCTTAAGAATTAAGAACGTCTACAGCATCTTTCAATGCCTCCATGGAAGGCAATTTGGTTAACAACAAACTGAAATTGTTGGCTCTATTTGAGAGGGACAGAGTCTCTTGAACACGAACAAGATAATAAAATTACTAGCAAAATAAAAGGGAACCTAGCCTGGTAAGCCTGCTATTTGATACATCAAAATGGTTACAAAACTCCTTGGTAGTGACTGTTTGAATTGCTCCCCCTCCTTCAATTTTCCGCCACCATGTTGATCAAGTGGATCCAACCAAGCTCCAAATATTAGATTAAACTGCTATGGGTCATCTGTTTTCCCCATTTCTTGTGTAGTGTATACACCTTACGTGGAGTCTTAAGTAAAATTTCAGGCTTTTGTCAATGCATTGACAAAATTTGAAAATTTGATCATGTAAGTTCTGACTCTACATCATTTGCACTAGATATAAATATATTTGTAGACTGACAAAAAGAAAATGATGCATAAACAATAGAGAACTTTCATAGAGTATAAAGCTTACAGAATCTGGACCAACAAATGTGATAGCTTTGATATCATCATCATCACATATTGCATTCACAATATCCTGACCAATCAATCAGGAAACAATTTAATAAATCAATTCTGAAAATTAGTACTAAAACATGTGAGTGTTTTAAAAAATAATCTGCAAAATGTCAGTGAAAAGTTTTGCATGCCAAAGAGAAATATCATCAGTTAAAGTTGTTACACTTACATTGGTTCCATGAACTATATTTAGAACACCATTGGGCAAGCCAGCCTCCATTGCTAATTCTGCAAGTATCATGCATGCCCCTATATGATGATTTCAGAAGGAGGAGTAGATGGGTGTTAATAGCTTTGTTTTTTTATTACAGAAGATATGTTCATATATACACCTTCAAAGAAACATCAGGCCAAAGCTACATAGATATTTTAAGATTACAGCTAGAAGAACTAAAGTTTTTTTTTAAATTAAGGAATTTGTTACAGCAGTAGGTCGAAAACATATGACTACCTGGATCTTTCTCGGACGGCTTAAGAATAAATGTATTACCACATGCTACTGCAATAGGAAACATCTGCATTCATAAAAAATTAGAGTGACATGTTAAAAAAAGTTCAGCACGCAACAGAAGAAACCAAGTAAATATCCAATAAATCAAAATAAATTCAAACAGGCTTACCAACAAAGGAACCAATGCTGGAAAGTTAGAAGGGCATATTCCAGCACAAACCCCAAGTGGTTCCCTTAGACTGTAGCTGTCGACTCCACTTCTAATGTTCGAAACAAATTCCCCCATTTGGAGAGATGTCATCCCACAAGCATGTTCAACCACCTCTACAAGTTAATGCTAATTTTTTTAATATTAAATTTCTATAAACTTCACTAAACATAGTTAAATTAGGGAATAAAAGGTTCACACCAAGTCCACGAAGCATTTCATTACGGGCATCCTTCAGTGTCTTTCCATGTTCTGAAGTTATATTTTGTGCAATCTTGTCCTACAAAAATAGGAAAATATCTAGTAATATTTAGTAAGAAAATTGATGACATATACATGCTGATTAAATAATAATTAGACACGTACAATGTCTCTACGAATAAGTTCCTGAAACCTGAACATGATACGCTGACGTGTCAAGACAGGTGTATTTCTCCACGATGAAAGAGAACATTTAGCTGCAAAGACTGCTGCCCTAAACTCTTCACCGGTGGTTAAAGGAACTTGAGATACCACTTGTTGGGTTGCCTATATTAATTGAAAAATGAAATATCCAGTGATTAAAAATATTAGGAAATTAGAGGCAAGAAAAAAAAATCTCACTACTAACTTACAGGGTTTATAACATCAATAGATGTTCTTGATTGTGAGTCTATAAACATACCACCAATGAAATTTGGTACCCTCTGAGAAATAATCAAAGAACACATGTAAAGATATTTAAAACATAATTTATTTCAACTGTCCTCGACATTATAAATTTGAACTAAAACCTTACAATTACTGGTAATTGTGAAATATTTCTAGAATGATTTGGATGAATCATGCATTCTTACAGGAGGATATCGCTGTCTCCATGATGGCTCTGAAGTTGTTGATGAATTAGAGTTTCCTTGAGCTGAATTCTGAGGTCTTAATGTTTTATACCTCTTAACTGAGCAAGAAAGTGTGTTAATTACAAGAGAGAAATAAGATTATTACATATTTAGCCTTGTTATTTGTCTAGAGCAAATAAAAGACAGAATTTGATATTTACCCTAACTTATTTGAATTCTTTGATGCTGATAGAAGTCAAATGAATTTTGACCACCAATTTATTATCTTATGCAACATGTAATGTAGGCTTCTATCCTACGTAGAGCACCAAATTTACATGTTACTTGCATCAAAGAATGTTAGTTATAATCTTGCTTCATGATCATTTGATCAAGTGTTCCATTCCTTTTACAGATTCCCTTTTCTCCATACAGATTCCAACTCAAATGATTAAGATTTATTTAACCTAACAACTTCTAAGGTCCCAGATCCCAGACATCATAATTATCAGTTCATATCTTTGATCAGGCTATAATAGTCTTTCAGAAACAAGTCAAATGATTGGATATGTTCTTAGAGCCATTTACAGTCAAGTGACTCTTTCATTTGATAAGAAGGGAATACTTAAGAACATTGCTAGACAAACAATTCCTACAACAGTAACAAGATTTACAGGCATAATGTCATAAAACATTACTCAAAATAGAGGTGGCCAACGGACCCGGAACCGGTGGGTACAAGTGGTTCCGGGTTTTCAGAGAAACTGAAACCGGAACCGGTCCCACCCTTAAACCGGTCAAACCCGAACCGGAACAAGCAAAAAACCGGTTGGAACCGGTCGAAAACGAACCGGTTCTTGACTTTGTTGACCGGAACCGGTTCCGGTTCCAGGAAAAAAAAACGGGTTTGGCCACCTCTAACTCAGAAGCACATCATCAGCTGTCTTATGAAGAAAATTTATCGCTTCATATTATAGATCACATGTAACATGCTTTCACTTTTTTTACCATTGTATGCAACTATGCAAGTACTTTATATAGCAGGTAAAACAGTGATGTGGTGTCTTTTGTTATATGACATGTCGGTGTGCCATATAACTATATAACCTGCTACAAAAGGTTACTTGAATACAAAAGTAAAAAGCGTGAAAGTATATTACACACATTGACAAAAAGGTGAAAGTAAGTTACATTTGGGTGATAAACTGTGCTAATTTAACACGGTAAACATTAATCTTTTGGATTGAGGGGACCCACCTGTAAGATTTCCTTGACGAAGCTTGGTCTTAATATTGTAAACATGCTTTGGGGTTGATGAAAGCTCTGGATTGTGTTGTCTTAGTCTTTTTAAAATTTGGCGTGGTTTTAAACCAGCTTCTGTCATCTCCTTAATAAGCAAAACCTCATTCTCAGTAAACCGTCTAGCAGATGGATGTTGTGTGATATCACTCAAAGGTTCGTGATTGTGGGACCCATTCTTAACTGAAAGTACCCAAACATCGTCATCCTTTTTACCCACTAGTTCAAATGGACAATTTGTAAGCCGCGAACCAGATTTTCTTTTGCGAACAAGTTCACTTGTGCCATCATCAATGGTTTTACGCCTGTTTCTATAAACACCTCCTCTTTGGCATCCAAGAACTACAACTTTTTCCCTTTTTGATTGTTTAATCGTAACAACATATCCCTGAGAGATGCCAAACTCCCCAACATGTTGGATAAGTTCTTCACGATCTGGGAAACTGCCAGGTGGTGGTGGAAGCATTTGTGGAATATCTGAAACAAGTTCATAGTCATCCATCACCAAGCAGGCAGGCACCTGCATGAACACAGACAAAAATTAAGAAATCAGTGTAAGAGCTTAATATCTCTACATAGGGTGTTGTCATGGTGCTTAACAACTTGGTGAAATTTATCATTGTTATGAATGCAATGCTTCTTAATTATGATTTAGGCATTTAGCTTCACTAACAATGATGCATAAAACAAAAGAAGAAAATAAATATATATTAAGTCCAGGTTTACAAATTAATAAGCATGCTTTATATATGCCAAATTCATTTACAAAACCAACAAACTTCCTTGCAGATTTACCTAAGTTAATATGGGTATGAAAAGATCCCTATCCCACAAAGTTATGAAGCCACAACCAGACCATCATATGCATTTAGTGATGCAAAAGGCTTTGATTTGTAAGTAAGCCCATTCTATGTGAAAGTAATGCTTGTGGTTGCATGAGATACATGTCTTCTCAATTTACCATAGCTTACATGCACATTTGTACAATATAAGTGTTGTTAAAATGTTAATGTAGTCATTCATAGTCTAGTATAATTCATTGATCTATTGCAATCTCATACACGTCAGTTCATTCTCCATGCAAAAGAATTTGGGCTTTCTCAAGGAAGTAGCATTCTTGATGGGATGGGGTGGCGATAATATTTTAAAAATTATCAATTGAGAGTATGACATACAAAGACCAAACCAAAAGAAACTTAGGTAGTTTCCCAGTGAGATTTGTCTTCAATAGTAATTTCCCCATTTCAAAATCACATTAAGGCATCACATTACTTTGTAATTTGATTTTCCTACAACTTAGCTCCCATTTGGATCGCCTGTGTCAATCTCATTTCTCCTATTGTGTTTCTGCGTAACATGAAAATTTCCTAAGCATTACATAGACATTAGAAAAAGACAAGCAGAAGCTAATATTTGACTATGTGCAACACTCTCAGTTAATCACCCCGTCCATAACAACAATAAAAAGGCACACCCGCATATAACCAATTAGATTATACATAAGCAGGCAAATCACAAAAATTCAGCGCAATATCATAACAATCCTTAAATCAACTTTAGATGTTTCATAAGACACAAATACAAACAATGTTATCCACTTCTCTTGAATTTATAGAACATTAAATTAATACATGTCTATACTATACATCAGTTTAGTAATGTGCATAAATTATTTTCATAATTTTAATCCTTTCTGGTGCTTTCCAGTTGCACAGGGTGAATCAGTATAGAGACAGGTTGGAAGATTGGAACTTACCTCGAAAGTCTATGATCAGTGAAAACGATTGACAGATTAGGGTTTCACAGCCCGCTGTTGTTGCTTCAAGCCTGTAAACATATGTTAATCGAATAAATTATGAATATCAAAATCCGATGTACTTGAAATCACAAAATAACCTTTAGATTCATTAGATGACCAGGTTTTCTGTACTAAAGCCATGATCTGAGATGTTCTAATGCCAAATCCACATCTGACATTTTGCATTCTCATTGAGTTAATAGTCCACCAAGCATGTAAGAACATTAAAAAAAATACTAACTTACCTCCCTTATAAAAGCACATATCACACGTCTAAACCCTAAAACCGTCATTCTTACATGTTATAATCGTTTATGAAGGAATGAATCGCACGAAGGACGCATAACACATTGTAAATGTACATGAATCAAACGGTAAAACAATGATTATAACTACACCATTAATTTGAGTTCACACAAAGCAAGCATACCTCCTTGATATAATATCTGCAAAACCTTTTGTAATCACTGCTTAATCAACCTAGTAAACCACCAAATTAGGGGAAGATTTCTAGGGTTTGATTCGCAAGCCTTTCAGTTTTGAGATTGATGCAATTCAGGCATTTACCTGCACACCGGACAACGCAGAGAGCCTGACCGGTGAGGAATGAAAACCGAGTTGAGGCCGATGTTAAATTTAATTTTGTTTTATATTTCGTATTGTTGTATTATTGTGCTTTTTGCATTTTAAGTTTTGTTAAATCTAATTTTCTAGATAATATATTATACATTTGAATATTTGATAAACTTGTGGTCCATTTCTGTTTTTTTTTTTTTAATAATTTTGAAGTTATGTAATTACTTAAAATTTTCTTTTAATATCAATGTTTTAATACATGAGATCGTGTTTATGTTCAGATATTTATAATCATAGCGGAATTCTTGTCGTAATACTTGTGTTCTTTTTCTACTTTGTTTTATTCTAAGGTTTTCTTATTACTATTTGTTTTGTTTTGTATTTTTCATTTCATATAAAATGGCCTTTTTACTAAAACTTTTGTGGTTTATCTCTAATCTACACACACTTACGGCGGCTACACTTTATCATTTAAATTAGAGTGACAATCATTTTGACGTGTTTTATATTTTTATTATAATACACAGGATCGTATCTGTGTTTTGATATTCAAAATTGTAATGGATGTCTGGCACAACGCACAAGAATCCCACTAGTTTCAATTAGTAGGGTTAGGGTCTAATGGAGAGAGCGAGAGGAAGTTCACAGGCAATATGAGTTAAGTATAAAAATCTTTTGGGAAAAAAAAGAAATTTAAAAAATTTAAAATTAGATGACAATAGCTGCTCTAGTAAAAAACATAACTTCAAGAATATAAACTATACAAAATAAAAGAATAATAGATTATAGATACATATAGCTAACTATTTTAATCTAATGAAATACTTTTTATATATATTATATTAATCTCACTAAACCAATGTAGAATAACCGACTTATTCTAAAATTACTAAAAAAGCAAAATATACTTTTTATGTTTATCTAAGGTTTGAAACACAAAATACATATTAGGCATGAAATTCATCTCAAATTAATCCATTTCTAATCAATTGTGTGACTATTGTCGATCAGTTTTATAAAATCATCTTAAACTTATAAAGATGTTTATTTGTAGCTTGTATTTGAGCTACAAAGTCACTATGTTTTCATGTAGCAATAAGTGTCATTGACATACGTACTGTCATCATCATGATTTTTAATACTTAATATTATGCTATGTAATCTCGATATCAAATAATATGGTTTCTTCTTCTCCTTGATTGTTGTGTTGTACTGTAAACGAGTTCTATTGTGAATTGAGCAAACATACAATAATAATAGTAAAACAAGCTTAAAAAATGTTGGGTAGAGTTAAATTGTCATTTTAAGATCGATGTGTGAGATCAACTTGTAAACCGTTGTCCTAACTATGTTTGTTTGGTGAAATAATGAATGTATGCGAGAGTAGAAAACTATTGGAGAAATCGCGCAATAGTCTCAACAATCAATACGGCCTCGATAGGCATGCATCCACTAGTTGAAAACTATTGGAGAAAGAGAAATACAGGCAAAAGCAACACCCGATTCCAACTTATGACGAAGTAGGGAATTAAAAAAACTTTGTGTATAGAAATTCTAGAACTATAGCACACCTAATCTAGGGGTGTGCATCGATTAAAAATAAATAAATTTGTTTCCTTTTATTTTTATAACTCTTTTCTTAGATGTAATGATTTACTGTGGACTATTATAATTACGTTGCATACACATGTAATGATAATGCATGTGTTTATAATCATGCAATATATGTAAGCAAAAAATCATGTACCTAAATATAGCACACAAGTGTAAAACCATGCATCTTATTTATAGTAACACATTACAATGTTGTGAAATAGGGACCATAAAATAACGATAAACATAAATGGTTGATGTATTTGGTTCACCATCATGTCAACGGTATTATGTTGAAGTTTAATGTACCACAACTTATCAATCAACTTATGTTCATCCATAGTATCCAATCTAAGCATTTGTATGCTATTTACTTCCAAGTATTGAATCGTTTGACGAAAAAATAAACATGAATAAGGTTATACAAGATATATAAGGGCATCCCTTTCTAATATATTTTTCTAATATATTTGAAAGACATATAAGTTACACGTAAATGACATAAAACACACTTTCTTTGTCACAAAGCCGTCCCATTACCAGGTTTTGTGGTAGTGAAGTTTAAGGCTTGATTTTTGGGCTTGAGTTAAAACAAGACAACAATTAGATGAATAACAAGTCAACTCAAAAGTACCAATGCAAGTTTTGATCAACGAAAAAACAACATATGCATGATCCTAGAGACATTTTTTGAGAACAACTCATAATATTTTCTTGTTAACCACTTATACTTGCATCTTACAGTACTTGAATCATGAACCTTTTAGATCTTATATCTTACCGTGAATCCTATTGAAAGAGAGGGGTGCCTTTGGGAACACGGACACAGATGGTGCATGGTTGTTGTCAGCGTACTCGTAATATGTTCTTATTAACCAGTTATACTTGCATCTTATAGTACTTGAATCTTGAACCATTTAGATAGATGAAAGACACCTTATGTATCATAGTCACATGACATGGAGAATGTATTTATAATCAAAGTTAGAGATCTAAAACTTACCATGGTGACAAACCCAAATCAAGAGAGCTAACAAGCTGTTCATCAAGAAAACTAAAAGACACTTCACATCCATCATCCTCAACATCATCATTCATATAAATCATCAATCTTTGCTTACACAATCTCAAACGATCTTCAAGCAAGCTTCTTTCTGACTCATGTTTCATCACCATCCACCTCAACGATCGAATAACTTCTTGATCATGTAGCTGCTTTTCATGGCTAAGTCTCCGGTGCTGATGGGCTTCCAATTCAGCCACACTTTTCTCATTCTGAAGCCGCAAGATCATCCCCATTGCCTCATCGGCTGCAGTCATCGACGCCATTCGCTCTTTTTCGAGCTCCAAGTATGCATCAGTCGCGCGTTGCCTCTCGATCTTCACCAGTTTTCTCAGAGTCATTACATCGAACACTTCATCTTCATCACAATGTTCTTGCTTACTATCATCTTCAACTTGATCAAAACAACATGATGTTTTATGTTTCAAGATTTCTTTAACGACATTCCGTTTTTCATTCATCGGTGGGTTTGAAAAATTCAAACACTTCATCAATTTACACTTTACAAATCGATTCAGAAACCCCAAATCGACCATGCTAAAATATAACTTCAAACTGAAATGAAACAAAATTAACAGAATCAAAAGATCCAAAACCTTTTTGAAATATCCTGATATCAGAACCCCCAAATCCCAGGATTTAGAAACCGAATCAAAACCCATAATAAATATAATATATCAATATAGATATAATTCGTTGTAGCCTACAGGGATTTAGAACACGTACACGATGACCAATCAACAAAAATGATCAAGAACCTGGATGTGGGTCAGGCGAGTTCTAAGTTACTTGTAGGAGTACAAAACAAAAAAAAGGTTAAACTTCTAGAAAGATCTAAATTTTTGCTTCGAGTGGCATTACCGCATTACAAACGAGATACATATATGATAATTTTGCATTAATATATAACAAGGGGACGGTTAACGTACATATTAGTGTTAACGTGCTAAACGTAGGAAGCCACAGGAACGCGCCATGTGTCATTAGGGTAAAGGGTATTATCGTCCATCTAAATTACAGACCGTGATTTACAAAATTACAGACTGACATTTAACACACATAATCACGGACCATCGGATAATCACAGACCAGTAATTACAGACCACATTATATAATCAAGGGCAAAATGTATAATCACGGACCAATAATCACAGACCACGTTATAAGAAAATCACAGACCGTCATTTAACATGCATGATCAAAGGATCAACTGAATAATCGCGTACCAATAATTACGTACCAGGCGTAAAAATCACGGACCACGTAAAAAAACTTAAAAAAACTATAACAATACTATACTCAAATTAAAGATAATAAAATTCTCAATTTTATGGTGTAATTTTTTTAAAAAATAATAAAGCATGTAAAAGTTATTTAATTTTTAAAAAACGAGTGGAACTTGTTGTAACATTATAAAATGTGGTTGTTTCCTCTTTTGCCATTTCAGCTATATTTTACACTTATTTTGTGGAAAAAGTTGTATAAAGTGGGGACCACTAAATCTTAACCATTGATTAGTCTGATCAAAGGGTCCAGAATCCATCCTACGTTTAGTACCTTAAGAAGCATATGCATTTGATCCGTCTCCTATATAACAATTATATCTATATATGTATATCTACGTCAACACGTATATCTATATTTACACACACGGTCCGGCCCAGTTTTTACCCACCGGTTTTTGATGAAAACCATAACCAAGCCGTTTATTATGGTTTTAAACTTTTGAAACCGACCGATCAAATGTTTAAAAAAAAAGGACTGTGAAATCCGATAACCGGTTTTAAAGGTTTCATGCTTTGAAATCGGACTTTAAACTCACCTAAGGTGGAGTGAGTGAGTGTGTGTTTCGTTTGGATTTTCGAATAGAGAATAATGGATTTGTGAAGGTGCTTCTCTCTCACAAAGTGTTCGACCTATATGTCATACACCATTTTTTTTCTTTTGTTATATTTTATCTTACTAATTATTTATTTAGATAACATGAGACATAATATTGTTTTTGGTTTATTCATTTCAATCTTAATAACCGATTCGTTATAACTTCATACGTTTTTTAATTGTATCATCACACGAGTAATTTTCCTTGTTCTAAACATTAAATATCTACCGCTAGATGTTGTGTATTTTGGTATATGTGTTATGTTTTCTGGTGATAACACATATAGCTTCGAATCAAAATATTGTGTTTGAATATCATTATCTGTACATGTTAATCTTGAAGTGTACATTTTTATTAAAATTTTCTTTATTTTGGTATATGTGTTGTATTTTCAGGTGACTCAAAGTGTATATTATTATTAAAATTTCGTTAAGAACCGAGCTTGACTCATTTAGAGCATTAATTCTAAAGCTCAAGCTCGGTCTGTAAAAAATTTTCAAGCTTGAGTTTGGCTCACCTTGTTTATTATTTAATGAATTTATTTTTAATATTAAATTTTATATATATTATAACTATACTCTTTATAACAGTCGCAACATGCCGCAACTAAATAAAATAATACAAGTAATATGATTATAAGATGCAAATAGGGAATTCGAAAATTATTTTCCTTGTTGTATATTATTAAAAGTTTTAGTTTAAAAATTATTTTGAGAGTGTGTAATATGAGAATGGATTATAAAATAATTTGGGACCACATTGACAAAATCATAACCAAACAAGGGCTGAGGTTATTTGTGTTTTGTAAATCACATAATTGTGGGTTTCATTTGTGTTTATGTAAATCTCATAATTGTGGTTTTTGGACCACATATATTTCTTTCTTTATTTTTCTTTTTAATATAATCATAACTCTTCCATCTTGTTTAAATAAAAATGTTTGCAATCCAACTTAGGTGTCACCTCTTACACCTAAAATTTTCAAAATTTGAGTATTTGACATCCAATAAATAACCAATGTGTCACTTTCGGTCTTTAAACGCTTCATCTTTTATTCTTATTCATTAGTTCAAGTTCAAGTTCATTTGCCCCTTTCTCTTTTGATTTGATTTAGCATGAGGGATCATTAATGAGACCTCACTTGATTTGGTGTGTTGTGTATGTATTGTACAAAATAAAATGTCCATGTAATTACAGTAATAAGAAATATATAAGTGGGTTATTACTTATTTTATTTAAATGATTCATCATGTCACGTAATACATGAGCTTTAACCTAGTGTTTAAATTTACAAGTACTTAAAAGTTTAAAATTAATGTATACAATGGATTCAGTGTAGAGAAAAAAAAATTAAAAGAAAAAGAAAAGGGTCACATGTAGAGTTTGTAAACACTAGGAGATAGATTTAGTTCTTTTGAGGTGAAATCTAAATACCTTCAAACATTCCCAAAAAGATAGATATATGGTATTGTAGTAGGTTTTAAAAATCACGGTTCACGATTCGATATTTATCCGATCTACTTAAACTGTTTCTTTTATAATAATTCTATTTTTATATTTTATTTTACGATAATTGGGTGAAAGTCAGAAACCACAATAGTTGGAGACTGGCCCAGTTGAGATTCTAAGGCCTATAGAGTAAGTTGGTAGTTGCCTAGTTGGTACTGAATGCAGTCATGTACTATTGTTTGATAATCAATTAATCATATATAACAATACTTTTTGAACCGCTTGAAACAACGACACCTAATCACATAATAATTAACGTCAAGCGGCCTTCACAAATCGCACCTAATGACCTAAGTGCTAAAGAGTTCACGGTCCATAGTCCATGGCTCCATAGTCATGATGAGGTTGGGTCTTCAGACCATGGCTCCATAGTCCATAGTCCACAGTCCACAGTCCATATGTTCGACCGGTCCAATATCCAATCCACCTTGAAACTCTAGCCCTAAGCCCCTAAAATATGTATGCAGGCAAATCATTTTAGTAAAAATTTGTTTCCTTCTTAAATGGGTCTCGTCCAAGTAAGCTTGTGTCTTCACTTTATTTTAAAGTGGAGGATTTATTGTGGTGACTTTTCATTCATGACCCAATTACACAGCCTGTGGGCTGTGGGCGTGTGACTACTTATTGTGACAGTTTTTTATGAACCCAGTCACCCATACGTTATATTAACTCGAAAGAGTCATTGTATACTATAAAATAATTCAGATTTCAAATTAACAGATTAGATGAGATTATAGATTAGGTGGTAATTTACCCTTTGTACTTACATGTGATTGTTAGATTACTTTCAAAAGATCACACACACATAGAAGAGAATTCAAAGGGGAAACCGATCACAATGGTCTGGCTGTCTCCGACCACCCTCTCGCGACATATCCAATTCATAAACTTCTATACATGATCCCAATGTCAACATGTTTAAGTCACAATCGTTGGTTATGGCGTGTCATTGATTTCTTTGGTACCATTTGTTTTATCCACTACCGAAGACCAAGTAACCAACTTTAGATGCTTTACGACAAAGTAACCAACTTTTGATGCTTTGTACTCCACTGTTGAACAATGCCGACTATCATCGAAGTAAATATAAGAGACTCTTTCTTACATCTATAAAGTTATATTCTCACTCATAAACACGTTGAAATGAACGATCTAAGTCACTACAATATTTCCCCAACCACATTGAATTGCAAGAGAAAACGACACCTTTGGTTCCGCCAAATATCTCTATTAGTTAACTAGCTTCAAAACTCTTGTAGGACACATATTGAATAAAAAAAATAAATAATAATACATAATCATTTTGTTAAAAATATATGCTTTAATATCATCATTACTTATTAAGAGAAAAAAATGTGAAGACATCATATAATAATGCATGTCCTCTCATTTAATATGATAGATAATACGAGGAAACAAAGCTAAGAAAAAAAAAATATTCTTTTATTATAATAGATTATTATGGTTTTGTTTTTTTAGATTGCATATTTTAATTAGCAAGGTAACGACAATCAACTTAATTTTTTATCCAAAATTTGCAAGAAATTAGAATAATATTTTTTAATAAAAATCTTATCTCAGTTAACTTTAATCAGATGTTACAGTATAATTTAGTTTGATGAGTAATTTTAATACTAATATGATAATAAGACATTAGACATTGTAAAAATACTTCATCAAATACAAATAGTATATAATCAAGTTTACAAGTGTCGTTTCACGTGGAAAAAGGCTCTAACTTTTTTGTTGACACTGGTGTTCACGGTCCGGTTTTTAGGTAAAACCGTAAACAAAACCGTTAACAACGGTTTTTGAATAATAAAACCAAAACCGAAACGTTTATAATAAAAACCGAACAATTATCAACGATTTGGTTCCAGTTTGGTTTTACAGTTTGGGCTTTTGATTACGTTAAAAATAAAATCGAATAAAACCAAACCTTTTATTGTTCAAGAGGACTAATTACACTAAGTTCAAATATTTTTTTTAAACAACACATAAATCATGAACTCAATCTACATAAATATATATAGACATGTATATATAGAAATACCTATGTATATTCATATATCTATATTTATATACACACACATGTGGTGCAGTCTGATTTTTTACAACCGGATTTTTATGAAAACCGTAAACCAAACCGCTTGAACTTTTAAAACCAACCGACCAAATGTTTGAAAAACCGATCCGTTAAACCAAGCTGATAATCGATTTGGACCGTTTCACCGTTTGAAACTGGACCGTAAACATCCTTAGTTGACAATATTTTAATCGAACATCCTCTACATATTGTTTCTTAAAGTGCCTTTTATCCTGTAACTTTCGATTATTTCTTAATTTATGATAGTTTTCATATAATACATTCTTCAATATAATACGCATGTTATATTAATGTAACACTTTTTTGGATTAATATACGTATACAATACATTATTTATTTGATATAATACCTATTTTACGATTAATGCATTAAGTAACTTTGGTCAAATATGATTTGATGTTTATTCTAAGGAGATTCTGTTTTAAAGAAGGGACTCCTCTTAATCTCTAGGTAATATTGGTATTGTTTTGAAATTAAGGCTATGTATATATGTCCTTTGATTAATGATAAAAAATTAAAAACAATAGTTCCTTCATAAACATTTAAAAAAAATTGTTTATGATTATCTTTTTTAGTTGTCTTATCGTTTGCAACTCATGAAAAAACATATATATAGTAGAGATTTAGAGCATAATCCACAATGTGAGACATTTTTTGTGTCTCAGCAGTCAAAACATGTTATAACTAAACAAATAGTCCATATAATAGTTTTTTGTGATTTTCTCGTCAACTATGTTATTAATCATTTTTAAACATTTGAATCCATTGCATTCACATAGTTTTTAGGTTACCAATCTTGACCCGTATTGTCTGTTACTCATCTAACCCATTACATGTTATAAGCTTACCTATTTCAACCTATTATACAATACATGTTCACCCAAACCAACATATTTCTTTTGATTTAGGTGAAGATTGCCGCCTCTAATAATACCCTTATATGTTTGAAACTAGAACACCACAAGGACAAAAATTGATCAGTCATCTTAAACTTTCAATATATATCTAGCTTAGTTTTTGTGAAGCAAAACTACCTTAAAGTAACTCTTCTTTACATTGATGCAAATATTGACTAAAAGGTGATTTTCAAAGTGCAATTTGTTAGATGATATGTAAATTAAGGGGTGTTTTATACAAGCTTATTTTTATAGTTCTAATTGAAAATTTTTTACCTTAGTGTTTTAATTGATGATCAACAACAAAAAACAAACTGGAGCTTGATCTAGCTGAATAGGCAAGTAGACAAACAAAAATTTGACCCATTAGAATATTAGATTGCTATGTTTAATTAATTCCTTTCACATGTTTACAACTTATATACCATTTAGTTGTTTGATAATTGGAAAAGTGGTGAAACGTGATAATACCTTGTAGCTGTATTCTAATCTAGCATGTTTGCTATATTAGAAATGCTATGTTTTTATTAATTGAAAAGCAGTTGTATTCTAATATTAAACGAAACCTTTTTGAGCCGGTGGTCTCTTACGACACAATCTCTCAACCACATTGGGGTACTGGGTATGTATTGTTATATAATATTAATATGACATTTATATTGGAAAAACTTCAATTCATCAATATAGTAATTAGTTTTGAGTTCCTTTTTCAATAAATGAAATGTTGATGAATGATGTTTGGAATTATTCAAGCAATTGATATGTTAGTTGCTTGAATATGACACTAATCAAACAATGTAACACATATATCATATCAATTTAATGATTGGATTCTTCAATGTAAAATTTAATTGAGTTCTTTTTGAATTAATTAAATCTTGATAAATAGCGTTTGCAATTATTCAATCTTTGTTCTATATTTTTAAACCGATGTGGTCGTTCAATAGTATTTTTTTATTAACGTTATTATGTGTTATTAAAGTTATTATCCATACAAGAATGTAACTAGTTGTTTAACAATCCAATAATGATCGTTTAAAAAAAATTAAACAAAAAAAATCCAAGTAGCAAGATTATACCCTAATCAAATATATAAAACGCTCTATTTAATGACCAAATTTTTATAAAAGAATACAATTTTATAAAAAATCCTAAGAGCAATTTTGAAAGTGGGGCGATTTTTTTCTTTAAAGCAAGGGAATTTTTGAAAAGGGGGAAATTGTTATAGTAATGTGACCGATTGTTATATGGTGTAATTACGAATATATGAATTTTTTTTTTGGCAAAACTATAATGCAATGTTTTCATGATCAGAATCAAACCGATCGTCTTACTGGTTTACTATTTAGACTGGTCATATCTAATTAAAGAACTAAATTGCATCATAATTAGCCTAAAATGTTAAAATAAATTGTACAAAATATTTAAACTAAAGTATTAGCTAAATTGACATACATAGATGATAGATCCCCTTCCATATTGCCTTAGCATAAAAACCCATTGTCTTTCATCTCTCAATATACGAAGGCCTTGTTTATGATTGCTAATTTAACTTAAAAAAAAACTTTTTGTCAAAAATGCTTATTAACTTATGATTTTTTGAAATGAAGTTTTAAAAATGTGTTTGGATTAGCTTTTGCAAAATGAATTTTTAAAATGACCAAAAATGATATTTTTATTATTGACACCATTTTAAGGTTATTAGGTAAATGATAAAGGCCAATGTGGGAGTAGCCCACTTGGTAGAGGCATTGCCTCTTAGAATGGTGGTCTTGGGTTCAAATCCAAGCAAGGGGGAAATTTGGGTGTAATTTAGGAGTAGGAATAGATAGTATTGCCGTTCAAAAAAAAGGTAAATGATAAAGAGTGAGATAGATTTGTAATTTTATGTCAATAAGTCATTTTAAAAGGTACAATTTTTAGCTTTTAAAAAATAACTTATTACCCTTTACAAAAAGTCATTTTAAGTTTAATTTATATTTTTGGCTAACATCATAAAAGGGTTGGCATTCAATAATCATAAAGGATACTTAAGTGAGGTACAGTTATTAGTTGCAACTGCACATTTAATATACAGGTTGGAAGCCTAATTAGTCACTTTTAATCTGTGAAAATAACATTTAATTTAATATCTAATATATATTAATACCAATATAAAATTATGTATCAAGGCAAAGACTATTAGATTATTTGGTTTCGAATAATTTTGGAGTAGGATTAGATATATTTGATTTTAAAAAATCTAATATATTAATAATAAAAAATAAAAAAAGCATTTGACTATTCAAACATGTAATATGCAAGAATTATACACTTGTTATGATGATTATGAATTTATGATGATCTAACCAAGTAGGTCAAGCAGCTCGAGGAGCTTTGTAGTATGCTGGAACTGTTGCAGGGAAGAACATTTGCCTAACACCTTCCGACTTGATAATTGGAAATATGATCCCAGATGCACCCTGCAAATTACAGATTAAACCAAATGTCAAAACATATGCCAATATATAATGATTCGTTGAAACAAAATCAAAAGCTAACCGAGATAAGTCGAGCCCCAAGCCATAACCGTTTTGGTGATGGGAAAGGGATAAGCAAACGGCCAACACCGTAGATAGCCACAGCAAAGAAATGAAGAAACAAGACTAGCGGACGTGGGTTGAGCCCTGAAAGTAAAGATATTGGTCCTTGTGAGCACATGCCTCCTAGGCTCAGATAATCAAAGCATGCTTTGCGCATTTCTTTTCTGGCTGGATCCGGTGATGCACAAAATACTTTGTATAGAGCACCTGCCAATGTGTTTATCGTAGATGACACCGGCTGCAAAAAACAAAACAAAACCCAATTTTTAAGTTCTATTACTCTAAGAAATTGGAGCAAGCATTGGAACAGTAGTGAGGTTGCTTCAATGTAACCCAGAGGTCACACGTTTGAATAGTAGAAAAAAACCTCATGCAGAAATGCAGGGGTAATAAAATCCAGAAACCAGTGCATGAGACAGCCTCGTGCACATAGTTTGCCCTAATTATTCGAGATATATGTATTGAATATGTTGATATTAGTAACATCCGACCCCTTATACCAACTGATATTATTCGCTTTGCTCACAAAGAGACCACATATTAAATTTTGGTGTGGGATTGCTCTCACCCAAGTGCTTAACTATGAAGTTCTCCTCTCATTCATAAGTTAACGCATCTAAAGCGTGTTGGTTGTATTTGAGGTCAGACATTTTTTAAGAGCCCAACATCTCTCCTTCCACAATTGATGTAAGATTCATCTAGGATGTTGCAGTATTAAATTATTAATTAAATATCTGAATTTATTTGGTGACTTGCCTTTCTAAGAGTATAGAAGCACTCGAGGTAATTGCAAAGTGCGGGTGCATCATTAAGATTACTTATTGGTCTAAGAAGGTCACGAAGTAAGACGATATCTGATAACGCGACTGTCATTCCTCCACCAGTTAACGGGTGTCGCATGTTAAACGCATCTCCCATTAATAGTGCACCCGGAGTAGGTTGAGGATCAGCCGGCATGCTTCTGTTTGGCATTGTTCTTATGTTTCCTTTATCTACTGCTGCCACAAAGGCGTCATATAGCTCAGGTGGAATCTGAAAATTTTAGCATAGAGTGTTAAATCAAAAGATATTACCAGCAAATAATTAAAAATTGAGGATAAAGATTATTGAATTGAATACCTGTGGAGCAACAACAGTCTTGAGATAGCTGGCCATTTCCCCATTGGCAATAGAAGGTACCTTTTGTCCAGGGACATCAACCAAACAACGAACCTCTGTGTTGCTAATCGGATAAAACAATATTGGTGAAGGGTCTGCAAGTATAACGTGTCCATGGTTTGCATATGGAAGATCAGTGTTCTCCAAAACCAGACCCACAAAGTACGAAGGTAATTCTAACTGTTAATATATAAATAAATTCAATTTATTTAAGAAAAAACAATCTTGCTATGAAGTGATTAGAATAAACTTTAAATACCTTCGGCTTGCAGAGCACACGGCGTAGATTAGAAAAACAACCATCACAAACAATGGTCAGGGGTGCGTATGCAGTCATCACTTGTCCGTCTTTGGTTTTGTAGCTCACCCCTTTTACTGTTCCTGTTCCATCTTCCTCAAGTAATGAAGTTACAGTCCCTTGTTCCAGTTTCACACTGGTAAGTTTAGATAATATAAGGCCATTCATCGGTAAATTTGATATGAGCAAGTTGTATATTGGTATTGATTATATGAATGAAGGGAAAGAAACTATACTTTGGAAGAGATGCAGCTTTATCCCTCATCCGTTGAATAAACCGTCCGTTGTGAAAGCTTCTTCCAGATATATCCGATTCAAATTTTTCCAAAGGGTAAGAGAGTTTTGTATTTCTATCATCCATGTAAATTGCATAACCAAAAACTTGTTGAGCCTCAATTCCATTCACACAATCTGCAACGTTTCAAAAGTATAGAAACAACTGTCACTGATAAAAAAAAAAAAAAAGCTCCAAAATCTAAGTTTGTACATCATGATATTTTCATGTTCAAGATTGCAGTAGTCTCATAACTCATAAGGTTTAGGAAAACTAAGTGGAACCATACCCTCAAGACCCAACTCAATCAGTTTTAGATAGCCTCCTGGTTGTAGAAGTTCACCCACAATTCGATCTGGTTCACGCAAGTCCCTTTCAATCACACGCACTCGCCGTCCATCCTGTTTAATTTAGGAACAAATAAGATCTCGTGGTTTGATTATCATATTAAACCGGATTTGAATCTTCTTTTTTTAACAATTTTTTTCTTAAACGGTAACAATTAACCAATTCTTAGCTGGAAGCTTTTTTTTATCATTTAATATTACTTTGATTCACCTTCTTCTTACGCTGATTACAGAGATTATGACACTTTACTTTTACTGATGATATATATATATATATTCAAGTTAACTACTTCACATATAGATTTAACACTTTCAACCACTCAAATGCATTAATTTTGTAGAAAATAAATGCTTCTTATAATCGTATCATTTATTCGCTTAGCTGTGTGACATTATTGTTCTTTTGGCATATCTAGCTTCACGAATCAGGATAGATCAATGATAACAATTATTGTCGAAGAGGTGTAAAATACTCACACCAACATTTGAATCACATTATATTATATATGTATATAATACTTCTCATCTAAAAACAACCAATAATCCATAAAATACTAACCATTGGTCTACTGAGGAAGATAATCAATCGCATTTTCTCAACGCTGAATTGGAGTGAAAATGCATTAAAATACTAGATCCCAAAATACATGAATCTGAACAACAATACAAGATTTATTCAGAATACATCACCTTTGCAAGAGTACAAGCAAGAGCAGCACCAGCAACACCGGCTCCAACGATAATGACGTCAGTACTTCCATCACTCTCCGTCAGCTGCAATCCATCGTCGCCGGAGTTATTAATACATTTCCGAGCAATCTCCTTCGATTTACGACGCGTGATGAGATTCAACCTCATAATGTAGAACAAAACGAAACCTAATAACAACACAACGGCGGAAGCAAGAAGACGATAGCTGTGATGAATCATCGACGGTGATTCGAGCTCCATGAAAGACAAAGGCGAAGAAGACTTGCAGGTGAGTCGTAACTCGTAACACGAGGTGGTATCTCTATCTATGAAAGAAGATTCGTTTACGTGTGGAACATTTTGTGTTAGGTGTTGCATTTTTGTACTCGGCTTATTTTGTACTCTTTATGTGCATGTGGCTTGCGAACGGTGAAAGTCAATATGTTGTTTTTTCAAAATGATTGTCATTTTATAAAAGTAATCTAAACACGTTTTTAAAACTTAATTTTAAAAAATTAATAAGTATATTTTAATTTAATTTATTATATAGCTTTTGTAGAAGACCAGAAGTCATAAGTTGATTAAAAAAGAAAAAAGAAAAATAGAATATAGTTAATTACGCGGATGGTCCATGTGTTATGCATCTTTTGTACTGATAGTCCCTAACTTCAAGAAATTATATCAGTGGCCAAACCGTTTACAAAAATGTCTTTTTACAAAAATGTAACATTTTTGTAAACAGTTTGGTCACCGATGTAATAATATGTTGATTTAATTAAAAAATAGTTGAAAATAAAGAAATAAATACAAAACACTTATTTCTGTAAATATTATTCAAATAACTCATTTTAGTAAAAAAATTTTCAATAACACTTATTTGGAAAAAAAAAAACTCCTTTTTAGTCACATCTACACCTTTTTTTAATTTTATTTTCCATCACATAAATAAATCAACAGAAAAAAAAAATTAAGTGGTTTTTGTTTAGGGAGTGGTTATTCTCAAATTTTTTTTCTTTTTATTTTAAAATCTCACCAATAAAGTATGTCTGGTATAAAACTACACGAGACGTGTATTCCCTTCTAATACCTATTTGACAATAATTGGTCTTAATAACTTATAAGACATATACGAGAAGTGACGGAGCTTGGACGTCTTGAAAGGGAGACGAAAATTTACATGACTTACAATACATGTTAATTTTTTAAAGCGAGTGGGGGCGAAACCAATATTAAGACAAAAATTAACCTTTTGGTCGAAAAATGAACACTACGAACGGAAAAAAGAGGGGGGTGGTCGCCCCTTCCGGCCCCTACAATCCTTCGTCTATGTATACAAGACCAATCATTAAAACTGAGAAATTCTGACAAATAATAATTGACATTTTATACTCTTTGTATGAGTTTATACGAGACGTATACGGGATGCGAGATTTGAGAGTTGGATGTGAGAATAAGAAAACACTTTGTTTAACAAATATGAAAGACCTTTAAGTCATAAAGTTACGTCGATAAAAAATGCACAATCATACGCAAAAGCAAACCTAAAAAATCGTTGCTTAAATATTTAAACGTGACTTACACTTGTTTAAAAAAATATCTTAAATTTTATTATTAAATAAATTTAACTTAATAACAAAAAACAAAAATCAAGTAAAGAAGGTAAATTAAATTTGAAGAACTTAAAAACAAAACAAATGCTGAAACAAATAAAATTTAAAATTAAATTTGAGGAAAAAATAAATAAATAATGAAAATCGACATCAGATAAGGAGAACAAGTGGTGAACCCTGGTTTGGTTGATTTAAAAAGAGCAAAGTGCAAAAAACTACCTATAAAAGAGGCCAGAATAACGTTCGAAATTTTTAGAAACTGATTTCACCAATACTGTAAAAACTTAATGTCTATTTTCGTCATTGCTTTAAAAAACTTAACACGTATTATCTTTGTGTCGTTTTAATTTTTTTTCACGATTAGTGTTAATTTTTTGGATAATGGTTATAATTTATTAAATTGTTTGATTAATATTGGATACAAAATCAATATGGAGTTTTTAAGTTGTAAAATGAAAATATTTTAAGAAAAACCCAAGTCACTTGTAAAGTTTCTAACCTAAAAAATAAAGAAGTTGGACTTAGGACTTACGGTTTACAAGAAAAGAAGAGTAGAAGACTTCTGTCTTCTTCAATCTTCGATAAGAACAAAGACACGCATTGAGCAGCGACAGTAATCAAGAGAGACATAAAAAAATGTTCAACTAGTGAGTCGGATAAACACTTAAGTTTTTGTTTGTTAAAAAGTATATATTTTTTAAGAAACATGTACGAATAATAACTTGAATTAATGTCAATAAACATTTAGGTCTTTATTGTTAAAAAATATCTGTATTTTATTGTTTGACACAGCTCGATCCGAATCGTTGATCTGAACATTTAATCCGAGATATAGGCGATTGAAAAAGACGTGAGTCCCATAAATTGTTGTCATCATCGTTATATTTTTCAAGTTTTGCTACTAATTGCTCGAGGTGTCTATGTTATTGATTGTTGCTCTCGCATTTGTTGAACATATATTACAACTAAAAAAGGTATGTCGTGCTTTACATTAGTTCTAGAAAGAGGTCAAGTTGTGATGCACTCAATCTTACTCACACATGCATATTACAACTAAATTGCGAAACTAATAAAAATCAGCCTAAATTTTGTAAAAATACACTTTAATTTATGCTCGTCCAAAAAATCTTTGAACGTACCATCCTTGAGCCATATTGGTGGATGTTTTTATTATATATTAAATGGCATATGTGATGTCCTTGAAAGTGGTCTAAGAAAATAACTACAAATACTAACCTAGACTTAACCTAATTACAACGAGTTAAAACCGAAAATCCTAACTAAACCACTACAACAGGCAAGTGCACCTATTAATTGTAGAATAGCTAATGAAAGTCCGGATATCGAACCCACGAGACACTGACTTAACGAAACAAGATTAGAAAATGATTTAAAACAAAGAGGGAGGTTTTTGAATAAAAATGACAATTCAATTAAACTAATTATCCTAATTAAATTAGAAAAAGCAATTTAACTAATATTTAAACCCTAAAACAGATTAACAAATATAATTAAAAGAAATGATTTACAGTTTAAGAAAAACCTAACCAATTGAGAAAACTCTACTTAGGTAGAGTTCCTGTTTGTGATTATTGACACTATTGACTTTGTTTGATATGATGGAACTAGGATCTTAAGCAGCAAAATATGGATAACCTAATGGATTCTGGATCAATTACCAGATATAACCAACTAAGAAAAAAAATAATTTTGCAATAAACACACTAGTTAATTGAATCACCTCCCGGATTTTTCCAATAACATTTTGTACTCAAATGAACAAGTCACATTCCTGATTTTCTCATTCCAATACACCAAAGATGCAAGAAGTAATCTTAGAATGTCTAATTTGACACGAAATGACAATAACACTAAGTC
Source organism: Mikania micrantha (assembly GCA_009363875.1). Taxonomy (NCBI): domain Eukaryota; kingdom Viridiplantae; phylum Streptophyta; class Magnoliopsida; order Asterales; family Asteraceae; genus Mikania; species Mikania micrantha. Next base: position 18,888,528 of record CM018682.1, on the reverse strand, counting down.
TTTCAATTAACCAACCCTCCCGGGTAATTATTATGAAAACCCTAATGCTAAAGATCACCTGACAAGTCTATCACCTTCCGTATTTCTAAACTTAGATACACAAAGAACCCTAAAAACATCAATTATATATTTTCCTATGGCTAGTGATATCAAACAAACCATAAACTAGTCATAACACCAAGTCGATGACCTAATACGTGTCTAACACTGAAAGACATTCAATAAACACGTATGGAACATGATATAAACTGATATAATTAAGATTAGATATGCAAAACTCATCAAAATGACAGAATAAGATCTGTTACAAAAGTGTTTTCCATCACAATTCAAAACAAAAGTCAATAGCCATCAATAATCATTCAAACATTCATTCTAACCTAAGTAGAATCAAAGAACTAGCCTAATAACATCATAATCAGTCAAGAAATCTCAGAAACAACAGAACAAGATGAAATAGAATACTGAAAATTAAGAACAAATGAGAACAAAGAGTGACCAAGATGATTTCACATGTAAACAAAGTCTTCTAGCCCTCCAATGCTTCCCAAATGCTTCCTCAAGCTCCTGAAATGCTCTTTTGCTCCAAAAATGGTCGACAATGATCTATGAAACGGCTGGGGAGTCTCTCCTATTTAATCTCGCTTGAATCTTGACTTTTTTCAAATTTTAAAACCTTTCACGTACCGCGGACCTATATTCAAAAACATATCGCGTACCGCGATGGACAAAATAAGCGGGGGAACTCCCGAATTACTTCGCGTACCGCTAAGGTCTTCTTTCTCCTCATCGCGTACCGCGATGACGTCAGAATCATTAAAACTTGTCTTTTTCTCTTGATTTCAACCGGGGCTCGATTCCTTCGGGTTTCGAACTCGATTTCCGCTCATTTCATTCGACAAGCCTGTAAAACAATAAAATGTAAAAAGAATTTAAAAATAAACTAAATTGACATATTTACAACTTAAAATTGACTCAAAACTATTTAAAAACCGGATGTGTTTTACAACCCATCAATATGTTATTTCTATTAACTTAACTTGATATTAATGAAGATAAGCTTTTCCGATATTCAATACATTATTATGGTATTAAGAAAGAAAAATATCTAATAAACTAGACATAATGTAAGACTAGTTTATTTAATAAAAGTTTACGTCTTTTAGAAAAAAAAAGGAGAGTGATTTAATTTCTAACAAGGGTGTATTTGATGTTTATATTAATCAAAGATTCGTTTACTTCAAAAGAAATTAAACCGATTAAGGCGAAGTTAATAGGATAAATGTCACTTTTAGGCAAGTGAATTTTTTTATATGCTTTCTATATAATCAAAATCCAAGCAACTTTATGTTTTTTTTGTTGTTTTTTTTTTATTTTTTTATGATAAGAATAATAAAGAATTAGTAGGTAGTAAAATCAAAATTAGCATGTGCTCCAATCTCCAAAAGAAGTTAAGGGGTTGAACCCTTACCTCTTTGTACTTTTCGTCCTCACAGTTTTGTGTATAGATTTCTTTGTGTATGACTATGATTTTTTTCCTTTCTTTTTCCTAATTTATTTTTTTGGCTTTTCTATGCTTATAAAATATGCAAGTTTTGACACAAAACCAAATAATTAAAAATATATGCTTAACAAACCATGTTAACTTGAAATCAAGAAGCAAGTCTTGTAGTTTTCCTAACCAAATTTAGTTTCTTGCCTTTTGCAAATTTATATTGTTTCGTTTAAATTAATCAATACCTTTTTAAATTATGTTTTCCTTTTGAAAAATAAAATATAATCTCAAAGTTAATGAAAACCAATTGCTCAATTCGAAGACGTCACTTTCCCTTCCTATGATTAAATTTTTGATATTTTTATCACATCTCCAACCTTTATGACCACTGTTATTTCTATCTTTTCTACAAACCACTGACACTTATTGTTTATTTATTTAGTATGTCGCTATGCTTATGTTTTGCTTGGCTTATAGCCATCGTCTATGAAAAAATTGAGACACTTTTGAGCGAATGGTCTTTTAGAAGCACTCTTATTTTATCCCATCGACATAGGAGTAAGGTTTGTCTTTCTCCGCTATTCATCCCCCCACACCCCACGACCATGCTGGTTAGTGAGACGTGACTGAGTATTTTGTTGTTTTTTTCCTATAAACCACCACTTATATTCAAACCAAACCCCAACGTCTAGTCACATATGTCAACTACGGAGTCGAACTGGACCCAAAAATTGTTTAATCTTTTTTTGAACAACACCAACCGAGTGTAACATCGTGTCATATGCACCACGACAACAGGCCTCGGAAGACCCATTCCTCAAGGGAGCGATATCCCGTTTTACCGGGTGTCACCCTCGGAAGAGCCGCACCTTATGTGCAGAAACCAACTATTTTGCTGTAAAAACTGCACCCCCTATCGGTTCAGAACCCGAGATTAAACTCAAGATTCCTCCCTCACCTGGTATTTATCAAAGTGCCACAAGTGGGAGTTGAACACTTGAACCCTTAACCTCCACATTGGAAGGTGAGTATTCTACCACAAGGATAACTTATATGGATTAATATCTAAACACCATATAATAGTGACTATTGAAATTCATTTTTGGTCTTACCGCCGGTCACCCGCAACACGAGCTTGGGTTTGTCTTATTTTTAGTGATAATTTCATATAATCCACTATTATCTTGTATAGTTACATAATTTATTTATTTTTATTGTATATTATTTTTAATTTTTTATGTATTAAAAACTTATATTTTGTTTGTTGAAATATGTTATTCTATCAAAGTACAAACTTGTTATTGATAAGCAAACATGATAACGAAGAGCTATTCTTCATTATTTTAAAAGTTCTGTTAGAAAAGCAATCTTATTGTCTAAATCTTTTAAATTTTGATAATGACAAAAATAAATAGCATGTACTAGTGATTAACAACAAACAATAGTCATATACTATTCAGTCATTAAAAGCATCAATTCAACAAATGACAAAGAACAATGCATAAACAAGAAAAGATATAGATAAATAAAGATCAAAATTGACCTACAAGAAGATCCTAAAACCAACAAAGAGGATTAAGACAAAAGCCAGTAAGATAAATATGTTGTAAGACAAAGAAGATGATCTTTCATCTTTAGATATGTTCATTTCCGGATATCTGAAACTTTAGGATGGTGATTTTCAATATCCGAATCCGTATTCGAAATTTTGAATTTGGATATCCAAACCAGGAAAAAAATTAAAAATTAAAAAATTACTTAGGATATTCAAAACGTATCCGAAATATTAAAAAACATCCAAAATATCCGAAAAATTATACGAAATACCCGAATATCAGAAAAATAATTATTTCAGATAGTTCGGACTTCCGAACTATGTGAAAATTTTCAAAACTAGTATAGGAACCCGAAATTCTAGATATCCAAACATCCAAATATCTGAATTTTTGGATATTTCGGTTCAGGTTTTCGGATATTTCAGTTTTTGATTTAGATACGAATTTTTTTGAACAGTGATATATGTTTGTATGTCGGTGGTCCCTATCATTTTAAAGAAACAATTACCGCAGCATACTCTCAATTGGAAAATCAAGAAAAGGACGCAGAGTAGATTAATTGACATCTGCTTGAATTGAACCTCTAAAATTTGGTTTTATCAATTCTTTACCATAAACTCTTAGTTGCTTGTTATTATCTTTCATATTATCAAAAAGATTTTCCACAACTTCATTTATAGTTTTCTAAGCAACTTTTTATTATTCATGCATCTTTAATGTATCTTTAATAAAGCAACTTTTTATTATTCATGCATCTCTAATGTATCATTAATAAAGCAACTTTTATCCTAAATAAAAAATTACCACCATGACCAGACAAACGAGACCGCGTGTTTGTAAGAGCTAGCAGAGTCACACACCATATCCCAACAACTGTACATAGCTTCCTCTTTGCGTAGGGGTCGAATCACTTCGCGAGTTTATAATCTGATATATGCAGTCTTACCATATTCCAATAACTAGTTGCATAACCTACAAGTCCAAAAATCATATAGATCACACTCATCAAGATCTCTCCAAATCGGTTGAATTGCATGCACCTTTGGCAAATATTTGTGAAAAAATGAAGAGGTTTGAGATAGCAGGTCAAGATAAGACAATGCAGGGTAGCATTTGCAATCCCAAGAAACCAAAACCTAAAAATTTCTCAAATTAAATATTTTCGAGTGTGAGAAAGATGATTTGGTCTACAAAGACTGAACAAGAAGATCCCAACTTGCAAATTTAACTCTTCGCATGGAGTGGTCGATGTAAACTGAGAAATGGTTCGGCAGCCAAATTTAGCTAGAAACAAGTGTATTTGCAGCCACATGAAACTTCCAACACTTCAGATTAATGGTGGGCAAAAAACCCAAAACCAACGACCCGGCCAAACAGGCTTCGGTGAAACCAATCCCAACCTGAGCTGAATCATCAGTTTGGGATCGTTTACCAATAGGTTGGAACTAGTTTCAGACCGGAAGAAAACAAACTGATTTAAGACCAGTTTCAAACCGATACAGCCTGATTTAAAACCAATCACTCCTCTCCAAAAACCGTTTAAAAAAACTACTACTGACTTTTATTGACCCAAACTGAACTGGTTTGGGCCAAAAGATCATTGTTCTATTGTGTGTGTGCGAGTGTTTTTTACTAAACTTGCAAATGCACGTATCTCAGCAAGGAGATGCATAACATGAACAAGTTGAAAATTTTCTCCAACTAGTGCCCGTATCATTCAGCTTTTAAAATCATTTAGGTTGTGAAATGCAACAAAAACATATGAAGAACATAATTATCCTTATGCCCCCTTTCGTTTACCGATAAGAAAACTACGGAAAAAATAATTATCCTGAAAGCGCAACGTAGTTTAAAATATTAAAAATCATATTCATGATTATTATTATTGCAACAAAAAGCTCTAAATCTTTATCCTAAAAAGCTCAAAAGTAGAACCTTTGTGTCTGGTAGATTACTAAAGTCACTTGGACTTAATAATGTTCTTCAGCTTCTCATTTGCTGCAACAAGTTCTGCTGATATGCCTGGTTCATTAGCAGAATGCCCAGCATCTGCAACCACCTGATTTCACAGCAAAAAATTCCAGTGAAAATTGCAACGCTATATAATTTGAAGTACTACGATTTGTACATCATAGAGAATTTGGTGATTGACCAGTGGTTATAGTAAAGAGTGCTTACATTAACCCACATGCAAAACTAAACTCAATTCTAGGATGAGTGGTGGTAGAATGAAGTGGATCATGCAATGAGTCAATAAGATTAACTTTTTTAACAAGGGTCAAAATGAGTTTAGAGTGGTGAGTTTACCCAAAACATTGCTTTCACAAAAAGTTTTCTTCAACAATTAATGTGTTATATAAGATGTAAACCAATTTTTTAATAAAATGGCTATTGTAAGCATTACACATACACTTTAGACAACTTCCACATCTCAAACACCCCCCTGTCCCCTCCTTTCAGGGGGCGCATTAATCAACATATAATAATCACATCCAGTAAATCTCATCGACTCACCCATATCAAAGCTATTTGTAAGGTGTGAGAGAGTTTGATGCAAGCAAAAACCTTACCTTTCTCTCTTGGGAAAGAGAGACTTCTTCTAGAAAGACCCCAGCTCAAAACAAATAAACCAAACACAAGCAAACAATAGACAACCATATTGTTTGGGGCATATAGAGATAAGGATGCATCAAGACGCAAGAAATGGCAGCATTATAAGTACCAATATATGTAAATATCATAACATCATAGCACATAGTATCATAAGACAAGCATATAGACATAAAATATAGTAAAACAATTGTAATCGGCAAAGTCCTCCTAAAATGTAGTAAGACAATAATAATCAGCAAAGTCCTCCTAAAATGTAGAGGGTTATAGGGCCCCTAACACAAAGCCACTATACATCCACACCTTCTCCTAAAAGTTCTTAATTTTAATCTTATACCTCTACGAGCTCTTATCCTAGACCACCGACCATGTCCTCATAGAGATGCAATTCTAGCAAATCTTGTCTAATTTGCTTATCCCAAGTTAGTTGGGTCTACCTCTACCAGTATTTGACCCCTTTTTTTATTTTTTTTATTTTTTTATTTTTTTATTTTTTATGATTTTACATATTTGATACATTATTAAAAACAAATAAAACCCTAGTTGACCATTCATAGGTAAATTAAAATTGCCTCTGCACTCTGCAGCTTGGAAGAAGAAAGTGCTTACCTTAAAGTCTGCCTCTGGCCAAGCTTTATGCAGATCCCATGCTGACATCATGGGGCAACAACAATCATATCTTCCCTGAAAAATCCAACACAAAATATAAATAAATAAATAAATCAAAACACACATTAAAAGCAGTTAATAGTTGATAAATGATGCACTTTAAACATTTGACCATTAACCAGAGTACCATACCTGTACAATTACAGCATTGATATGCTTGATTTTCTCAATATTATCCAACAGATATGAATCTGTGGAAAAGAATCCCTTATTTACAAAGTAATGGTTCTCAATCCTTGCAAAAGCCTGCATAATAATTTAACCCTTTTAATCCAAAACAATAAATTGGAATAACAAATGTATTATACTCTTATACCCACCCCCACATATACAGTAATGCTTTTCAAAAAAAAATAGATAGGCATAAGATGGATTCGTCTCAGGTCTTGAAGGGATGCAAACACTAATTGAAACCAGATCACATTGATTATACACACAAAATCTAAAAATCAAGCATCTAAGAAACACCCACAAATATTTGTGTATGCACACACTCATATAATAATCATGAACATAAAATACCAGTGAGAAATCATCATTGTCCCCTCTCTTAATAGTCTCTTCATTAGGTAGCAAATGAGCAGTCATCATTTCCCATTTGGTCCATGCCCTAGCAGCCTCATACTAACATCACACAATATTTAAGGCAAAAGTCGTTATACTTTTTGATTTCAGTAGAAATAATTAAAAGAAGAAAATTTTATAAACATAAAGTTTTAATTTTTAGTTCCTTTTAATAAAATTTTACTTGTGTGTTCAAGTCATCAGAATTTAATCTCTTGTGATAGGCCTTCACAAAGCAGTCTCTTTCAGCTTCTGGTATCAGATCTCTAAACGGCTCCCAGGCTGTTATGATTATAAGGAAACAATATGCAAAAAAATTTAGAAACTAAAGAGAAAGAGTTCGTTTTAGATTGTAAATTGGCAGAGAGGATACCATCAGGAAATATTGCAGCAGCGCCACCCTCATAAAACCAGTCAATTTCTTTCTTCCTCAATAAAAAGATCCCTCTTAGGACAATCCCGGTGACCTTATCTGGATGGGACTGACTGTATGCAAGAGCAAGCGTGCTTCCCCATGAGCCACCAAACACCTAAAAAACCTAAAAGGTGAGAGACATACATGACCCAAATTGAGCCAAGCCCGAGCTCGCCTCATTTGACTTAAAAGAGTTCAAGCTCTATATCTAAAGTTCAAGCTCAGCTAGTAAGTAATTTTTCAAGCTCAAGCTTGGCTCAGGCTCTACTCGTTTATTGTTCTTAATTATTTAATTAATTTAGTTACATGCATGTGTGTGTACACGCACACATTATAATTATAATTATAATTATGTATGGCAAAATATATATCTAGTTATTTTAATCATAATTATATACATAATAATACTTAATATAAAAAAATATTATATTTATATAGATAATAGGCATTTTTAGGCTCACGAGCCTAGTCAAATTCATCACATGAAGCTCATGCTTGTTTATGAAATGAGCTCCAATTTAAGCACGTGCAAGTTTAAGTTTAGCTTGATTCAAGCTTTAAGGAAGCCAATCTCAAGTAGCACGAGTGGCTTGTTTGTACCCTCCTAACCAAATTATTCAAAACAAATAAAAATCAAACCTGCCATTCAGGAATTTGAAGGTGTTCTCTTAGTTTTTCAATATCTTTAATGAGATCCCATGTTGTATTCTCCTCCAAACAAGCATGGGGCGTACTCTTACCAGCTCCTCTCTTGAACAACAATAATTTTATAGTGAATTTACTTTCAAATCATTACTATTTAGCAGAGGGTTTAATAACAAACCTGATCAAAGAGAATAATTTGGTAAAATTCAGGATCAAAAAATCTTCTATTACTTGGTGAAGTTCCACCTCCTGGACCCCCATGGAGAAATACAACTGGCTGCAACCCATAAAATATCATAAACAAACTTGCATGAAACGAATTGTGTTGCAATTTTGCAACAAAAAGATCAGATTGCCAAAATTTAGAAGATGGCATTTAAATCACACCAGATTTCCAAATATCTTGGCATGAATATGACCATATCAAACCAAAAAAAATATATTGTTTTATTTATTATTGAACCAGGGGTCTACATGAAAACAACCTCTCAATCCTTAAGAATAGAGGTAAAGTTTGCCTACAACCCACCCTCCTTATATCCTACAAATAGCCATGCTATGAGTGAAATTTACTACGCATAGTTGTTTATTATTGTTGTTATCATTTTTATCGGTATCCATTGCATACAACAAGCCAAAAATGTACCAGATTCAAAGTTTTCTTAATCACATTGCGTTTAACAATAAACAAGTAGCACATATGTAACTCTAAATGTATTAAGAGGTGTGTGGGTGTGCGTTTTCAAAGATTATGTGATTAGTGCTTAAAGCTAGGCATAATTAGGTAACTTTATATTGTGGGGATGTATGGGATTGCTTATTTAAACAACTTATCTATTTATTGCTTATTTGAATCTTTGGATGAAGAAAGTGGTTATGCTTAGCTACTTGTGATAGGGTTAAATAAGTTGTTTCAATAGGCAATTTGAGTTTGCTTAATTCAAACTTATTATTTATGTATGATTAAGGGGATGTTTGGGATTGCTTATTTTGAAGTTTTTATATGTTCTTTAAATGCCTAGCTATGTTTGGTAGTGTTTATAAGCTTAAAAATAATGGCAATTGCATATAATCCCCCTCTAAACTTGTAAATTTTACATATTTCCACAAATCATAAAAAGCATTGTACATTGTGTATTAAAAAGTTGTATTTTAAAAAACTATGCAATTTTGCAAGTTTAGAGGAGGCTATATGCAATCCATTCTAATGCAACAAATAAGCAGTTTTCAATAGGTGTGGCAATTCTTGGCATGACACAATTATAATCAGGTTTTGGATGTCACCTGTGACCCTTTCAATAAACGGTGATGTCCAACTTGACCTCTTTAACCTGTTTGATCAAATGGGTCCATATCTACCTGCCAACAAGCCCAAAACATCAAACGGTTTGACCCGTTTGGATAAATGGGCTAAACGTGTAAGTGATTTTGTTCAATGCTTCAAGCCTTCAACCCGCCAACTAGGCATGATTGACACCCTTCCAACTAGACAAGACTGACGCCCCCAAGGCTTTTTAAGAGAGTTGTTTTAAAACTATGCAATAAATACTCAAACAAGCAGATTAAGCACTTAACAATCAGATTAAGAACTAGACAAAACAATCCAAGCTAAACACGATACAAATAGCAAACTTTCACACGTGAAACTAATAAACTAATTCAAATAACGTAAAGATCACTAACATGACCAGAAGGATTCCCAGATTGTTCCCAATAAATTGTATGAACATCAGAAACTTTTAAAAACCCAGTAGCAAATGGCTCTATCTGTTCGTAAAGATTCCTATTTAACTCTTGAACATCGTTCTTTAAATCCATTGATTCTGTAATCAGCTGTATTGGTTCACTCCTATTGCAAGAATTCTGAACCCTTAACACAAAATTCTTTCCTCCTACAAAAAACCGACAATTTTTTTTTGATCATTAACGAAGCCAAATGAAGATTTTGGTCTTTTCACAAATTCACCCCCAAAATGAAAGATTGCGAACAAATCAACATGAACCCATATGGGTTTCTTCCAATAAAGTAATATAAATAAAAGGAAACCTCTACAAACAACAAGTTCTTGGGATCAAACACGTCTTTCAGGATGGAATCTTGACATGCATACATACATAGATAAATATATATACATACACACACAAAGAGAGAGACCTGTGATGGGGTTCTTGCATAGGGGAAATGTGAATAAGAATCGAGAAAAGATGGAACGTTGACTTGCAGTGAAATGAGGGGAGAGAGTATTTTGGAGAAGCCCTAATTTCATGGGCACCGATAGAACGCCCAATCATGAAACGCCCAAGTGCCCAATTATCATGAGGTTTGGTTTGTTCAAATTTTTTTTTGAACGGCGAAGGTCTCAATCGTGTGAACCCACTGTTTCCAGGCCATGTCACCAAGGTCTAGTTACCTGGACCTCCCATGAGCCACCACAACCACCCCAAGAGGAAACCCCACTGGGAAAACCCCCTGACCCCCCACAGACCCCTTTTTCGCTGCGGGAGGGATTTGAACCCAAGACCTCCCATTTGGAAGACTCTTGGGGTACCATTGAGGCAAAGCCTCTTTGGTGTTTGGTTTGTTCAAATAAGCTAGAAATTTATTTGTTTGTTTATAACTAGGGGTTACCGCGCGTTGCCACGGGTACTTCGTCACGATTTCGTGTATTAAAATGTAAATATGTGTTGTCACTATGACGTAAAGCCTTAAAGGGTAACCACTGTAAATGTGTCCGCTATGCCGATATGAATATTCGATTATGATAACGTTAATAACATAAGATATCTTTGTCTTTCCCTTCACACATTTCTTGAATCACATATGTACTTGTAGAAACAACAAATAAAACAACAAAGAAAAATACGGCTAAGCAAAAAAAATACTAATTAACGGAAGAACAATAATAATGGTAGTGAAATCTGAAAAAGAAAAAAACGATTATAGAAGTGGCAAGGAAAAACATTGTGGAAATAATACGGTCAGTGGAAGCATTACAAATGTAATGATCTTATGATTAAGAACATCAGGATGAAATAACCATACGATGAACAAATGCAATTAATCATAACGAATACATAATCAAATAAGTCATATCGTAAGAAGATACCCATTTTGAGCACAGAACAAAACAAATGGTATACACAAGCTTGGGATAAGGGTAAAGTTTGTGTCCATCCTTCCCTCATGCCCTACTGAACAGTGGGAATATACTGGGTATGTTTGTTTGTTTGTAACACCTTCATATCCGTTTATAAACTTAATGTATAAGCATGATTTGAAAAAAAAAATGATCTCAATGTAAATCAAAGTTTCAATTTTTGTGAATTATTTGCATCTTCTTCGTTACTAATTTTCAACATATTAACATTTAGTATATAGTTCATCCAACATACACGTTAACACATTTTGTTAATTTTCAAAAAACAACGTGTGCATACACCTAAACTTCATATGTACCACTAACTACTACCTTTAGCATTGTATATATAGCCTTTTTCGTTATCTGGCCATCTTATACGTACCACCGATTATCAACAAACCTTATTATGAAGATAATTTAATAGTCTTACCTTAGACGGTAGTTAGAAAGGAGATTTCAACAAAAAAAAGTGCACTGTCGGAAGTCGAATCACCACGATCATGTCTCCAATGTCCGTGGTGGTGATACGTCCGACAGTGGCTGCTCGTCGTATCCTCTTTGATTGCAATTAGTAGTTGTTTATGCTGGTTTAGAAGAAGACAAAGTGATCGACAGGCTTCTCACCGGTTGAAAGTTTTGGTTGTTGTTATTTTGGTTTCCAAGCAAGTTTGTTGGGGGAAAGAGGTTCCAGACACAAGTGGTCGAAAGAAGTTACTTGTATATAACCGGTTGTTGAGCTGCAATGAATTCACAACCGATAGTTGAAATAGTGTATATTCACTTTCTTTGATTATATGTGTGGGCTTCAAGGGCAAAGTAAAATTGCACTAATTTTAACGTTATTTTACTTATTTTGTGAAAATAGCGTTAAAAATGTTGGGATGATAAATTCCAAACGATAACTTTGAGTCGGGGACTCTTTTGGAGCAGCCTCTCTATCCCAACTGGGATAAGGGTAAGGTTTGTGTCTATCAATCCTCCCAAACCCTACAGAAAAGTGAGAATATGATGAGTAAGTTTGTTTGTTTGTTTCAGTTTCTTTGATGAAAATGGCCGGCCAAAATGATCGGGTTTTTTTTGCCTTCAATGACAATTAACAATTAATTGACTGAAGCTTTCAACATCTTAAACGAGGTCTTCAATATGAGGTTGTTTCCTCATATTAAAGATAACAAATTTGAAATTTGATTCAAAATTCAACATCAAACTTTAAATCAAATCGAATTTGATTTTGAAAATTTAAGTAAAATTTCAAATTAGTGAGATTCACCAAAGATTCATGCAACATATCAACACAATTGTGTTGATGCGTATGTATGTGTGATTGATAATACAACACACTCCTAAAGAATTCCCTTTAACTAAGCCTACATTTTCGCTATACAAAATTTAATCTTGACAATGTTGATGGCTATACAATGTGTGATTGAGGCTCGATTTCTTCCAACATTTTCACTACGATTCTCATCGATGGTCTTTGTGCAGGTAACCTCATTGTGCAACGTATCGCAATGGCCAACACCTTAATAGCATTTCTTTTCGACTCGTCTGGTATATTAGGGTCGACCAACCCGATAATGTTGTCATTGCCTCTCATTTTTCCATGAACCCAGCATACAATATCTTTATTTTCCCCAAATTCAGGTTCCACTGGTTTTTTTCCAGTTATCAACTCCATCAAAACAACTCCAAAGCTATAAGTGTCGCTTTTCTCGGTCACTTTAAAAGTATACCCGTATTCTATAAGTTAAAAAAACGAAAATTTATTCAACTTATATAAAAAAAATTAAAAAAATAGTGTTTGAAGGTAGAGACTTACCAGGAGCAATGTAACCATATGTTCCTGTTATAAGGTGTGATGAGTTTATGACCTTATTTGTTTGCATAATCTTTGCAAGTCCAAAATCAGCTATTTTTGGCTTCATTTCCTCGTCCAACAAAATATTGCTTGATTTCACATCACGGTGTATCACCGGCTGGTTACACCCATGATGTAGGTACTCCAGTCCCTTGGCAGCCCCTACCACGATCTTGTATCGAACGTTCCAATCGATTTCAGTCTTTCGATTCGTATGCAGTTGATCATATAAACTACCATTCGGCATGTACTCATAAACAAGCAAGTTCGAGTCATCATTTGTAATGCTACAATACAACTTCACCACATTTACATGTCGAATCGAACTTAAAGTCGCCACCTCGGCATCGTACTCCAGGCATCGGCTCGTATGTTTGGGTAGTATTGTGGTGCTACTCGAGTAACCTCGATGGTCAGTCGAGTCTAGACCGGATCTCCACATGTGCTTCACGGCTAACCGCATCCCACACCCTAACTCAACTTTATAAACATTTCCTGACCCACCCTTTCCGATCAAATTGTCCGGATTGAGAGATCTGATTATTTCATCTTCATTGAAACTAATGACATGAAATTGTTTCATGTCCCATGAAAAACCTCGATTTGTTAGGTTTTTACGCTTTTTTGCATTCAACTTTACAACAAGAAAACACACTATGGACGTTACTAACACAAATGCACCTGCAATGAAACAATACTTAGCTACTCCTAACCCGCTCGAGCCGTTCGAATCCGGTGAACACCGCGGCAACACCTCGACTAGACTCTTATCGGCACATAACCCTGGATTCGCGACAAAACTACGACCGTTCGTCTCCGCTAATAAAGCCTCCGGCACCCGGCCTATCAACATGTTGTTAGACAGATCAATAAGGTTTAGCTTCAAGGATGACAAACTTTCCGGAATGACTCCGGAAAGTTTGTTACCGGACAGATTCAAAGAGTTCAAATCCGGTAATGAACCAAGAGTCACCGGAATGTTGCCGGAGAGGGAATTTCCGGCAAGGTTTATATCGTTGAGAGAAACACATGAACCAAGAGACTCTGGGATCCTTCCAGAAAAGAAATTGTTTTCAAACTGAAGACTACTGAGTTTCTTCAGCTCACCAATCCTTGCCGGAATTCCACCGGAGAACTGATTATACATCAACTTGATTTCCACCAACGATGAAACTTCTGATAATTCCTCCGGCAACTCTCCGGAAAACCGATTGTTGGATATAATTAGTTGTGATAATAACTTAGCCTCACCAATATTATGTGCCAGTTCACCTTCAAACTGATTCATTGCAAGATCAATCATTTTTATATTCTCCAAACTCCAAATTCCATCGGGGATTCTGCCGGAAAGTGAGTTATTGCTTAATCTTAATCGTTCCAACGACGAACAGTTCGCATAAGTCTCCGGCAAGCCACCGGTGAAGTTGTTTTGAAGCATTAAAATATCATAAATTTTCCCATTTTTGCACATTTCCGGTGGGATCGAACCGGATAACAAATTCTCCGATACATCAATGAATTCGAAATCCGCCCACGAACCTATTTTCTCCGGCAATTCTCCCGTGAACTTGTTACTGTAGATTGAAAACGCCTGTAAGAACTTGAATTCTCCAAACTCCACCGGAATCCCACCGGAAAACTTGTTCTGAAACAATTGTAAAGATTCCATACGAGTCATGTTTCGTAACTCGGAAAGATCACCTTCAAGACTGTTGTTTGAAACATCAAGTTTCGAAAGCATAACCAGGTTTCCGAACCCAATAGGAAGAATCCCAGTGAGCCGATTGTCGTAAAGCTCGAGCTCTTGAAGATTAACGAGTTTCGTTATCCCCTTCGGGATTTCTCCAACCAGATAATTGCCGGAAAGTTCAAGTCTTTGTAATGAATGAAGGTTTCCGATTGCTTCTGGTATCGTCCCTTCAATGCTACAGTTCGTCAAATAAAGAATTTGCAGGTTCTGAAGGTTCAAAATTTCCGTCGGAAATGGAGTATTTTCAAACGGGTTATCTCCTAAGCTCAAGTAAGTAAGGTTCGTAAGGTTTTGAAGTGATTTCCATGGAAACCAGCCGGAAAAACCAGAGAGATTCAAATTAAGAAACTGTAACTGAGTTAACGAGGATATCTCCGGGAACTCGCCTGAGAAATAGTTGTATCCGAGATCAAGATGCTGCAGATACGTGCAGGATGATAACTTAGAATTACTGATGGTACCATGCAAATGATTTGATCCGAGTGAAAGTTTTTGGAGCGATTCAAGAGAACAAATTGAATCAAAATCAACAGTTCCGGTGAGTTGCTGTTGTGGAAGATTGATTTCTTTGACGGTGTTGTCGCCGGAACAGATGATTCCGGTGAAGTTGCAAACTGGGTCGTCCTCGTTCCATGTTGTGAGAGCTAGTGTGTTTGAATCTGATAAATACGTTTTGAATTTGAGTAGCGTTTGACGTGGGTCAGATTGAGAAGATGATGGGGTGATGATGAAGAAAATGAGAGACAGAAGGAGGATGTAAGCACCGGAGACTGTCGCCGGCGACATTCCGGCGGTTGGAAGAGGGTATGATTAAAATCGATGACGGTTGAACTCTGGAAGTGAGTCGTTAAAATTCGAACATATTTGTATGTTCAATAAAATATATTTTTGTCATGCTGATCATCTTAGTTCCGTAACTGGTTATCCAAAGTATGGTCGAGTCGTTATGACACATTGACATTGAGCTTACTTCATTTTAAAATAATAAAAATAAAACATAGCCAAAATTAATTAAATAAATAAACATCATACATACTTCATTCAGTTAACCTTAAAGTCCTACAAATTCAGCTTACTGATTGGGGTTCCACCTTATGAACAAGAGGTTATGGGTTTGAGTCCTGTCATGGGTGATTTAAATGACATTCAGGTGAGAGAAACACTCTTGAGCTTAATCTCGAGTTTTAGACCTATGGGGAGCGAGAGTTTACCCATTCCACGTGGGTTCCTGCGCATCTGGTGTGACCGCGTCTTACCTCTGCCCAGTGGGCCTACGTAGTATGTAGGATCGTCGCCGTTAAAAAAAAACTAACCTTGAATAGTAAGATGAGTAGCGTATGATTAAAAATCACATGTTACAACTAAAACACACGTAGAAAACATGCTTATATCCCGTACGTTGAGGTATAAAAATTAAAAAAAAAACTAATTTAATAATAAAAAAACGAAGAAAACTCAAAGTAGTTATATAAAGTTTCATGTGTCTTCAGTCGGTGTCAGTTTCATTATTCACTGTATCAACAAGTTGACGTTACTAGATATAACAAACGATTATTATTATTTTAATTAACAAACAAATGTATTGAGGAAAAAAAATACATTTTATATATACTAAATTAGATGAATTATAAACTTTATAAACTTAAAGAAGGTCAAATCGATATTTTGTTTCACATGAATGAATCGCGAAATAATTCCTGGAGAAAAATTAAAAAAAATATTACAAATGAATATATAAAAGAAAATTAGACTATACACACACACTACATGGAATAAATTCTAAATTTCAAATAGTTCACATACAATTTATTTTAATTTGAAACAGGTTTTTAAAAATGACCTATTTAGATCGAAACTAATTTTGCTTTAAACTCATTTTGGCTCGTTTTTATCGTGACCCTAACTTGTTCTTATATGTTACCCAATTTGACCCAACACACTATTTTGCTGTCTTAATTAGGCAGGTTAAAAATGTAACTTAAAAAGGTGATTTTTTTTTTTTGCGTAATTTAAACCATGCCACAAATCCTCATTAAGTGTTAGATTTGAAGTCTACAATTTTTGACATTTTTTTTAACTTTTTATTATTATTTTTTATTTATTAGTGGAAATTGTGGGACGTGTGCCGTCCAGTTTTGACGGAGTTGGTCGGAAACCAAGCACATGGGCGGTTCTGTTTACTTACGTCAGTTAGTAACGAAATTCAGGCATTGGGTCCATGCAAAACCACCTTCGTGGAGTCTTCTCCTTTTGGTTTCTTTCTGCGTTTCAATAATCAATACTTTTCTTAAAGTTCCTTTTACATGTTATTCAACAAAAAAATAAAATAAAAAAAAACAAAAACATTTTTGTTAGTTAATGTTTTGTTTTTAGTTGAAAGAAAAGTAATATTTTGTAATTTGTTTATTTGCCAATATCTTTATCAATCAATACATACCAATTTAGTTCTAAATTTGATACTTTTGGTTAGTCGTATAGAAGTTTCTAGCTACACATGTCATGTTTTTAGAACACTTTAATTTGTGTTTCCTGCTTCTCTCTCCCATTAAATACATTTCATATTAAATACATTTTTTATACATTTTTAAATTAAAAATATTTTTAGTACATTAAAAATATATTAATATTAAAAAACATACATTTCAAAAAAATCAAATTATTATAAAAAATATTTTTTTTGAATGAAATGTATAAAGTAACAAACTTTGAAAAATTTAGTATTCAAAGAATAATACAATTATTACTTAAAGTATTAAATTACACAAAATTTTAAGAATATTTCGTATTATAATTTAGATTTACAATGATAACTATTATTTATATTTTTTATTCAACCCGTGTAGTACACGGGGTACTAACCTAGTATATTATATATACAACATTATTGTTTTATAATAAATTAATCATATTACAAAGAATAATATTGATTTCAAAAAATATGTTCATCAATTAACTTTTAGTGATTCGGTTTTGATTTGTTTATTGTGAATCTAGATAAATAATTCTGACTTTGTAAAGTTTTACCATAATGATAGGTTTTCTTCGGGATTGATGGTGTACGAACTTCTTTTTGATTACGTGTCAGCGAACCAACCGTATCCGTAAAAAAAAAGAAATTCAGAAAAATAATCGATCTGATGATTTTATATTTTTGTTATATTTCGGTAAGAAGCTCTATCTAAATGTAGCAGGTAATTAGTTAACTGATTTACTAGTTATTTTATTTGGAGTTACTATATTCAATTCAAAATCAACTTCTAGAACTCTATTAGGCAATTATCAAGTTTTAAACAAAATATAGCGTTAAAGAACATATCACAAACTCCAGAGTGAAACATATGTGGGGCGTCTAAAAATTTGGTATAAATTTAAATCCAGCTTAACATTTTATAAACACTACATATTGTTAAAAAGCCAAAAAGATTTGAGGAAAAAAAATCAACTTAGATGCAAAAATAAAAAATAAAAAAAATCTAATTGTATCCTTAAAAAAAAGCCTAATAATATTCTCAAACCAAAAATCGAACCGAATTGTGAATTAGGTTTTTAGCTCGGTTATTAGATATGCATTATTTAAAGTTTATTCAGTTAACTAATTTAATTAAATAACTAAGTATGCTTGCAAATCAATAAAAATATGGCATATGACAAAAGTTAAATTTGAATATGAAATTTTGGTACGATAATTGCGGTTGTGACAAACATCTAGAAAAACAAATATATATGACAACACTTTTGGTTGAACTCTCAAAATAATTAATGTATCATTAATCTAATTGTGTTTTGTTTTATATCTAACAAGTTAAATTTGATTAACATGTCAAATCACGAAAGTTTAAAATTCAATAACAATATTCAATTTTGACTATTTGAAAATTATGTAAGAAAAAAACAATGTCTATGTATTTAGGTATTTTTTGTAACGATTATATGACATCTGTCTTATAGACAATATTTAAATTTCTAATTATTATTTTCTAGATAATATTTAAATTTGCAGTTATCATATGTAAACACTTATTACAACGCACAATTTACGGGTTTGTGAAGGAAAAAAAAATTGAGCTAAAAATTACTTAAAAAGCAAACAAATGAGGCTTAAGAGTTAGGGGTATTAAGGAAAACCATTCATGGGTTAAAGTTATCAATGCAATTCATGGTGAGATGTGTTACCATAATGCCTATCAACAAAACTTATATTAGGGTATGGAAGAATATCATTAGTATAGAGAAGGAATTTAAAAATCACAGTATTGATATAGAACAAAACATCAAAAATTTGAAAGTGTTATTGAGAATAGGGTTGTAATCGAGACGAGACGAGTCGAGCCAAAATTTCTTTCGAGCCAAAAATTTTGGCTCCAGCTCGGCTCATAAAAAACTTTGAACCACCAGCCAGCTAGTTTTTTTTTGTTATTTTATTCCACTTTACATATATATATATATATATATATATATATATATATATTATACATGTGCATTAATTTGTATAAATATGTGTATAAGATATTGTATATACATAAAATATACATATATGCGTGTGTATATATGTGTATGTGCGTATTATAATATATATGTGTGTATATAATTATATATATATATATATATATATATATTAAAACACGAGCTGAGCTCGTTTTTAACGAGCTTTTTTTGAGCCAAGTCTTATTCGAGCTTTTTTCTAGCAGTCTCGAGCTTTTTAAACAGCCCTAATTGAGAACAGAACAAAAACTTGTTTTTGTCTATATTCATGAATAGATTATAGAACTTTAAAATAGGAGTTGTTGACATTATATCCATCAACAAAAGAGCCATGGTGGTAGATCTGTATGTATATTAATTAGAGCAGGTGGAATGAAAAATCCCATGGAAAACATTAGTACAACTGGAGGAGGAGAAATTAAATGGTGAGTTCATCTTGTATACTTTTGAAATTCATCTCAACTGTCTCGACGGATAAACAAGAATGTGTAAATGACGAAGATGCAGAATTTTCGATTGGATTGATTCGACAGGACCTCAGTGTACCTGATTTGGAGCATGGGTAATCAATGTTCAAGTGGATGAATCAAGCAGTTTCAAAAGCTTAGTTTTTTACATGAAGAGCTTTAGAAGGAAAATTTGTTATTTTAGAGACAATGCCTAATTAAAAGGTGTGGTCGCAATGTTTTGTGTGCTAATTGTGGACTCAAGACAGAGGAAGCTGATCAAAAATGGGTTTACTGTCTTCATGCTTGGGATGTTTGGTGGCAAATATGCATATGGATCAAGATTCAAATCTCATCAACATTTCAATAAAACAGATGATGGTGCACTTTGAAGACCAAAATGGTACGAAGACTTGGAGGAAAACTATTCACCTAATCTTCATCGTCACATTATGGATTCTATGGACTGAGAGGAAAAACAAGACATTTTACATTATCTTCATCAATACAGAAATATGCTAGCGCGATAAAAGAGACATCATTCTCATAGATGTCAAATAGATCGAAGAATCCAATGGGAGAGATGAAAGACGTTCAATGTTACCAAGATGCTTGTATAATTTTGTGCGGTGGTTTTATGTTACCAATTATGGTATCTGTCTTGGCATCTAATTAGCTACTTGCTAGTGAAACTTTTCGTTAGTTAGAAATAAAATCTCGCTTGCTAGTCAAATAAAAACTAAATATTCTAGCAATACCATCATTTAATACTTGAAACATATACAACTAAGTATTGACATATTACTCATAAAATGTATGACCAACAAAATACAATAGAGGGATACATAAATTTAAGATGGATTATTGTAAAATTAGATGACATGGTTGTTTAAAAGAAAACTAAAACAATCTATGTGATTTCTTTGTATTTTTTTTTAATTAAAACTCTTTTTTGTATTTGATCTAAGCATATTATTTAGGAATTTTAGGACATTGAAATTGAACGCATAGAAATACCAAGAAGCAATTATTTTATGATGCAAGTAACGTTAAAACATAGAAATGTCTCCTCACATCGACAATGACCATCAAGAATTTTGAAGCACATCGTGAACAATCGTTGCATGCCATTCTCTCAAATCCTTTTTATTATATTTAGTGTTATAAGATTGATCTTATTGTACATTTATGACGTAGCCATGTTTCACTAAAAGAAACAACGAAAATAAAATATACAAACCTTCAAGATTATTATTTCATCTTTGAACTCTTATACATAAACAACAACGTAAGAGTTAAGTTAACATAATAGTTAAAGATGAAATAATTACAGGTGGAGATGGTAAACACCAACATTTTATCATCTTGTTTGGTTATTTTTTGTTAATTTTTGCTAGATAAGAATATTGTATAATTTTAATACTAAACTATTGTTTATTGCAAACCTCATATGATGAAACACTACTATGTACACATCCAGATATCATTAGATTTCTAGCCCTTTGACGTTTGGTTTTTAATGACGATATACACTTGCTTCTAAGTTCTATCAATGCAGCCCTGAGGTTTAAATAACTAACGGTTTGGTCCTATGGTTTAAACAAGTAACGATTTTGGCCCCCAATCATAGTTAAGTTTAGGGGCCAAAACCGTTAGAATAGTTAGGTTTGAAGGTCAAAACAGTTAGTTATTTAAACCAAAGGAGCTGCATTGATCGAAAATTCTATCTTGGGTTGAATAGTTAAAATACTAAAACCACAGGAGCCAAAACCGTAATTTACTCTTAAAAAAACCTATGTGAAATCGTGTTTTGTACATGTGACTGCTGCTAACTTTCACGAACTATATTATGAACGATTGTATTTATGACAGAATTTGAACTTTACCATGAAACATGGTTACATATATTTGTTATCCCCATGCATTTGTTGGTTGTACGAAGTAAAAGAAGAGTCAAATATTAGTTAACATAAATATTTATTATTTATTGATTTGCATGTTTATCTTTGTATACTCTCAGATCCTATTGTTTAGCATTAGATCCTACTTCGTTGTATGTTAGTTCCTACCCTTAAGGGTCTTACTGTGTATTTATTTTGACCATCATCAATGAGAACTTCAATTGATTCCAAATCTTATATGGTATCACAGCCTGGTTAACCCTAAACCACCGTCTTTTTCCGGCCGCCCCTTTTCCATCTCATCATGTCTACTGTTAACTCCTCCACCTCCGACCCCATCCTCACCATTCCAGTCGCACCAACCTCCCTCACCATTGTCAACTTTCCCACATCCCTCAAACTCACTTCCACCAACTACCTAAGTTGGAAAACACAAATTGAGGCTCTCCTTCATGGTTTGGATCTTTACAAGTTCATTGACGGATCCACCACCCCTCCCCAACCCACTGTCGCTGCCAATGGCATCTCCACTCCTCACCCCGATTATTCCACATGGTTTCGTCAAGACCGGCTCCTATTTGGAGCCTTAGTCGGCAGCCTTTCTTCCTCTATTGTTCCTCTCATCACCAATGCTCCCACCTCCTTTGATGCCTGGAAAATACTTGCTTCCACCTACGCTTCCCCTTCTCGTGGCCACATTAAACAACTTCAACACCGATTGAAACAATCCTCCAAATCCCACGACCAAACTATTACCGACTACATGCAGTCCATCAAAACTCTTGTAGATGAACTATCTATCCTAGGTAAACAGTCCGATCCCGAGGATATTACCGACATCATCCTTCATGGCCTTGACCAAACCTCATACAAATCGGTCATTGATGCGGTTCATGCGAGGGACAATCCCATTTCTTTTCATGAACTTCATGAAAAACTTATCAACCACGAATTAGCCTTATCTCAAATCCCATCTCCAACTTCCAACTTACACCAACCTCCTACTGTCTTTGCCACCCACACTAAACCACCTTCCAAACCATGGACCCCTCGCCCCAACCAAAACCAACCTGGACTGTTACCTACCCCCAATCACTCTTCTTCTAAACCTTTCTTGGGTAAATGCCAATGGTGTTTTCTCAAGGGCCATTCTCTCACTTCTTGCCCAGCTTTTAAACGCCAACATCCTCACATTTCTTTACCCTCCTTTCCCAAAACCAGCAACTCCAAACCTTCTGCTCACATGATGGACCTTCAACAACCCCACAACTCATCTGATTGGCTATTTGATAGTGGAGCATCCCACCACATCACAAATGATTTGCAAACTCTCTCTCTACACGCTCCATACGATGGAACCGAAGAACTTGTAATTGGTGATGGTTCGTCCCTTCCTATTACTCACATAGGTTCTTTATTCATTTCTTTATCTAATACTTCTTTCAAGCTTACTAATGTTCTTTGTGTTCCTTCCTCTTCTAAAAACATTATTTCCATTTCTAGACTTCGTCTTGACAACCACATACTAATTCAATTTTCCTTGTCTACCTTTGTTATCAAGGATCGCCTAAACCACCAAGTCCTTCATCAGGGAACAAGTAATCAAGGTCTCTACACCATCAGCTCCACCATATCACCTTCTGCCTTTCACATGCGGTCAAACAACTCCTCACTTTGGCACCACCGCTTGGGACACCCGCATTCCAAAGTTATCCAGCATTTGTCTTCTGTCATTTCTTCCATTAGATCTAATTT
Source organism: Mikania micrantha (assembly GCA_009363875.1). Taxonomy (NCBI): domain Eukaryota; kingdom Viridiplantae; phylum Streptophyta; class Magnoliopsida; order Asterales; family Asteraceae; genus Mikania; species Mikania micrantha. The sequence continues at coordinate 18,865,242 of CM018682.1, read as the reverse complement.
TAATTCTTGTAATTCTTGTTTGATTAATAAAAGTCATAAACTTCCTTTTTATGTATCTTCTTTAACTTCAAATGCTCCTTTACAATTACTTTTTTCTGATGTTTGGTCTTCACCAATTACTTCGTTTGATGGCTTTAAATATTACATAATTTTTGTGGATCATTTCACTAAATATATATGGATATATCCACTCAAACACAAATCCGACTCTTTAACAACTTTCATTCACTTCCAACGGTTAGTTGAAAACTACTTCAACACAAAAATCAAACAACTTTTCTCTGACAATGGAGGCGAATACATCAAACTTGCTTCTCACCTTGCTTCTTGCGGCATTTCCCATCTTACCTCACCTCCACACACCCCCGAACACAACGACTTTGCGGAACGCCATCACCGTCACATAGTTGAAACGGGTCTCACTTTACTCTCTCACGCACAATTACCTCTTAAATTTTGGCCCTTTGCCTTTACCACCGCCACTTATCTTATCAACCGCCTACCCACCATCACCCTCAACAATGACTCACCCTTTTCCCGTCTCTTTCACAAACTACCCAACTATGACAAGCTCCGTAGCTTCGGGTGCCTTTGTTACCCTTGGCTACGACCCTATACCACTCACAAACTCCAAAGCCGATCCAAACCTTGCATTTTTGTTGGTTACTCACCCACCCAAAGTGCCTATCACTTACTTGACCCTCAAACCAACAAAATCTACACTTCCAGACATGTTCAGTTTGTTGAATCCCAATTCCCCTACTCCTCCTTAACAAAAACTTCACCTCCTACTTATCCAAATCCCACTCATTGGCTCCCACTGTCTATTTCCTCAATCCCAGCACCTTCTCAACCTCCCTCCAATCCACCGCCTACTGCCTCCACCCCAACTAACCAGCCCATTATCACTTATCAACGTCGCTCCAAGCCTCCTAACCCTCTGCCTACTCCTTCTCTCCCTGTTCATTCTGATAACCCCTCTCCCAACCTGCCCAACTCCCCCTCCTCTTCTGAAAATTCTCCTCCCCCACCTTCCAATCCACCTTCTCCTTCATCCCCCCCTCATACCCGCACATTTAAACCACCAAACCCCAAATATCACAACCAAGACTTCCTTCTTTACCACTCAACCCCTCAACTTTTTCCCGAACCTTCTACTAGCACACAAGCTCTCAAACAACCGCATTGGCGTCATGCCATGCAGGAAGAATTCAATGCTCTAACTAGAAATCAAACCTGGTCCTTGGTTCCACCCGACTCCATTCTTAATTTGGTTGGTTGCAAATGGGTTTTTCGAACCAAATTCAAACCCGATGGTTCTGTCGATCGCTTCAAAGCCCGCCTCGTTGCAAAGGGCTTTCACCAACGTCCTGGTTTAGACTATGTCGAAACCTTTAGCCCCGTCATCAAGCCTGCCACCCTCCGCATCATCCTCACCCTCGCCACCTCCCAAAGTTGGCCACTGCGCCAACTAGACATCAATAACGCCTTTCTTCAAGGTACCCTTACCGAGGCTGTTTATATGTCACAACCCCCAGGGTTTGTCGATCCTTCCAAACCCACACATGTTTGTAAACTTCACAAAGCAATCTACGGTCTTTGACAAGCTTCACGAGCTTGGTACGATGAACTAAAATCCTACCTTCTTTCCCTACATTTCCAGCCCACAATCTCCGACCCTTCCTTATTCCTAAATCGTTCCACCACCTCCCCAATCTACCTACTAGTCTACGTTGATGATATCATTATCACCGGCCCCAACTCCGACCTTGTCAACTCTTTCATTACCACCCTAGCTACTCGCTTCTCCTTAAAGGATCTGGGCAACCTTTCCTATTTTTTAGGAGTGGAAGTCTTACCTCACACTCATGGTTTATTTCTTTCTCAATCTAAATATATCACCGATCTTCTCTCCCGCGCCAACATGACCGATTGCAAACCTTCATCTACTCCCATAAACTCCTCGACACTTCTCCTTCCTTCTGATGGTACCCCTCTTTCTTCTCCAACTGAATATCGCGCCCTTGTTGGTGCTCTTCAATACCTTTCACTCACTCGACCCGATGTTGCCTTCACTGTTAACAAGTTGTCTCAATTCATGCACACCCCCACAGACATTCACTTCACTGCTCTGAAACGGCTTCTTCGTTATTTACATGGCACCATGCACCATGGCCTCCTCATTCGTCGTCATTCTCCACTACTTTTGCATGCATTTACGGACGCTGATTGGGCCGGGGACAAACAAACTTATCGCAGCACCACAGGCTACCTTGTTTATCTCGGCTCTAACCCCATCTCCTGGAGTTCAAAAAGACAATCTACATTGGTAGATCCTCTACTGAGGCTGAGTTTCGTGCAATTGCTTCTACTACAATAGAAGTTCAATGGATTCTCTCACTCCTTTCAGAACTTGGTCTTCCTCCTCTACACACACCGACAGTATATTGTGACAACCTCAGTGCCACACATTACTCGGCTAATCCTGTTTTTCATTCTAGAATGAAACACCTCGCCCTGGATTTCCATTTTGTCCGTGAAAAAGTCCAACAAGGCACTCTACGTGTTTCCCACATTGCCGGAGATGATCAACTTGCTGACATTCTTACAAAACCTCTACACAAGAACCGGCATCATTTTCTTACTTCCAAGATTGGCCTCCTCCAACGCTCGTCCATCTTGCGGGGGCATATTAGTTAACATAAATATTTATTATTTATTGATTTGCATGTTTATCTTTGTATACTCTCAGATCCTATTGTTTAGCATTAGATCCTACTTTGTTGTATGTTAGTTCCTACCCTTAAGGGTTTTACTGTGTATTTATTTTGACCATCATCAATGAGAACTTCAATTGATTCCAAATCTTATATCAAATTCAGAAGATGAGATCAGATCACAAGGTATTTGCATATATGACTTTGAAAAAATGAGTGTTACATAAAAAGCATACGTTTTGATATTTCAATCAGCAAATTTACAATGCAAATGGACTAAAAGGCGTATAAATAACCGGTACCTTTGACATGCTCGTATTTCCAGAAAGGACACTGGGTGAGACTGTATGTTCTATAGGAACAGGATTAACCTGCTGAACCCTCTCAGGTACAAATTTGTCACCATCAACCTTAGCCAACACCTCAAAGTGCATTTTCACGGTCTCGGGCTTTGTTTGCCACTTGGGCATCTGACCCAATTCAGAGAGATCACCGGTCAGCTTCCTCTCAACCCGAAATCCCATCTTTACAAATGTATGAGCCGAGATATCTGCTTTCAATAACTTGAAAGAACCCTCTTCCCTGGCTTTTGCACCCAACACTGAACCAAGTAGCCTCTCTAGACCAAGTAAATTTGAGTGTGACCCATTGACAGATGTGACAGGCCAGAATGTGGTGAAATGATCAGGGGTGAGGAGGGTTGGGGCTTCCTCTTGAAGATCAATGGTTGTGAGTGCAGTTTTTGAAACCGAGGATAACTTGACTAGTCCTGGAGCAAGTCGTTTCAACTTGAGCTTGTTTTTAGAAGAGGGTGATGATGGGGTTGGGGATGTGAGAGATGTGGGGCCCACGATACGAAGGGAGAGAAGTTGGGTTTGGGTGCTGGACGCATGTCGGAGACGTTCGGCTAGGGTTAGCAGACCAGAAGCAAAGCCATTCTGGCTCTTGTTTAGAGGAAGCGGTAACTCAACTGGATGGCGTAAGCTGACTGACCTGGCACCTTTGACTGTCACAATGGCGCCTTCTGATAGGATTACTTTCCTTAGCTCACCAGCATCAACATCATGCTGTATATAATTAATAACAGGATTTAGCGATTAAAGCAAATCCAAAGAGATGTAAAAACGAATCAAGAATTAACACGCTCATGGTTAGATCTGTAGAACAACACCCATACCTAATACATCAAACTCATATTAAAGCTATTAGTAAAGCCTGCGAAGAGAGAGATATAGGCAAACTGGAAAACTTGCCTCTATTCCTACGGATATAGATATTGCGTTCAGAGACACATGGCTCCAAAATAAACAATAGATAAACAAAAAGTACAAAACATACATATACCAAACAACCGCCCAAATAGCAACCATTAATCAGCTATCAAAATTTGCCTTGCTAATGCTTAAAAATCCTATCAATCATGAAAATATATGCCTTTTTCTTGGTAACAACTAAAAACATGTTGGTATTTATAAAAATATATAAAAAAACAAACACCATTAAAGGATAACAAACTTACAGGTAAAGAAAGCCTCATGTCTTTGGCATCCTGAATCCAGAGCTCCATTGGACCCGCGAGCTGAAAAGGGGCCAAAACAGGCAACCTTTCTCCTGTGACCTTCTTCTCTACCAGCCCATTCCCATCATCAGTGCTTCTTGCTTGATCCTCCACTCGGAAGATAGGTAAATCCACATATTCCCATCTATTCACATCTTCCAAAAGTTTAAATGGAAGAACTTTATCATCAATTTCCACATCAAACTCATAAGCCACTGATCGACCCACTAAGGCGTCTCTTGAATCAAAACCAGATATCTTAAGTTCATCTGATTGAAGTCCTAATCCTTTGACAATAGCTTCTTTCAAATCCTATACAGATGGAGACATGGAGTAACATATTTAGAAACCCTAACAACTCAGTTATATAGTCATAAATAACATATTATAACCAAAAATATACTCAATCATGATCATAATCTGAGTAAATAAAAAAATCCATTAACATAAAATCTGAATTTTGGATGTGAGCATTCAATGTGATTACGACTGCTTAAATTCAGTGTCAAGAAGTCAGATAATCATATAATCCAGGAAAAATATTCAAATCTCTAGCTAAAATTTCTTACAGCTTCTTCCAATTTGATTCGTTAACCTAATGTAACAAAAAACTATCATTATAACATTAATTATTATAAACAGTTTTACATCCACCATCACAATGCTAACCGACCAAAATTCAAGTCCAAAATTCTGATCTCTAAGCTGGTTATTTCTCAATTTTTCCATGTTCTCTAAGCGTAAATAAAAAACTGTAGATCAACAACAGCATACGACTAGGTATATTAACCACAGTTTCAACCTGGCACCCTCTCTAACCATAGAAGATTAATTGATCGGATCTAATCAAAATTCACAATGATTATACAAACAACATGAATATTCAAATTATATTCGATAAAATCGGTTTCCTGGGAAAAGAAACACGTATATGCGTTACGAATATGTGATCCTAAAAAAACTCCAATTCAACAACGGGTGGAATTTGCATGAATTACTTACCGAGATGGCTTTAGGATGTTGTTGATTAACGTCAGTCGTGGAGATCAAAGCCTCTGAACCCAGAAACTGAAAAATTAGGGCAAAAAAGCAAACATAACCAGCAAAATTGAAAATCCTAACAGCCATTGGTGATCTGATTTGCAATAGGGAAGACGATAATACAAAAAATTGCGATTTGAATTAAATTTGTAGCCTATTTATGGGTTTTAAATTAAACGGAGTCGAGAGGATATGAATGTGTAGGTAAATCGTAGACGATGATTCTAGAAAGAGCCCAAGAGAGAAAACTGATGACGTGGATTTTTGAGGTGAGATGATCTTATTGGTACACCTGGCACATCGTTTCCGGGAAGAATGATGACTCTGTTGAGTTTCTGTGGCCAGTTTTTTTCTCTCTTTTTTTTTCCCAACAAATCTATATTATTAGTTTATTACTAGCAAACAAAAAGCATCTAGTCAAATAGTATTTATTTTGACTTTTTTATAAAAAGTATTGAATTAGAGTCTCGTCTTGAGTAAAATATTATTTTAGGTTGAGGGTCTTGAGGCAAAACTCTTGAGCAGGTGAATTAGGTCAGTTAGGTCAACATTTCAGACAGAAGGGTGATATATTTGCTAAGTTGATTCCGTATGATAGGACCTTTGCTACTAAAAAAATCTATTTCACTTTATAAAATAAATCAATTCATTTTATTTCACTGTAGTATTAAATAATATTGATCGTATTGTTTTGGGTCATGTTTAACAATACAAAAAGCATTGGTCAGATCAATACGGAAAGTATTGTTAGATACGACTCAAGACATATTGTTATTGAATTTACTGATTTGATTTTTTTATACATGTACAACTTGTATTGTTCAATATGGGTTTTATCTAAATCATATAACTCATGCTATAACATCACTATTTAATAAAAGAAAACTGTTTGTATTAGTACTTTCTTCTTATTCTTAATTATTAAAAAAATAGTTATAAATTATTAAAATATACATCTAATAAATAAGTAAATAAACATGTAACTCTGTAGTTCAGTTTTATACTATTCTTTTTCGTACCTTACTACTATTAAATAAGAGGATATATGTGACTTTTAGTTACCTACTTAGTTCTCATCCTTGTTTTCTTTACTTCTCTTTTATTAAATAACAACATTAATAATATATTCAGTAAATTACATAAATCATTGTTTATATTTACTTATTTTATGTATGCACGCTATTTATTAGAAATAGTTACATAAAACATCTTTAAAAGGAAAATTTATAATGAATTTAATCCTTAAAATTACATAAAGATTATATGTTGAACTCAAAATTTTGTTATCATCAATTAAATTTTTTAACCGTTTTATATGATTTAAATTTTTGCTAAGTTATAATTTTTTTAATATTTTTTTATTCAACTTATGTAATAAACAAGTTTGATAACCTAGTTAATTATAGAAGAAAATAAATAATCATTAGTTGCTTAGATTAACAATGGAAAAAATATAGCAAAGAAAAATAAAATAAAATAATAATAATAATAATAATAATAATAATAATAATAATAATAAATCTATACTAAAAAACAGTACATGTTCGTGTCACATGTTACAATTATGTAATCCAATCTACATTTTATTCTTTTACTAAGTAATATTTAGTATTTTTTTAGTGTAAATTACGCTTTGTTCATGTTGTTTAAATGTTTTAACTCTTTTACCTTAAAATAAATTATGTTATCAATGCAGCCCACATGGTTTAAACAACTAACGGTTCAGCCCATGTGGTTTAAAAATTAACGGTTTTGGCCCCCAAGCATAGTTAGGTTTGGGGGCTAAAACCGTTATAATAGTTAGGTTTAGTTTTCAAAACCGTTAGTTATTTAAACCATAGAGGCTGTATTAATCAAAATTTATTTTAAGTTGAAATAATTAAAGTACAAAACCACATGGCCAAACCGTAATTTTTTTATTTAATCATTTTTTAACCCGTATAATGTACATATTTCTAACTTACTAAAAATAGTAAAGCTAAAATAAAGAAACAACAAAAAGTTAATAATAATGTTTTTGAGATAATAACGAAAAACCAAGTTGAACAACAGGAATGCCCACTTACTCAAATCTAGCCATAAGATTACTTCTTTACAATAACAAGGGTTTGCTAACACGATTCATTCAAGGCTTCTAGCAGAAAGATTCAATGCAGAAAGAAAAGGGCCAATCTTTTTAATCTTCACATGAATTGGATGAGGGTCAAGTGTAGATTCCTTACAAAATCCTTCATTGTCATGGTAAAATCTTTATCCATCTGTGAAAAATAAGACATGGGTTCAATTAACTCACATCACAACATAAACTTGAGATATAAAATCAAAAAGTCAATGATCCTTTTGACCAAAAAGTCAAATCTTTACCTGGGCAATAACTGTGATATGAAGCATGCAATTGGCAAAGATCACAGCAGAGCTGTTGATCACAGATAGGTGGAGCTTCTCTATTTCAGCAAATGTTTTTCCTATAACACCTGGTTTTTTCACACAATGGATTCTTATTAGAACATCATTGCCTATAAACCGTGCTTTGATTTCAGGGAGTTGCTCTGAGAAACATGAGATATTCCCCTCTGATGAAGATATTTCGCCACCATCGGTCGCGATCTCAAATCTTGCAGATTCTATGTTTGCTTGCTTTGAGGTCTGCTCTTCAAGTATTTTCAATCTCTCTTTTAGGTTTTTCATGTACTCAATTGCATCTCCAAGAACAGAAGCCTTATCCATCTATCAGTCATAACAAACATATTATGAGAAAATATTAATTCCATCTAAAAAAGAAGGTTTTATTGGGTATGTTTGCTTTGATTTGAAATGGAAACCAAAAGCAATATTATATATCTTGCAACAAGGGCAATGAAGAATTGGTAACATGCAATTGAACTATTGCAGATACAGTAAACTATTCCTTTTTTTTTTTTCTTTTTTTTTTGTTACGGCGAGAACTTATTAACGAAAAACTCACGAACTCACCTATACCCTTTTAACCAATGAGATGCTAATCAATGGGATCAGGTAAATTACAGCTTGCATTAGGCAAGTGACCTTCACTAGGCTATGTGACTCTTGGGTCAATATATGTTGAAAATTTTTAAATAGAATGTATACTAAATATTAAAGACTAATATGTCATTAAAAAATGAAAAAAAAAATTATTTTTTTCTTTACCTTTTTGAGGTTAGGGAGTAGAGCAGAGAGTGCTATGAACCTCTGGCTGAGTGTTTCTCTCCTCTTTCTCTCAGCCAATATATGATCTTGATATGGACCAACTATCCCAGTGGTATTTTTTGTTGTTTTTATGTTTGCACCATCATTGCCACCTTGAAAATCATTACTAAAAACATAAAAATTTTGGTTGTCAAAATGGGAAGATGATAATTTACTGCAAGTGAAGTCATTGGTACCCTTAATAGGAACAAGAACTTCTGCTTTATGCTGGCTCGTGGGATCACTTTCATGAATTGGATTTTGATTCATGAATGAGTGATCACAGGTGTGAGTTTTGAGCTGTTTTGTTGATCTTGGAGATGGTTCCCTAACGGGCTCATAGTACTCAAAAAAAGGCGCATGAGCATGAAACCGGTGCGCGTGCTTGTTCTCTTCAACTGCAGCCATTGAACTGAGGTGATCATCAATGGAATTGACCGGCCACTGGAAACTGAAACATGAATCCTCCATTGCAGACAGCTGTGATAAGCTTTTCAGTTCTGGAATCTCCATAATGGACCACGAAATGAGACCCAAACCCGTGATCAAACACCACCAAACCACTCTCTTTGGCAATTTAACAAACACCTTGTATGCAAACTGATTCAATACACAAAACCCACCCTCCTAATAGATAAATACACACAGAAATACCTATTATTGAAATTTAAATGCTTTCAAGGTTCAATATCAACTAGCAACATAAAGATCAGAGCTTGATGATGTTTAAATATTGCCCAACATTGTATGTTTCGAAGAAACCCCTGTTATCCAAATTACACCTGAACAACCCCTCACCTACACGTTTGCATCGAAATATCAAGATCAATTGTTGATAATTGAAAAGCAATCAGAAGATCTGTTTCTGATGTGGGGTCGTCGGGTTCAATATAAAGAAGTGGTACAGGCTGTATGGTGAGTTACTCACCTATAATGTTCCCCTACCTACCTACCTTGATCAAACTCCACATTTAGCGGGAGATTACAATTTGACGTTATAAGGAAATTTTGACTTTAGTCTACGACAAAGTTGGTCATTAGGCTATGTGTAGTTGCCTTCTGAGTGGGCATGAGAGGCATGCGTCACGTCCCCATAGAGTCTTCCATCCACTGCACACGAGGCGTGATCTCTGGTGGGTTGAGCTGGTGGGTGAGCGTGAGGGTGGTCATGACTTGAGAGGAAGATGAATGGAAAAATAAGGAGAGGTGATAGAAGGAGGGATGATAATAGCACATGTGGCGCCTGCGTAGAGTGATGAGGGAACGATAGTGTTAGTTGTTTACATGACGCTTATATGGAATTATGAGGGCTTGATGAGTACACATAACCTTCTAGTTCGAGTTAATTACAACATTGACCGGTAATGCCTGATTATACGAATAGCGTTTAACGTTGAAAAATTGCATCAAGAGAGTTGCATCAAAGAGGGAGGGATGGAGTGACACAAAGAGAGGGAGATTGATCTTAATTCAAAAACTATCAATATTTGGATTTTTTGAAACAATTATGATAATGTATATAATTTGTAAAGTTAAAACCATTTGGGTCATTCGTATTTCGTTTAATTATTCTTTTTTTGAATGGCTTGAAACGTAGACATTCAAGACGAGATTTCAAGTATCCTATTGGATTTAATGCTCTAGGGCATACGTTTGAGCACACTTCAAGACAAACCTCACAACTGGTTAACCTTCTAACTTTGCCTTAACAAATATTTATTTGCCTAGATTCGATCCTAAGACCTTTTATAAGAAGGTCAAGAAGATAATCACTAGACTAATAAAAAAATAGTTATTTATTTATTTATGTATGTATCTATCTAACTTAATAAAAAAAAGTAGTTAAAAAGACACTTGTCCATTCTCTAAGGACATTGATTTTAAATTTTCCCACTATTTTGGATTTTTCTACTCAAATGTTTCAACTTCATGCAATGAGAAATTTGGAACAAATTGTAACTTGATAATGATTCCAAAATAAATGCAGAAAGAAATGGACCCTAGTTAAAGTCTTCTATGCTTATTTTTAATTAAAATTCATCTGTCAGAATATTATTGGTTACAACTAAAATTGTTTTAAATCTAACCTTAAACTTAATATAACTACAAAGTATATAACATGAATTTTTAAATTTGTAATATGTTGTGACACCCCGTAATTTTCATGTCAGACTCTTATTTATTTAAATGTTTATTTAAATACTATTTGTACATGTAGCACTAGAATTAGTTTAATTTAGTGTGACACGTGGCACGACAGTACGAACATTGGAACACGATTAGATAATTCGAGGAATTATCGAGAAACAGCACACACGTGTCAAAACACACGAACGTTGGTGAACGTTTAGCACATCGCGTAACACAACACTCGAAACCTCACGAAACGCTCAAACATTGAACTTGGAGGTTCAAACGAGGCCAAACGATAGTTCGGAAACGTGAAAACAACGACAAACGGATCAAACCCATTGAATTGGGCTCTTCAGGGACCCATCGTGGTACGCGATGGCCTACTAGAGGACCTAAGTGACACCCCGTAATTTCCAGGTCAACAATTATTTATTTAAATGTTTATTTAAATGCTTTACGTACACGTGACACTAGAATTAGTTTAATTTAGTGTGACACGTGGCATGACAGTACGAGCACCGACACATGACTAGATAATTCAAGGAATTATCAACAAACAGCACACACGTGTCAAAACACACGAACGTTGGTGAACATCTAGCACATTGTGTAGCACAACACTTGAGGCCTCACGAAACACTCACACATCGAACTTGGAAGCTCAAACGAAGCCAAAAGACAGTTCGTAGACGTGAAAACGGCGACGAACGGATCAAACCCATTAAAGTAGGCTTATTGGGCTCTCCAGGGGCCCATCGCGGTACGCGATGGCCCAGCAAGGAGCATCATCGCGGTGCGCGACCTACATCGCGGGGGTTTGACTCCCGAAATCCGCCGCGGTACGCGAAGATGATTTGGAAACCCCATCGCGGTATGCGAAGCCGCCCAGTTGACAAAATCTTTATAAAACCAAGAACATCATGCCTAGGCTACCTCTTCTCATCATTTCCTGTTGATCTAAGATGATTAGATGATGTATTATGATGATCTAAGAATGGGTATTGGTAGAACTTATGATTTGTATGCAAAATGTTGAAATATTGCCATGCATGCATGATCTAAAGCATTTTTGATGATTTTGAATGATGATATATGATTATAAATGTTATTGGTGATGATCTACATGGTTAAATATCATTAGAATGATTAAAATGATGATTTTTGACAAACTTTCCAATAATAGAAACTTTTTGATTGTAAAATGGTGTTATGGATGAAATGGTGAACTTGCATGTATGTGGAATTGCCATTAGGATGTTAGAAAGATGATTTGAATACTTAGAATGTGATTTTGATGATGTCGCACCCCGAGAAATCCCGTCCCTTCCTGGGGCGCGAGCGACGGCAGATTGTCAGGATCGCAGTCTCCGGTCACACAACATGCGAGACCTACATGTCTGGTTATATACGTACATCCAATTACATGGATAAATCGATTTGCAAAATCAGAGTTGCGGAAGTTATACAATCTCAAAACAAATACAGTTCGTAAGTTGCGGAAGCGTTATTTAAATAGTTTTCAAAATGATAAATAACAATAGTTGCGGAAGCGAGTAAAGATGTTTAAGATGTCATAATATAACAAATGATAGTAAATGTTTAAGAGCCTAAGACACATATGTAGATGCATGGACTCCATCCTAGCATCCTAGATTCCTTGTGCGCGTGCCTTAGTTACCTGAGAAAACATGCGAGTAAAAGGGTCAACACAATGGTTGGTGAGAGCACAGGTTTTTCATAAGCAGTAAACATCAAAATGTTTAAAGTAAGAGTTTTGCAGATTTACATATCATACAATGCAGTATCGATTGATAGCTAGTCAATACAGTTATATTATATTGTGGATGGTACCGAAGCTGACAGATTGTGCCTCCCGCCATGTTATCACAGACAATGGCAAAGTGTTGGTCAATATTGCACTGTTCCGACCTCCAGTCGGGTGTAGTGGGGCTTGTCAGGCCCAAATAGTACTATTCAAGATTACCACGCTAGGCGTTATGCTATTAACGGTCTGAGGAGTATCGCGAGGACTTTTAGTTGTGATAGGGGCCCACACATATACATATAATGATAAAGCATGTCCATACGTAAATAAAACGAGTTGTTGTTTTTCTAAAACAGTTGTAATGCAATGTTTTCTCCCCCAAAGGTAGAAAAGTAAAAAGGGGCCGTGAACTCACCTGATAGAGCAGTTCCGGTTTATGTGGTGTTCGCGTCTGCAAAAGCTAGCACCTGCTAGTAAGCACCTATGATCATATAGGTGTAAGTATGTGTTTTGTGATGCGTTGTATTCCATACAACTCCAAGTGTCGGTGTGCTCAACCGAGTATGTGTGTGTTGACTTGTGTTGACTCGACGAATCGTTGGTGACACGATTGTTGTGTTTATGTGCCTTGACGCACATAAGACACTAATATGCATCCTATGACTCTAGTCACATAAGTTTCCATTTTTAGAAATGTAACACCCCGACCGACGGCGGAATCATCGGGATGCCACGAGGGATGTGTAGATTGTTCAAAAGCTCGTGGGCATCTAAATCAAATCATCATATATCATTTAATCATCCACAATAATTACACAAAAATCATGTTCATCATGAATCAAATACATCAAATACACAAAAGATTTAGTTAAACTAACTAAACTCTAATCGCCAGAAATTTAGTTAATTAACTAAGTCCAAGAATCCTATATGATGATGATGTCCAAAATAGAAGAGATCATCCTCTTCATCCTACTTGTCTCCATCACCTGAAACATGTAAGAAAATCAAGTGTCAACTACAAAAGTAGTTGGTGAGTAATCATAAGTTTTTATATTTAAAAATGTTTTAGTAAAATGCGTTTGAAAGTTTATGCTTAAAATGGTTTTATAAAATGCTTTGTTTAAAACGGGTATAAAACTTATGATCTTCTTGAGAAACTCCATATGAATACCTGTATGAGATAATCCAACACACATCCATCAATTCAACAGCCAAACACATACACAATCACATAACCACATAACCAAATCAATCATAGCCAATCACAAATAATCATAATCAAATATAGGCAATCAATCCACAACAAATCAACCAAACTCAATCAATCATATTCTCAATCAATGTTCGTGACTATACATGATTCCTTATGTATTTAACATAAGTTAGATACATGAATCATGGAGTGGTCGCTAACCACGTGACAATACATGAAGTCAAAGCAATTAACCGAAGTCAAGAGCAATACTTCACGGATGTGGAAACCCTCCACGTGACAATACATGAAGTCAAAGCAATTAACCGAAGTCAAATGCAATGATTCACGGAGTATGTGACAATACATGTAATCTTTGTTATCGACCGAAGTCAATAACAATGTTTACACGGATGTAGAAAAATTAATCAGTGATAATTCATAATATGAATATCATAATGATAAACAGGTATTATCCTTGTGTTATCAAAATAATATTTAAACCGGTATACATGTTTCACCTCCGAGTTTTAAAACTAAAACAGTTTAAAGAAAGGGAGGTTATGAGAACTCACCTGAAGTCCTTAGAATCCGGGTTCTCGTATTGTGCGCGCTCGCGTATGTAAACTCAAGATTAACTCAATTATCTGAAATTAAATTTATGTCCGTACTCATGAGTATACTTGTTTCATTTCGATTGGTTATTCACGAGTGTTTCTCTTTAATTAAATCATTAACGTTTTCTTAACTTAGCTTACTCAACCTTAGTTAAGATAACTTCTAATTCTTTTATAAGTGTATATCATCAATTCATAGTTTAGTCTTATTAGTTCCTAACTATGTTATCATGATCCACTCGTTATGATTTCATAGGTACTCATTTGCATGCATGTTCACTAGGTTGACCACCTTGGTTAATTTAATAACGCTTTGATTAAAGTTTCAATAAAATCCAAGTTTTAGTTGAGTATAACCCAAGTTCAATATATAATTCCTTATTTTCTTAAACCCAAATTAAAGAGAAAGGTGATAGCCACTTAGGTGTCCATGCATGCATGAATACTCCCTTATATGCATCTTTGATTATATATGTATAGATATGTATGCCTATACCTCATGGCCTTAGCCCTAACCCCCATATTAATCTCCAACTTAGTTTCATCCCATTAGGGCAGCGAACCTTTAGGGTTAAGACCTAAGGTTCGGCCCTCACAATACTAAGGCACGTGGTTTCTTAGTCTTAGGGTTCGGCTAGCATGAGATCCCGTGGTTCGGCTAACAATTTTTAGAAAGGTTCGACCAGCAATTAAGAAGGGTTCGCGAAGCCACAAGGTTCGCTAAGGTTCGGGACATATGTGTCCAAGATTCGGCCTTAGAGGGTTCGGCTCCAGAAACTATGGGTTCGTGAGAGTTCGGCTGGAACAAGGAAGCTTCGGCTCCATCAACACTTCGGCTAGGGTTCGGCCAGGAAACCTGCAAACGGCCAGGGTTCGCTAGGGCTGGTAAGGGTTCGCTCCACTAGTTCCCGCCCAAGAAGGTTCGTGGAACCAGGGTTCGGCTACAGCAGCAGGAATGGTTCGGCCACCTCTAAGGGTTCGGCCGACCTGCAACTCGAGCTGTTCATCATCATCAACACCGAATCCCTGCGGCCTCAAAGCTACCTTTGGCTTCTACATGTTCTTATCAACTCGTTTTAATGTTTTACACATGTTTTAGATCGATTATCACAACAATAAACTAGAATTCGTTATTTACACAAAACCGCACATAAATACTTAGATTTACCTCAAAATACTGGTCCAATGTAAGATTTCTTCGTATCCTCTTGTTCCTCTCGTTCACGCGGTCGTTTGGGCTCCAAGATCTTGGTAATCCGTTGAGAGACGAGAGAGATTTCGTAGAGAGAAGTTAGAGTGAGAGAGAGTGACGAAAATGTGTAGGTTAGAGAGAGAAAGGGTTTGTGAAAAATGAAGAAAAAGGAGGAGGTTCCTCCTCTTTTATCGCGTATAAATCCCCGGTGTTCGGTCTCGTTTTTATCGCGATATTCATAATAAAATGTTCAGTTTTTATACTCTAAAAATATTTAAACATAATGTATTTAAACAATAGGGTTTCATGAATTAAATTGGTTTTAAATACTTTATGTCTCGTAAAATGATCGCGTTTAATACGCGTCAATTCTTATGAACCTGCACAGTTCCTTTCGTGAAATATATTTAAACGTAACACGTTAAATAAAATAAATGTCGTTTAATAAAATGATTTTAAGTACTTTATTTCGTAAAACAATTTCCTTTACGATGAGTTATTTATTTAATAAAAATAGTTTATTTTCATTTGTTTTTAGGTTGTGATTCCTAATAAACGTTTTTAGTTTTAACCTATTAAATTAATATCGTTTGATATTATTTAATTATCTCGTCGAAACGCGTTACTCGCGTACGTATTCGTAAAGATCGTCACCTTTGCGAATCCGACGCTCGTATCGTATTTCGATTTGATTTATTATTTATGGAATATCGTTTCAGTATATTATTCTTAATAATTATATTCGTGTGAATCGTCACCCACGCGAATACATTATTAAGTTTATATTTCTGAATTAATATTCGCGATTAAATAATGTTCGTAACCTCACTTCGCGTAATTAATTATTCTCACTATTTATCATCTTTAATATTATCATTTCCCAAACCAAAACCCACTAAACCCTAGTCACCGACACATCCATGATAGACCGAAATATGCATATATATAGGGCATATGTAAGGGTCAGTCGCAACTGCCCTAGCCACCGTCCCACCGCTATTTCGATAAACCATGACCATGGGTCCTTGACTACGTTTAGTAACCAGACTCAAATAACTACCAGTTCTAACCTCAATCCAATCTCGGACCATTAATCCATCATCATCAATAATAAGTAACTGCGATAAACACTACGGGTCTGTTTAGTTGAATTACAACTAAACTTCCCGTGGTTTGCGCGTATAATAAATTATGAACATGCATACCAGTACAGTGATAATATCAGTAATGTCAATCAATAATTTCATAATCATTCATAATAAATAAATCTCCAGTCGTAACAGTACAATCGTACGGATGTACGGACGTACGGACAACTGAAAGTACAGTGATGTTACAGTCTCCCCTAGTTAAAGGAATTTCGTCCCGAAATTCAACTTGGAGTGACCGTAGTAAATAAATGTGGGTACTTAAGCTTCATCTGATCTTCTCGCTCCCATGTGAATTCCGGACCCCGCTTCGATTCCCAACGTACTTTGACAATTGGAATTCTATTGCGTTTGAGCTGTTTAATCTCACGATCCATTATCTCCACTGGTTTTTCAACAAAGTGCATGGTATCATCGATGCGAATATCATCGAGTGGTACCTGAAGATCCTGATCAGCTAAGCACTTTCTTAGATTGGACACGTGAAACGTTGGGTGCACATTACTAAGTTCAGGAGGAAGTTCTAACTTGTAGGCAACCTTCCCGATCCGTTCAAGGATCTTAAAAGGGCCAACATAACGTGGAGCAAGCTTCCCCTTCTTTCCGAATCGAACAACGCCCTTCCAAGGCGACACTTTAAGTAATACCATATCTCCCACTTCAAACTCCAAAGGTTTTCTTCTTTTATCCGCGTAGCTCTTCTGTCGACTGCGAGCAGCTAACAGATTGTCACGGATCTGGCGGATCTTGTCAGTCGTTTCCTGAATAATCTCAGGACCAGTAATCTGCGAATCGCCGACTTCGGTCCAACAAATAGGTGACCGACATTTCCTGCCATAAAGAGCTTCAAACGGTGCCATACCAATGCTCGCGTGATAACTGTTGTTATACGAGAACTCAACCAATGGTAGATGGCTATCCCAATTGCCACCGAAATCGATGACACAAGCTCTCAACATGTCTTCCAATGTCTGAATCGTTCGCTCCGTTTGACCATCCGTTTGAGGATGATAAGCAGTGCTAAGATCCAGTCTTGTTCCAAAGGCTTCATGAAGTGATTCCCAAAATCGTGCCGTGAAACGAGCATCACGATCCGATATTATGCTTAAGGGAATACCATGTCGGCTAACGATTTCATCAATGTAGATACGAGCTAACTTCCGCACAGGGTAAGTTTCGCGTATCGGTAAGAAATGAGCCGACTTAGTCAATCTATCAACAATTACCCAGATACTATCTTTACCGTTCGCGGTCCGTGGGAGTTTAGTAATGAAATCCATAGAGATATTCTCCCACTTCCACATCGGTATCTCTGGTTGTAATAACAATCCTGAAGGTCGCTGATGTTCTGCCTTGACTTTAGCACAGTTAAGGCACTTAGACACATATTCAGCAATATCCTTCTTCATTCCAGGCCACCAGTACAAGCCCCTAAGGTCTTGATACATCTTATCAGAGCCCGGATGGATTGAGTAACGAGATTTATGAGCTTCATCCATAATCAGCATCCTCAAATCACCCCTGTTCGGTATCCACAACCGATTCAAATAATACATCAAACCGTCATCCTTAGTTTCCAATAAAATTTCAGCCCCGCAGGACATCTCATTTTTCAAGTCATCCTGAGCTAATGAGTGTTGTTGGGCCGTGAGAACATCATTTCGGAGATTATTGTGCACTCGGACACTATGGATTTGAACTTGACTCTTGCGACTAAGCGCATCTGCTACTACATTCGCTTTACCAGGATGGTAGCGAATTTCACAGTCATAATCGTTCAACAGTTCAACCCATCTCCGTTGTCTCATATTGAGCTCTTTCTGATTTAGAATATGTTGCAAACTTTTATGATCAGTAAAGACTACACACTTGGTGCCATAAAGATAATGTCTCCATATCTTCAAAGCAAACACGACTGCACCAAGTTCCAAGTCGTGCGTAGTGTAGTTCTTCTCATGAATCTTCAATTGTCTTGATGCATAAGCCACAACCTTTCCCCGTTGCATGAGAACACAACCGAGACCTAAGTTGGATGCATCACAATAGACTACAAAATCATCATTTCCATCAGGCAATGTCAAGACAGGAGCATCACAAAGTTTCTGCTTCAGAGTCTGAAATGCCTCTTCTTGCTTTGGTCCCCACTCATATGGCCTATTCTTCTGAGTCAAAGCAGTGAGAGGGACAGCAATCCTGGAGAAGTTCGATATGAACCGCCGATAGTAACCGGCAAGTCCAAGAAACGATCGAATCTCCGTCGGTGTCTTCGGTGTACTCCAATTCTTCACAGCATCAATCTTTGCAGGATCCACGTGAACACCATTTGCGTTGACTATGTGTCCCAAGAATTGAACTTCCTTAAGCCAAAATTCACATTTAGAGAATTTGGCATACAGTCGCTCCTCTCTTAGGATCTCCAAAACCAACTTAAGGTGTTTTTCATGTTCTTCCTTAGTCTTTGAGTAGATCAGAATATCATCAATGAATACAATCACAAATTTATCCAAGTATGGCCTGCAAACACGGTTCATGAGGTCCATGAAAACCGCAGGTGCATTGGTAAGGCCGAAGGGCATTACCAGGAATTCATAATGGCCATATCTTGTTCTGAAAGCAGTCTTGGGAATATCATCATCATGTACGCGAAGCTGATGATACCCAGACCTAAGATCGATTTTTGAAAACCATGCCGAGCCTTGAAGCTGATCGAAGAGATCATCGATACGCGGCAGTGGATATCGATTCTTGATTGTAAGTTTGTTCAATTCGCGGTAATCGATGCACATTCGGAATGACCCGTCCTTCTTCTTGACAAACAGGACCGGTGCACCCCATGGTGAATGGCTCGGGCGAATGAATCCTTTATC
The DNA here is from genome assembly GCA_009363875.1 of Mikania micrantha. NCBI lineage: Eukaryota > Viridiplantae > Streptophyta > Magnoliopsida > Asterales > Asteraceae > Mikania > Mikania micrantha. Next base: position 18,845,802 of record CM018682.1, on the reverse strand, counting down.
GGTAAGTTCTTGCAGCTGGCTCGCCAATTCTTGCAACTCCGAAGGCGCAAGTCTGTAGGGAGCTTTGGCGACTGGGTTCGCACCAGGTACTAAGTCGATTCGAAACTCAACTTGACGTTCTGGTGGAAGACCCGGTAAATCGTCTGGAAAAACTTCTGGAAAATCTCGTATCACCGGAACATCTTCAATTCTCTTTTCTTTCTCTTTCTTCTCCACAATGTGTGCTAAGAAAGCTATACATTTCTTCCTAAGGTACTTATGTGCTTTAGTGCATGACATCAGCTTAAGACCTTTGCTAGCAGTTTCTCCAAATATTCTCAAAGTTTCACCCGAAGGTAAAGGAATACGAATATATTTCTCATGACAAACAATCTCCGCTCTGTGGGTGGCTAACCAATCCATGCCTATGATAACATCGAAGCTACCAAGATGCATAGGTATGAGATCAATTGGGAAAACGTGATCATTTAAGTTCACCGTACATCCAACGATAATAATGTCAATATCAATAGTGTTTCCGTCAGCCACTTCCACGTTAAACGGTTTATCTAAGTATGTACGTGTTCTACCAAGCAAGCATTCAAAATCATATGAAACGAAACTCCTATCGGCACCAGAATCAAATAAGACAGATGCATAAGAGTTGTTGATCAGAAATGTACCGTTGACCACATCCTGGTTGGCTTGAGCAGCTGGAGCATTCAGTTGAAAAGCCCGGCCTCTTGCCACCCTTTGATTATTCCCGGTCAACTTTGGGCATTGATTCCTGAAGTGACCCACTTCACCACACTCATAACAGGCTCTTGCCTGTGCCTGAGGTACTTGGCGAACGGGTACAGCTGGTATAGGTTGTGCATGAGGAGCTGGCAGTGCAAGCGGTGCATATTGCAACCTTTGTGCTTGCGGTGCACTCCGACAAACATTAGCAAAGTGACCAAATTTGCCACAGTTGTTGCAGACGCGACAAGGCAAATTTGGTGCGTGATGATAACGGCAGGTATGACACTGAGGAGTGTTCCCAGTGAAATTCCTGGCAGTTGAATTGTTTGATGATTGCTGCGCAGACTTTGCAGCAGGTACAGTGACCATGAAATTCCGATTCTTTCTCTTCTTGTTGCTGCTTTTGGACGAGCTAGCAGCTTCAGACTTGACTTCAGTTTTGACTTCTTTTGCAGTAGTCTTGGTGTCAGTCTTTTTATATCCCTTCCGAGTAAGCGTTCCATTCCTCACGTGATTATCAGTAAGAGTTGCAGATAATCGGATTGCAGCCTCAAGTGTTTTGGGATTGCTCCCATAGACTGTATCCTGAATCTGCACCGGCAGCCCGCCGATATACTTCTCAATCGCCCTCTCCAAGGGTGTCACCATATGAGGTACCAGTAAGCTATACTCATGAAACTGAGTATTGTAGATGATGTTTTCTCCACTGTCTTGTTTGAGTTCCCAGAACTCAGTCTCAAGCTTCCTCATTTCGCTTCTAGGACAGAATTCAGTGGTCATCAGAGTCTTGACCTCTGTCCATGTCAGTGCTAAGGCAGCATCTACTCCCCTAGTTCGCTTTTCCCCATTCCACCAAGTCAGTGCTCTCTTTTGGAAAACACTGGTGGCATAGCGAACTTTCAGATTCTCAGGGCATTCGCTGTTGATGAAGGTGTTCTCCATACTCTCAAACCACTGTAGCAGACCAGTGGCTGATTCAGCACCCGTGAATTTCAGAGGATTGCAGGAATTGAAGTGTTTGAATGTGCAAGTTGGAGGGTTTGCACCACCTCTGTTCTGGTTGATATTCTGGTTAGCCTGAGTCAGTTGGCTCACCAATCCAGAAATAAGTGTGGCTAACTCTTGTATGCCAGAGTTGGCATTACCGTTGTTAGCATCCCCACTGTTTGAGTCATCTTCGTTGTGACGGCGAGGCGGCATGTTTCTGAGAAATTAGAAACATGTTACTACCGTTTACAACGTAAGTCATACAAACAATGGTCAATTGGGTTTATTTTAAACAGTTAGGATTACATATAGGAACTATATTTATTTCCTATCTGTTATTTAAACTCATAAAGGTTTATAATTTCCTATTATTATTCTAAGTGTCCTAGTTGGTCATAACTAGTGTTAACTAACTATTTCCTAGATCCTATACATTCTTCACTCTATACTAACACTGACAACCTCCCAATGCAATGCAACAAGCTTATATATAGGGCATATGCAGAGGTAGATCGCAATCTCCCCTACACCGTCCCACCACCGTTCCATTGCACTACGATTATGCCCTTGCTAGTGTGTAGAGTGTGTCATGTACTTCATCATAAATCTCACTTCACACACCTTATCCTTAGTAGGATAATTTTGAGTGAAGTGATCTCTAGTTCCCTTGGACAATTAGGTTTACCTAATGTCTAAGTTCACCTGACATGTAGGCTTGCCTATTTCTAAGTTCACCTAATGTCTAAGTTCACCTGACATTAAGTTTCCCCCAACTGTCTAAGTTCACTAAAATCCATATCAATTCCAATGTCAATAATCATCATTAAGGGTTCATATCATCACGAAGTGCTCTTATTGTCACTAAGTGTTCATATCCTCCCTATAGTTTATTCTCATCCAGTGTCCATACCATCACTAAGTGTTAGTATCATCACTATGCGTTTATATTATCATCAAGTGTCTATATCATCTCCCAAGTCCATATCACATCACTAATCGCTCATTATCTTTCGTTAATCCTATGCACCCTACGTGTCCAATCCGTATGTTTTTATAAGGAAATTTATAAGTGTTTATCAAGTGTGATCATCCAAAGTGTCAATCCAAACCAACCTTAACCAACAGACCATCAACATCCATCTCACAATAATTCCTAGTAATATCCTAAGTTCCTGACACTGACAGACCCCCGATATACTACAAATGGTATATGTATAGGGCATATGTAGGGGTCAGTCGCAACTGCCCCAGCCACCGTCCCACCACCTTTGTAGTATACCACGAGTATGTCCTTGTCTGGTGTTTACAATATAAACAGATAATTCCTAAAGCAAGTAATTCATAAACAATTTATTTCCTAAGCAAGTAATTTCCCAAACGGGTAGTTCCCACATTCTTCAATACTGACATCCACCTAATGTACCGTAAATGGTATATATATAAGGCATATGTAAGGGTCAGTCGCAACTGCCCTAGCCAACGTCCCACCACCTTTACGATACACCACGTGCATGTCCTTATCGAATCATTAGGGCACACATAAGCAAGAAATTAATAAGCAGCATATGTAATCAGATGTATATCAGAAGTTCAGTTAACATGTAATAAACACATAAGCATGAAATCCTGAGTATACTAACTAGTGTATGAAATTAATTCATACTAGGGTATCCTACGGTTATAGACTAGGTCAACCATTTCTAGTAACCTAATTCCCTATAACCCAGGCTCTGATACCAATCTGTAACACCCCGACCGACGGCGGAATCATCGGGATGCCACGAGGGATGTGTAGATTGTTCAAAAGCTCGTGGGCATCTAAATCAAATCATCATATATCATTTAATCATCCACAATAATTACACAAAAATCATGTTCATCATGAATCAAATACATCAAATACACAAAAGATTTAGTTAAACTAACTAAACTCTAATCGCCAGAAATTTAGTTAATTAACTAAGTCCAAGAATCCTATATGATGATGATGTCCAAAATAGAAGAGATCATCCTCTTCATCCTACTTGTCTCCATCACCTGAAACATGTAAGAAAATCAAGTGTCAACTACAAAAGTAGTTGGTGAGTAATCATAAGTTTTTATATTTAAAAATGTTTTAGTAAAATGCGTTTGAAAGTTTATGCTTAAAATGGTTTTATAAAATGCTTTGTTTAAAACGGGTATAAAACTTATGATCTTCTTGAGAAACTCCATATGAATACCTGTATGAGATAATCCAACACACATCCATCAATTCAACAGCCAAACACATACACAATCACATAACCACATAACCAAATCAATCATAGCCAATCACAAATAATCATAATCAAATATAGGCAATCAATCCACAACAAATCAACCAAACTCAATCAATCATATTCTCAATCAATGTTCGTGACTATACATGATTCCTTATGTATTTAACATAAGTTAGATACATGAATCATGGAGTGGTCGCTAACCACGTGACAATACATGAAGTCAAAGCAATTAACCGAAGTCAAGAGCAATACTTCACGGATGTGGAAACCCTCCACGTGACAATACATGAAGTCAAAGCAATTAACCGAAGTCAAATGCAATGATTCACGGAGTATGTGACAATACATGTAATCTTTGTTATCGACCGAAGTCAATAACAATGTTTACACGGATGTAGAAAAATTAATCAGTGATAATTCATAATATGAATATCATAATGATAAACAGGTATTATCCTTGTGTTATCAAAATAATATTTAAACCGGTATACATGTTTCACCTCCGAGTTTTAAAACTAAAACAGTTTAAAGAAAGGGAGGTTATGAGAACTCACCTGAAGTCCTTAGAATCCGGGTTCTCGTATTGTGCGCGCTCGCGTATGTAAACTCAAGATTAACTCAATTATCTGAAATTAAATTTATGTCCGTACTCATGAGTATACTTGTTTCATTTCGATTGGTTATTCACGAGTGTTTCTCTTTTAATTAAATCATTAACGTTTTCTTAACTTAGCTTACTCAACCTTAGTTAAGATAACTTCTAATTCTTTTATAAGTGTATATCATCAATTCATAGTTTAGTCTTATTAGTTCCTAACTATGTTATCATGATCCACTCGTTATGATTTCATAGGTACTCATTTGCATGCATGTTCACTAGGTTGACCACCTTGGTTAATTTAATAACGCTTTGATTAAAGTTTCAATAAAATCCAAGTTTTAGTTGAGTATAACCCAAGTTCAATATATAATTCCTTATTTTCTTAAACCCCAAATTAAAAGAGAAAGGTGATAGCCACTTAGGTGTCCATGCATGCATGAATACTCCCTTATATGCATCTTTGATTATATATGTATAGATATGTATGCCTATACCTCATGGCCTTAGCCCTAACCCCCATATTAATCTCCAACTTAGTTTCATCCCATTAGGGCAGCGAACCTTTAGGGTTAAGACCTAAGGTTCGGCCCTCACAATACTAAGGCACGTGGTTTCTTAGTCTTAGGGTTCGGCTAGCATGAGATCCCGTGGTTCGGCTAACAATTTTTAGAAAGGTTCGACCAGCAATTAAGAAGGGTTCGCGAAGCCACAAGGTTCGCTAAGGTTCGGGACATATGTGTCCAAGATTCGGCCTTAGAGGGTTCGGCTCCAGAAACTATGGGTTCGTGAGAGTTCGGCTGGAACAAGGAAGCTTCGGCTCCATCAACACTTCGGCTAGGGTTCGGCCAGGAAACCTGCAAACGGCCAGGGTTCGCTAGGGCTGGTAAGGGTTCGCTCCACTAGTTCCCGCCCAAGAAGGTTCGTGGAACCAGGGTTCGGCTACAGCAGCAGGAATGGTTCGGCCACCTCTAAGGGTTCGGCCGACCTGCAACTCGAGCTGTTCATCATCATCAACACCGAATCCCTGCGGCCTCAAAGCAACCTTTGGCTTCTACATGTTCTTATCAACTCGTTTTAATGTTTTACACATGTTTTAGATCGATTATCACAACAATAAACTAGAATTCGTTATTTACACAAAACCGCACATAAATACTTAGATTTACCTCAAAATACTGGTCCAATGTAAGATTTCTTCGTATCCTCTTGTTCCTCTCGTTCACGCGGTCGTTTGGGCTCCAAGATCTTGGTAATCCGTTGAGAGACGAGAGAGATTTCGTAGAGAGAAGTTAGAGTGAGAGAGAGTGACGAAAATGTGTAGGTTAGAGAGAGAAAGGGTTTGTGAAAAATGAAGAAAAAGGAGGAGGTTCCTCCTCTTTTATCGCGTATAAATCCCCGGTGTTCGGTCTCGTTTTTATCGCGATATTCATAATAAAATGTTCAGTTTTTATACTCTAAAAATATTTAAACATAATGTATTTAAACAATAGCGTTTCATGAATTAAATTGGTTTTAAATACTTTATGTCTCGTAAAATGATCGCGTTTAATACGCGTCAATTCTTATGAACCTGCACAGTTCCTTTCGTGAAATATATTTAAACGTAACACGTTAAATAAAATAAATGTCGTTTAATAAAATGATTTTAAGTACTTTATTTCGTAAAACAATTTCCTTTACGATGAGTTATTTATTTAATAAAAATAGTTTATTTTCATTTGTTTTTAGGTTGTGATTCCTAATAAACGTTTTTAGTTTTAACCTATTAAATTAATATCGTTTGATATTATTTAATTATCTCGTCGAAACGCGTTACTCGCGTACGTATTCGTAAAGATCGTCACCTTTGCGAATCCGACGCTCGTATCGTATTTCGATTTGATTTATTATTTATGGAATATCGTTTCAGTATATTATTCTTAATAATTATATTCGTGTGAATCGTCACCCACGCGAATACATTATTAAGTTTATATTTCTGAATTAATATTCGCGATTAAATAATGTTCGTAACCTCACTTCGCGTAATTAATTATTCTCACTATTTATCATCTTTAATATTATCATTTCCCAAACCAAAACCCACTAAACCCTAGTCACCGACACATCCATGATAGACCGAAATATGCATATATATAGGGCATATGTAAGGGTCAGTCGCAACTGCCCTAGCCACCGTCCCACCGCTATTTCGATAAACCATGACCATGGGTCCTTGACTACGTTTAGTAACCAGACTCAAATAACTACCAGTTCTAACCTCAATCCAATCTCGGACCATTAATCCATCATCATCAATAATAAGTAACTGCGATAAACACTACGGGTCTGTTTAGTTGAATTACAACTAAACTTCCCGTGGTTTGCGCGTATAATAAATTATGAACATGCATACCAGTACAGTGATAATATCAGTAATGTCAATCAATAATTTCATAATCATTCATAATAAATAAATCTCCAGTCGTAACAGTACAATCGTACGGATGTACGGACGTACGGACAACTGAAAGTACAGTGATGTTACAAGAAAGTTTCCAATTTAGGAAAGTGTGGTTATGAAATTCTATTTCATAAAACTAATAACTTCCAATAAGTTTATAAAACTTGTTTAAACTCTTGAAACATGTCATTTGCGCATAAATTGTCATTTATGCCGTTTTGCCTAATTAAAGTTTCCTTAATTGGAAAGTATCCGTTTAAAAGCTCGTTTTCACAAAACGAAGTTATTAAATATGTTAAAAATCATTTCTAAACATATTTCAAAAATCAAAGTTCATCAAAACACTTTAAAACATCAAAAGCCCTCTTTTGATTTCTAAAAGTTTCCATTTATAGCAAGTTTCTACAAAACCAAGTTTTTGACAAAATCAAATATCCCAATGTGTTTCTAAACACTTCAATACACATTTAACAACATCTAGACATGTCTAACATGTCTAGATTATCACAAATCCAAGACTTGCAACATAAAAGTTTCCTTTTATGGCAAGTGCACCAAAACATCATCAAACCTACCAATAACTCAATCAAACTCAAATCTAACATTCTAATATTATCAAACCAGTAAATCTATAACATCTATTCAACAAATCACCAACAAAATCGTGCACAATGGTCACATGGAGTTGCATGTGGGTTTTCACCCATTGCATGTGCGATCTAACTATAGGTAAACACAAGAAACTACCTTAGAAGCTCCTTGGTGAAGAGATTTGATCTGGACAGAAGCTACAAGGGGCTAATGAAGATCCTCTTGCTTGTTGTTGGCCTCCAAGAACTCCCTTTTGTGCTCCAATGGCTTCAAATCACCAACTATGGCTTCTAATGGTGTTAACAGAGGTTGAAGCTTGATTTCAGGTGGGTTTGGTCGCAAAGGTGAGTGGAAGTTCGGAGAAATGAGTGAAGAACCGAATGAAAATGAATTGGGGCTTGTTAAATAGAAATTTCGATCTGCATGGCCTTCGCGTACCGCGGAGGCCGATCAAAATTGTTTGCCGCGTACCGCGACAGGATTCGGGAGTCTCGACTCCCGGTTTTCTCCGCGTAACGCGAAGCTTCTCGCCGAGGGGCCATCGCGTACCGCGATGAGTCCACTTCCATGTTTTTCGATTTCGTTGAAACGATTTCGCTCATACATGATTCCTAACGTTTATCTAAAGCATCTAATGCTCGTTTAAGCACGTAAATACAAATAGCACATAAGTTTGATTGATCACCAACGTTCGTGAGTCTCGTGTGTGTGTTTCGATAATTCCTTGAATTATCTTCGATAGTTTGTGTTCGTGTTCTACGAAGTGTTTGCATACTTGATTAATCTTAATCAACGTGTAATGCACAATAATAGTCCAAGCTATTGTTTTGTGTTAGTGTTTAGCTCATTTAATTAAACTTAATTAAATGAAATGCAACAAGTGTGAATGTGAAATACGTAGAGTTTAAGAGTTGCAATTTACCTGAAATTGCCGGGTGTCACATCATCCCCTTGTTGAAAGAAATTTCGTCCCGAAATTTGGTTGTTGTTGATAGTGTTTGAGAAGTAAGAGTGGTTGAGAAACAAAAATTTTCTGGTTGTCACATCATCCCCTTGTTGAAAGGAATTTCGTCCCGAAATTTAGTCGTTGTTGTCGGTGTTCGACGTTGTTTGGAGAGATGGGGATACTTGCGCATCATCTGATCTTCACGTTTCCACGTGAATTCAGGTCCGCGTTTCGAGTTCCATCGGACTCCGACAATCGGAATCCGAATTTGCTTTAGTTGTTTGACCTTTCGGTCCAGGATCGCTACCGGCTCTTCTACGAACCGTAGTTGTTCATCCACCTGGATTTCATCTGGTGGAATTACGAGTGTCTCTCAGATAAACACTTCTTTAAGTTTGAGGCATGAAATATGTTGTGAACTCCATCGAGTTCCGCTGGAAGGTTGAGTTGGTATGCTACCGGACCAATCCTCTTCAGGATCTCGAATGGTCCAATATATCGTGGGTTCAGTTTGCCTCGTTTACCGAATTGAATGACGCTCTTCCAAGGTGAAACTTTTCAGAAGGATTTTGTCTCCTACCTGAAATTCCGGTGGCTTTCGGCGTTTGTCGGCATAGTTTCTCTGACGGTCCCGAGCTGCTGCCATGCGATTTCTGAATTTCACCATTTTCTCCGTTGTTTCGTGTACGAGTTCCGGGCCTGTGAGCTGACTGTCGCCCACTTTCGCCCAACAGATAGGTGATCGGCATTTCCTGCCATAGAGGGCCTCAAAAGGCACCGCCTTGATACTTGTGTGGTAGCTGTTATTGTAGGAGAACTCTACCAACGGTAGGTGAGTTTCCCCGCTATCGTCGAAGTCTACTACGCACGCTCGTAGCTTGTCTTCAGGAGTTTGTATGGTGTGTTCGCTCTGGCCATCAGTGTGTGGGTGGTATGCTGTACTCATGTCCAACCGAGTGTCAAGCGACCTTGGCAGTGAATTCCAGAAATTAGAAGTGAATCTAGTGTCTCGATCCGAAATGATGGGGGTCGGCACTCCGCGTCGCAAGGTCACTTCCTTGACATAGATTCTGGCTAGCTCTTCCAATCTTGCCGTTTTCCTTAATCGCAAGGAAGTTTGCTGACTTAGTTAGTCTTTCCACGATTATTCAGATAGTGTCACCTCCACAAGGAGTACGTGGTAATTTGGTAATGACGTCCATGGAGATTTGTTCCCACTTCCACATGGGGGCAGAGGAGTGTTGTTCCATTCACCGTTGATGTCTAAGGTTTCTCCACTAGGGAGAGGTATGCGCACAACATTGTCGTGGCAAACGATTTTAGCTTAGTTTTTAGACAATCATTCCATGTCCACTATTATCTCAAAAATGCCTAATGTAACTGGCATGAGGGCGTTCTTAAGATTTATGGTTTGCTATCCTTAAAGTGCATTCTCTTTGAATGTGCTCAGTTACAATCAGTTTAACATCAGCTAATTCCACGGTGTATTTAGCCTTTAAGGATATTGGGGGTTTTGACAAGTATTTACTAAGGTACTTAAATATAAGACTTTCCTCAGTTTCAGTATCAAACAATACAAAAGTGCAATGACCGTTTAAGAGATACGTACCCGTTTCAAGGTTAAGATCATTTCTGGATTCAGTAGTCCCGATCACGAGGGTTTGTCCCATCGGACCATTGTTGTTCTCGTTATTGTTGTTGTTCTTCAGATGCGGGCAGTCCTTTTTGATGTGACCTGGATTTCCACATTCGAAGCAACTCTTCGGTACTTCGTCACCACTGTTTTTCACATGGGGGCAGTCCCTCTTAAAGTGCCCTGGCTCTCCACATCCGAAGCATCCTTTTGGTGCTTTGTATAGCTGCTGTTGTGGCCGTGGGATTTTGGTCACTAGTTCACCCCTGCAGTTCTCAGCTGTGTGACCTAACTTTCCACAACGTTGGCACCGGTATCTTTCACACGGTCCTCGTTGATGATGATAATCACAGTTGTTGCACTTTGGATTTTTGCCAGCATAGGTACCCTTACGTCGTTTGGGTGATTGTAGAGTGGGGGTTTCGTTTTGAGAGTTATCCCATTTGCGTTTGTTGTCGGTGGTTTTGATTACTGATTCAGGTGGAGGCAATAATCCTTGAATAACTGCCGTATCAGTCAGTTCATGGGCTAAGTAAACGGCTTGTCGCAAGGTGGTGGGGTCAGCGGATAGCACCATATCCCGAACCTCTGGTGTCAATCCCTCAATGTATCTTTCGAGATGTTTGTAGGCTGGGGTCACCATTTCTGGGCACATGCGTGCCAACTCATAAGATCGGGAAGTGTATGCCTCGATCTCAGAACCGATCATCCGGTGGTTCCGGAATTCCATTTCTAATTTCTGAACTTTGTCGTGAGGGGAATATTCGTGGTTCATCATTCTTTTAAACTCTTCCCAGGGTAGAGCATTACATGTTTCCCATCCTATGGTTTGAACATTTGTGTCCCACCAAGTGAGGGCCGCTCCCTCTAAGGTTCCTGTTGCGTACCTCACACGATCATTGACCCTACAGTTGCTCATGATGAAAGCCGATTCCAATTTCTCCATCCATCGGAGGAGACCGGCAGCACCCTCCGTTCCATTGAAAGGATGTGGTTTGCAGTCTAAGAATGTTCTGAATGTGCAGTGGGGTGGTTTAGGATTTGCTCCTTGGTTCGGTGGGTTTTGGTTACGATTATTCTCTCGTGCCGCTAGTGCTTCATCAACTCGCTCGTTGATGAGTGTATTCAATTCTGTTGCAGTGAGGTTAATGTTTCTTCGTCCTACTGCGCACCTACGTCCTTCGTGTCTTCCAGCCATGACCTTCATAGCGAGACTGAGTGTTAGTATAGATCTGATGACTAATGTAGCGTGTGATTGATACGGTAGGAAAACATGTATTGATTGGCATAGACAGGATTTTCAATAACAGTTACTAGTCTTGATATATAATAAGTCGTACTGGTTACAATTCATTTAATACCCAAGACACTAGTATTCCAAAGTTTCGAGTAAAGAGACGCAACTCAAAACTCGTCTCTACCAGGCCTATGCTAAGTTAATCGGAGGCATTATCGATAGTGGAATCAGAATCAGCATCCGACACTGGTTCCTCTTCCTTAGTGTCAGATTCTTGTGGGACTGGACCGACGACCTTGTTTTCCAGCTCTTCGATTCTAGCTTTAGCGATGGCAGCCCGGTCTTCGACTGCCTGGAATATTGAAATCAACTGGGTTATATCCCGCCCCAGCTTGTTGACTACGCTACAAGGTCCTGCTTATTGGGCATTCGTATATCTCAGTTCCTTTGCAAGACACTCGATTCGGTTGTTTGCCCAGGTCAGGTCACGAGTCAATCCAACTCAAGACACTGCCTCTCAGGCTCAAGTGAGTCTGGTATGAGAAATGTATTGTCGGGTGGCTCTTCCAAGGGGTCCTCCTCAGGATCCTTGTCATGGTCCTTATCAAAAATTTTATACATTACTTCATGTGAAGTGTAAAGTCGTAACATGAGGTCTTCGGGGATACATGGTAATCCGAACTATGGCTGGGAATTTGATGAATGTTATGTTGAAATCTTGATACGTTGCTTGAATTCCGTTGCACCCATCAGGGTGAGGAATAAGCGAATGTCAATGCATGTGTTTTCGGAAATAGACTCATAATAGAATTTGCCAGAATTCATGCGTACCTGTAAATTCACGATTATGTTGCGCACCATGATCGTCAATTTACCTTACATAGGAATTCTAACAAGAGTCAAACATGACATCAAGATTCAAACAAGAGTCATATGAGGTATGGCTGAATAACCTATCGAAACTAACACTTGGGATAGTTACGTGAGTTGAATGATATTATAGGATCTTTCGTAGGTCCTATAAGGATAGCTATTTGGCTTGTGTGCGTTTTCCTTATGTCACTGAGTGTTGGACACTCATTGTGTGAATGTTAGAATGACTGATTGTAGATGACCTCATAGCAGTCAGGGAGTTTCGTATGCACCGGTAGTGAAATCTTTCGCCATGGACCCTCTAGTTTTTCCTAACTCGGGCGACCATGTTCTCTTGGTGATATTCTATGAGTGACAAGGAGTTGAGTTTGGAATTTTCTCATATGGTCCTTGTAAACAGTATGTGTAGAAGTTTCTAAATATGTTAAAAATCATTTCTAAACATATTTCAAAAATCAAAGTTCATCAAAACACTTTAAAACATCAAAAGCCCTCTTTTGATTTCTAAAAGTTTCCATTTATAGCAAGTTTCTACAAAACCAAGTTTTTGACAAAATCAAATATCCCAATGTGTTTCTAAACACTTCAATACACATTTAACAACATCTAGACATGTCTAACATGTCTAGATTATCACAAATCCAAGACTTGCAACATAAAAGTTTCCTTTTATGGCAAGTGCACCAAAACATCATCAAACCTACCAATAACTCAATCAAACTCAAATCTAACATTCTAATATTATCAAACCAGTAAATCTATAACATCTATTCAACAAATCACCAACAAAATCGTGCACAATGGTCACATGGAGTTGCATGTGGGTTTTCACCCATTGCATGTGCGATCTAACTATAGGTAAACACAAGAAACTACCTTAGAAGCTCCTTGGTGAAGAGATTTGATCTGGACAGAAGCTACAAGGGGCTAATGAAGATCCTCTTGCTTGTTGTTGGCCTCCAAGAACTCCCTTTTGTGCTCCAATGGCTTCAAATCACCAACTATGGCTTCTAATGGTGTTAACAGAGGTTGAAGCTTGATTTCAGGTGGGTTTGGTCGCAAAGGTGAGTGGAAGTTCGGAGAAATGAGTGAAGAACCGAATGAAAATGAATTGGGGCTTGTTAAATAGAAATTTCGATCTGCATGGCCTTCGCGTACCACGGAGGCCGATCAAAATTGTTTGCCGCGTACCGCGACAGGATTCGGGAGTCTCGACTCCCGGTTTTCTCCGCGTAACGCGAAGCTTCTCGCCGAGGGGCCATCGCGTACCGCGATGAGTCCACTTCCATGTTTTTCGATTTCGTTGAAACGATTTCGCTCATACATGATTCCTAACGTTTATCTAAAGCATCTAATGCTCGTTTAAGCACGTAAATACAAATAGCACATAAGTTTGATTGATCACCAACGTTCGTGAGTCTCGTGTGTGTGTTTCGATAATTCCTTGAATTATCTTCGATAGTTTGTGTTCGTGTTCTACGAAGTGTTTGCATACTTGATTAATCTTAATCAACGTGTAATGCACAATAATAGTCCAAGCTATTGTTTTGTGTTAGTGTTTAGCTCATTTAATTAAACTTAATTAAATGAAATGCAACAAGTGTGAATGTGAAATACGTAGAGTTTAAGAGTTGCAATTTACCTGAAATTGCCGGGTGTCACATCATCCCCTTGTTGAAAGAAATTTCGTCCCGAAATTTGGTTGTTGTTGATAGTGTTTGAGAAGTAAGAGTGGTTGAGAAACAAAAATTTTCTGGTTGTCACAGATGATGATTATGGTCATTTTGGCATAAATTGCTATTTATAGTAACTTTTATGAACCAAGAATTTCTAAGGGATAATTTAGACCATGTTAGTATGATTAAATGATGTTAAATGATCTATTATGATGATTGGTGACATGAAAATAGGATTAGAAGTGTTAGAATGGTTGTTTTTATGAAAAACCACAAAGTTACTATTTATAGTAACTTTATTTTTACAAAAACCAATTTGTAAACATTTTGTATGATTTGAGCATGCTAAGTGGTTTAATATATTATACCATGATGATTAGATGCTAAGTTAGATGGTTTACGATGTCACGTATGCTATAAATGGAAACTTTCCATTTTAGGAAACTTTTATGTGCAAACATGTTATAAACGACTTATGTGAACCCGTATGATGACGTGCTATGTGTTAACATGATCATGTAGGATTAATGAGCATGCTAGAAATATAAAATCGATATGCGTTGTGAACTTTCCACAAATGGAAACTTACTATAAATAGTAAGTTGTCCAAAGACGCGACTTGCGCGTTTTGCACACGACGAGCACTTGCACAATTGCTACACGATTCACCACCGTCACACGGTTCACCAACGGGTCGTTGACTTGACACGTTCAACTCTAGTCAAACACGGTCATTGTGGACCAACACAGTCAAACACGGTCAATGTGGACCAACACGAGCAAACACGGTCATTGTGGACCGACACGGACAAACATGAACAACCGAAGGTTGTTGAGCACAAACACGAGCACAAACACGAACACGAACACAGTCGTTACACGAACTCACGAACGGTATACGATATAGGTTGCCGGTGACCGACGCGTTTACTACTTCAGGAGCTTACGCTTGATTATTCGCTATCTAAGGTGAGTTTACGGCCCCTCTTTACTCCTTTTCAAACGCTTTTAAATAGGGGGAGAATACTAGTTACATCGAGTCAAACATTTATTATTGTACAAACATTTTTGTGTATGCTAGTTTATTAGACAAACATTAAGTGTTGAACTCGTAACAAGCACTCACAAAGTCTTACCGTTAATGTACGAACAACATGGTAGGTTTGAATGGATCCATTAGGGTATGACCAACCCCACGGGGCACAATGTTGACTGGATGTCATAACCTGTGCAAACTCTGACCTAATTTACTGTGTGTACGAGACACAGTGGAGGCAAGTACAAACAGGTCTAGTTCGGTAGTGACGCACTGACACTTGGAGCCTAGGGCTCGGTACTAACATTTGATAAACAGCATGACACACTTTCTTTCTATATATGTATATCAAAACCTGTGAACTCACCAACCATTGTGTTGACACTTTTTCTAACTTGTATTCTCAGGTTAGCAGGCCATGGAAGCCAGGAATGCACGTAGGGGACCGAGCATAGGACCTGCATGCATTTATTTATGTTTTCGTTCAAACAATATATGTTTTGGATTATGTATTTTATCAAACATTGTAGTGTCTGACAACTATTAATTTCCGCTGCATATGTCAAACATGTTATTTTTCGCTGCTTAACTTATTATATCATTTTCCGCTGCAAACTGTTTTATTACTTGTATGTCAAAGTTTGACTTGAAACGCATATAGAGTTGTTCTATATGACCTTGAGCTGTGATTCTGGCCACGTCACACGCACGTGGACTGACACCACGAGTGGGAATTTGGGGGTGTGACAACCTATCGCGGTACGCGACGAGTTTCGGGAAATTTGAATCCCGAATTCTTTTGCGATACGCGAAGCATCTTTTTGCCCTTCTCCGCGATACGCGACAGGTGTCAGACGACAAATCTTTATAAAACCAAGATGTAATCATGTCAAGCCACCCTATATTCACCATTTCGAGTTCCAGGCTTCTACCACTCGTCATAATCACCCCCTACACCCTTCTTCAATGTTTGAAAACTCCCTTGGAGGCCATTGAAGACATTCTTGAAGCTTGAAGGTTTAAGAAAGGAAGCATTGAAGTTGATTCTCTACACCATCACCTCGCTTTGGTCGAACACCACTATCCAGGAGCTTGAAGAGGCTGCTAGCATCAACATCCTGCTATTCTTGAGTCCTTGGAGGTAGTTTTCATGGCTAAGACTCATTTTTCACGCTATTACACACGCATGCATGTGTAAATCTCACATGCAAGCACTACCACCACACATGCACGAATTCCTTGTGATTTTAATATGGGTTTAATGTTAAACCTACTGTTAAAGATGATCTAGGATGATTAGAACACATTTCATGATGATCCATGATGATGTGCTTATGGGAATATCATGATTTGGCCATTATCAAGTGAAAAACCCACATGCATGTATGATCTATGGCATGTGGGATGATTTTTAATATTTAGATGTGTTCATAGATGATATTGGGAACATACTACATGATTAGATTGGCTAAAATGGTTAAGAAACATGGTTTTTGACAAACTTTCCATTAATAGTAACTTTTTATTTATGAAAATGGTAATAAGGATGAAATGGATGACATGCATGCATATGGATTGCTATTAGGATGATGTTAGAATGATATTGAAGTTTAAAACATAATTTCTATGAATAAGGAAAGGCTATTTATGATCCTTTCTATTTATGGAAACTTTGTAGTTACATCTTGATGATATGAACGATATGATGAACATGCATGTGTATTGATATGTTGTTTGATGAATAATATGATGATATAGCTTAGATTGTAGTTTTGATGTTGATTGCGGTCGTTTTCGACATAGTTACTATATTTAGTAACTTTTAAACGTGAAATATTGTTAAATGGCGATTTTGACAATATTAGCATGTTAAGATGATAGTAAATGGCTTATTATGATGAATTGTGATATGATAATGGTTTAGAATGATTTGGAAAAGTCATTTTTATGCAAAACTACAAAGTTACTATTTATAGTAACTTTATTTTTACAAAAAGCAACTTATGAACGTTTTGTATGAATTGGTCATGCTAAGTGGTTTATTATGTTGTAATATGATGACTTGATGCTAAGTTAGGTGGTTTCAGATATCCCGTTTGCTATAAATGGAAACTTTCCATTTTAGGAAACTTTTATGTGCAAACATGTTATAAGTGGCTTATTTGAATCGTATGATGAAAATGCTATGTGTTAACATGATCACGTAGGGCTAACGAGCATGCTATAACTCTAAAATCAATAGGCTTTGTGAAACTTTCCATAAATGGAAACTTACTATATATAGTAAGTTGTCCATAGACGCGACTTGCGCGTTTTGCACACGACGAGCACTTACACGATTGCTACATGATTCACAACCAACACACGGTTCACCAACGGGTCGTTGACTTGACATGGTCAACTTTGGTCAAACACGGTCAAACATGGTCAATGTGGACCAACACGAGCAAACACGGTCATTGTGGACCGACAAGGACAAACATGAACAACCAAGGGTTGTTGAGCACGAACACGAACACGATCACTTACACAAGCTCACATGTGGTATACAATATAGGTCGCCGGTGACCGACATGCCTTTCGACGCAAGAGCTTACGCTTGAATACCACTTGTTCACTAAGGTAAGTTTACGGCCCCTCTTTACTCTTTTCAAACGTTTTAAATAGGGGGAGAATACTAGTTGCATCGAGTCAAACATCTATTACTGTACAAACATATTATTGTGTATGCTGGTTTATTGGACAAACATTAAGTGTTGAACTCGTAACAAGTCTTCACAAAGTCTTACCGTTAATGTACGAACAACGTGGTAGGTTTGAATGGATCCGTTTGGGTGTGACTAACCCCACGGGGCATAATATTGACTGAGTGTCATAACCCGTGAAATTCTGACATAATTTGTTATGCATACGAGACACAGCGGAGGCAGGAGCAAACAAGTCTAGTTCGGTAGTGACGCACTGACACTTGGAGCCTAGGGCTCGGTACTAACATTTGATAAACATCATGACACATGTTTTCTTACTATATGTATATATCAAAACATGTGAACTCACCAACCATTGTGTTGACACTTTTTTTTAAACTTGTATTCTCAGGTAACTGACAGGCACACGGAACAAGAATGCACACTTAGGGGATTGAGCATAGCCAGTTATAGGATCCCGCATGCATTTATTTATGTCTTTCATTCAAACAATATTTATTTTGGATTATGTATTGTATTAAATATCGTAGTGTCTGACAATTTATATTTCCGCTGCATATGTCAAACACATCATTTTCCGCTGCAATAATATATGTTTCCGCTGCAAACTATTTTGTTACTTATATGACAACTGTGTATTTGAAACGCATATAGAGTTGTTCTATATGACTATGAGCTGTGATTCTGGCCACGTCACACCCACGTGGACTGACACCACGAGAGGGAGTTTGGGGGTGTGACATCTGTCATGTATGTAAACCTTTATGTTAGACATGTTCCTTCTTGGATACGTGTATTTTGCTTTGGATGTTCTTGTACTACCATCACTATTATAAACAAATTGATGACTTTCATTGAATTTTTTTTAAACGTGTAATTTAAACTTATAATTATAATAATACTATTTAGTAGGAAACACAAACTTTCAATTATAACCATTAAGAAAATATAAATTTAATGCATGTTTTAACCTAGTTCTACAATCAACCTATAAATTATAAGTTGTGCATCTATTACAAGCTTTTAAATTTTAGTGCATTTTTCATTTTCTTTTGTTTTGGGTTGTGTATATATTTGTTAGTAGCGTGCACCCTTGAAGCTCTATATTTTCTATTTCGTTAGTGGAAATTTGCTAGATACATTTGTTTGTTTTGTTTAAGCTGCTCTGAGTCTGAGAACGCTAAGATTTGATTAGAGTTGACGGGTCATTGGCCAAATTAGCCTATGTCACAAGATTGGTTACTTTGGATGCTAACACTTAGGCGGGTTTAGCATAGGTTAAAAGCACCCATCAGCTTAGACTTGGCCGACTTGAGTAAATGTAGAGCTTATATGTACCGATGTCTTGTTTGTCAATGTGAGATTAGCCCATTTGGTAAATGCATTGTCTTTTATAAAAAAGGTCTTTGGGTTCAAATCTAAGCATGAATTGAATATTTAGGAGTATGATAGTATAGTTGTTTAAAAAAATGTACCGATCTACGTTGGCTTCACAAAGTAAACAGATGTTCATAGACATCAGTTTCAAGAAACAAGGAATCATGTGTCTCAGATCTTGAAACAACTCTGCATATAACGTTGATGATTTAAAGGAAGTGAGGCAACAGAAGCCCAATCAACAACATAAAAAAAGTATAAAATTTTAAAGCATAATATGGTTAGAGTAAATTGCCGAGATAGTTTATATGGTTTGCTAGTATTTCACTCTTGATCTCTAGGTTTTATAAATTACTCATATAGTCCCAAAACATTTGCAACACATACAATTCTTAGGTGAATGTAATTTGGTCAGACATATGAGAGTAACTTGTTGACTTAAAGACAGTACGTGTTGCAAATATTTAAAGTTTAAGATTATGTGTAATTTATGAAACATAAGGACCAACAGTGAAATACTTGCAAATCACAGGGACCATCTCTAATCTAATGATTATTTTAAGATTATGTTTGAATAATTTGTTGCATCTTTTTATATTACACCAAATCTTAAACCAAAAGGAACAATGATGAGTCATATCTTAGTCTCATATGTAGCCAAGAAGAATAATGTTATTCATATAATATTGTTAACCCTCGTAGCAAATTATCAAACAAGACTCTATGAACATCAACAATAAGTGAAACTGCAGGCTGCATCTCAGTTTCTTCTCAAAATGTCAAAATATGATTCAGGCTGCTTCGTCTCCAAACGAAGTCCCTAAAATTTAATATAGGTGTTAAGATTCTCCAGGATATTAGCAAATAAAATTTAAAGGAATTATTTTTTTATATAGAGAGAATAGAAACTAATCAAAATATAAAATTTACTCATTTTTTTAAAACAATTCCCAAGATGGCCATTTTAGCTATATTTTTTTTTTATAAACATTACCAGGAACAACATGAAGCATAAGCCAGGAAGATCAGCAATATTATATTTACAATATATCAAAAGGATAATAAAATAAAACAATATCATGAACATAAAAGAATTCTTGATGTTGTGATTTAAGATTCTTGATAAATAAACTATAATACAAATCACTTCAAGATGTGATTCAACAAGAACAAACAAAATCGGAGAAGCAAAATCGAATAAGCATAATTGACTATCACATTTTACCTTGATCCAATTCAACAAAAATTCTCATAAAGTGTGATGGAAATAATGGCAACCAACAAGAATTTTAAAAAAAAATCAAAGAAGAAAGTTTTTTTTTTTTTTTTTTTTTTTTTTAAAATGATGAAAGAATGATAAAATATATAACATATTAGAGAAGGGTAAAGGTGTCATAAGTAAAAAAAAACCTTAAGAAAGATATATATGATATTATAAGTTTAAGTTTGGTATATATGATATTTCAATAGTTTGCAGGGATATATAGGAAATTTTCCATTTATAGATACCTCAAATGCAGCAGCCAAACGCAATATTGTAGCTTCGCTCCAGGGACGGCCTATAATCTGCAAACCTATTGGAAGCCCTTGTTTATCATAACCAACCTACAAAAAAACAAAATCAAGTCCTGTCATTTATTCAAAATTTTTGAATAATTTATTAGAAATAAGATGAACTGCTTTTCTGGTTATTACAAATACAAATGAAACAATACATACAGGAACAGAAATAGCTGGGAACCCAAGAAGATTTGCTGCTATAATAAAACGCATCAGATTGCCTGAAATTCATGATTAAAAGGCATCAGAACTCATGAGATAAGACCAATATCCCCAGTCTTTGCTACTCAACTCACCTGTAACTTTCATATTTGACTCACCCAGCTTAAGTGCACTTTTGGGAATTACAGGAGCTGTCATGCTAAAAAGTTAAAAATCTAAAATTATTAAACCCCATGATAACAAATAAGTGAACTGCTTTATTTATAATTCATGATCAGATTTGTCAACCATAAATAGATAGATTTAAAAAGTATGAAATTGTTGAGAAATAACTAGCTGATCATACCCGGTGGTTGGAGTAACTATGACATCAACGTTCTTGAAAATCTCCATGTGATAATACATAATCCTTCGCCTGCGATCATATAAACATTTTTAATATAAATGCTACAAATTTTAACCCTTTTTAGCCTCACCTGAGACGTTGGGCAGCAACATAGTCTGAAGCCGAGAATGAGTTGAAAAGTGCAAAATTAATGCGCGAGTCTAAAGTGAGTCTCCCACCCTTTCTACATAAGATTAGTGAAAATATGAATAAAAGTATAAAACAACTGGAATTGTATAATCTTTTAAAATTCCAAATAAAATAGGCATACCCATCCTGAAGATCAGGAGCTAATGAGGTTGCGGCTTCAGAACCAATGGACACAACGTGTGCTGTTCGCATCTCATCAAGCTCAGGTATCACAATTTCTAACACCTTCAACCACAAATATAGATATAATTAAACTAAAAAAACATAGAATTGCATGCTGATAAATACAAAGACAAACAACTATACTTACTTTGCAACCATGAGTTTCTGAAAACATATGAAGCGCGTCTTCACATTTATTTGAGATATCAGGTGAGAAAACATCATTAAACCACTGCAGAACAGTTTGCAAAGTGAGTGCATATGTTTACCAGACGTTCATAAAAGTAAACCTGAATTATAAAGCGACCACCTCAGTATACTTTCCTAACCGCAATGATCCCAAAATATGGGAATTCTCATGTGATGATAGATCAGGCAAACATGGGACAGACTGCAGAAAAAGAAAACATAATTTTCATTAGATTGATTGTAAAACAAATGATAATTGTAATTTGATTGAGGAAAACAAAATTAGATTACTGGATGCAGACTGATTTTGTCAGAAGGAGAGGATCCTAAGATTGCTGCATAGCTGTAGATTATAATAAAAATATTAAATTTTAAAGAATAAAAATCATATGCATATCCAATGTTAAGATTTGAACATAAGCGTTACATACACCAGTATGACATCTTCAACACTGGATGCAATTGGGCCTATAATTTCTACAGTCCCTCCATCACATAAAGCACTGCAGAATATGAACGATGATAAACAACCTGTTACGATGAACATTTGACCGTTGACCACAAAAAAGTCAATCAATTGCATTACCCTTTGATGTCAGTACGTCCGTATGTGGTTTTCAATCCCACAATACCACAAAGAGAAGAAGGAATACGAACAGAACCTGGAATTTAACATTAATTTTAATTCGTAATCAAATACTAAAAACTATTTATTTTTTTTAATCCAAAATCTATTGTGACATGTATACGACCTCCACCGTCTGTTCCCAATGCAGCTGAACATATTCCCAAAGCTACAATAGCTGCAGGACCCGATGAAGATCCACCAGTGTATCTCTCCAGATCATGTGGATTTCTAGCCGTTCTGTCATGCAAAAAATTATATTAATCTCCATTTGTTTTCACTAAGATCGTGATATATATGTTATATATGACATATAAAACTAACCCATAGTTAGGATTAACTCCAGTAGTTCCCATGCCCAATTCATGCATATTGGCTTTTCCAACCAATATTGCCCCACAGCTTCTTAACTTTGATACAGAAACTGCATCTTTCTTAACCGTTCTTACCTCATGCATCCATGTTGTTCCACCTGTTTATTGAAAAACTTTAACAAATTTCACAAATATTGAAGAGTTTTAAGGTAAGCTACAATTTAGATGTATATATATACCATTAGATGGATGAGGATAACAATCTATATCATCTTTGATTGCCACAAAGATGCCATCTAATATTGACAACGGCTTTCCTGCACGACCCAAAAATAAATATGAAAATCAAGGGTGCATATTTTAACCAGTTTAAAGACAAATGGGTTTTGTGTTAAATTTTATCTTAAATGGGTCAAATGTGTAAAAGTTTAATTAAAAGTTATTAAAAATAGGTGAAATACTAATTTCAATATGGAAGGAAATGCAATATGTACCTTCCTCAAACCGTTGTGTGGAAGCTGCTGCTTGCTTTCTTACATCTTCAGGATCAAATGAAATCAAGAGAGGTGTTGGGGGTTTCTTATTGCTAAATTCTTCAATTGCACAGATGACATGTTCAGCTACCTATTGAATGAAAAAAAAATAATAATAATAATAATAATAATAAATAATAATAATAATAATAATAATAATAATAATAATAATAATAATAATAAATAGAGGAATAAAATGGACTACAATATGGGATGACTTGTAGTTGACCTACACTTGATGGGGTTGTAAGCCTCTGTCTGTAAGAATGTGCATAATCGCGAATTTTCCAATATTGGAATGGACTCAAGTCAGAATTGTAATTGCTATTTGGATTATATTGAGGAAGACATCTCACAGCTGAGTCAACTCGGTCTTCAGGTTTTCCATCTTCTTTGAGAAAAACCACCCCTGGTTCTGGTTCTAATATCAGTAAAAAAATGGACAGATTGAATGATTAGTGTGTGTTTTATCAACTGTTACACATCCACATTAATGAGTTATATCAATTATGGAAATTAAACACGAATGAGGTCAAACCTTGTGGAGGGAACTCAGGTCTGAACATTGGTGGTTCTGGTATCACAGTATCTCTTAACATCTGTTTTAACATCCAATGTATAAATGTAAACAAAAACAATAATCACATATATACTTTGTAATTCATTGAGATTATACTAGCTATTCTAGAATCTTTAAACCTTAATCATGTGTTACCATTTTCTCTTTGCTTTTGTATTTCATTCTTTGTATGGTAAAATCAAAATTCAGAACCTTAGTCATGCTATAAATGTTTTTAATTCCCGGATAAAGAAAACAATGAACCAAAATCAAATTAAACAACCAAATGAAATGTAGCAATTCCCAGTTTAGATAACATTTTGGCTGCCAAAGGCATTACAGTCTAGCAACATCTTGGTGGCAGGATAAGGCTCAAGAGCCGGAAGGTCCTAGGTTCGAATCCCACGAGGCACGATGGGGTTTCTCAAAGTATTGGGTTTCCTTCACAACTACTGACTTGGTAGTGTATATGATCGGTGGTACCGCAGGTGGCACAATCATATCTCCGTGATTCGTCAGTGATCCAAACAGTCTTTAAAAAAAAGATAACATTTTGACTCGTATTGTCAACTTATTCATACTCGAAATGTCTAGTTAATAAGAATCATTTAGTTTGGTACTTATGAGTTTTCATAACATTTGTGTGTGCACGCGCGCGCGTGTATATGCAAATTAGAACACACCTCATTCATTTTGTTCTGTTTCTTCAACTGAGTAATTATTAAAGAACCAAGTAAAGGCATTTCAACCAATTTGACAAAAACCTTCAACCAAAACCCAGTTATATGAGGAGCTGCAACAAACCCAACAATTAGAACATCACAAAAAAGCTTAATTTCACAGTCAATCACCCAAAAAAAAAAAAAAAAAAAAAAAACTGAAATCACTAGAAAATACCTTCGATTTCTCCGGGATCATACTTGACATTGGTTAAATCAACTTCAGTAACCGGTAACATAACTCTCTTCTTCCCCATCTTCACACATTCATTTCATCAAACAACAAATACGCATCATACAATTGTACTTGAATATTTAAATTATAACTTACAATTGACCAGATGACGGCAAAATCTCAGAGGAAATTAAAGTTGGGGTCTTGTGTAGGTGACGTGATGATGATCGAAATTGGCATTGAGGGTGCCAATGATGATTCGATTGTGTAGATTTCAACGTTGAAAAAAATTATGTTTTAGTTTTTCAGACAAAATTACACATTTAAACCTTTATGTTTGTAAGAAATAACAAATATGAACCTTTAACTATCTTAATTACGCTAAACAACCTTTAACTATTTAAGTTGTTTCAACTTTCAACCGTAAAACCACGGTTAGATTTACCAGTTAAATCTAGTCATGTGCAAAAAATATGATGGGTATTCTAGGTATTTTGATCTTTTGTTATTTTTAAATATAAAACCCACTATTCACGTATTATCGTATCTTATTTAATAATTTACTCCAAATTGGGGTGTTCGAAAATTAGGGTTAAAACCCACCCAGAAGTTCACGTGATTCCTCCCTCTTCGGTTAGTGTTCACCCAGAAGTTCACGTGGTTCATCCATCTTCAGTTAGTGTTCGAAACCTAAGGTTGTAGTTGGATAGGATTTATCATTTTTCTTTTTATCATTATGTAACAATGTCAGTAGTAACAATGATAAATCCTATCCAACTACAACACTAGGTTTCGAACACTAACTGAAGATGGAGGAACAATGTGAACTTCTGGGTGAACACTAACCGAAGAGGGAGGACCACGTGAACTTCTGGGTGGGTTTTAGCCCTAATTTTCGAACACCTCAATTTGGAGCAAATTATTGAATAAAATACGATAATACGTGAATAGTGGGTTTTATATTTAAAAATAACAAAAGATCAAAATATATAGAATACCCATCACATTTTTTGCACATGACTAGATTTAACTGGTAAATCTAATCGGGGTTAATGTAAAAGTTGAAAGTTGAAACAACTTAAATACTTAAAGGTTGTTTAACGTAATTAAAATAGTTAAAGGTTCATATTTGTTATTTCTTACAAACATAAAGGTTCAAATGTGTAATTTTTCCTTTTTTTTATATTATAATTTTTTATTACGGCTCTGTAGCGACGTCGTTTAGCTATTAAGAAGTTGGTGCACCCACTCTTGGACTATATTTATTGGGATTTATTTTTCAGGCAAATAGAAGATAACATGTAACTGGTAAATCTAATCGGGGTTAATGTAAATGTTGAAAGTTGAAACAATTTAAATACTTAAAAGTTGTTTAACGTAATTAAGATAGTTAAAGGTTCATATTTGTTATTTTTTACAAACATAAAGGTTCAAATGTATAATTTTTTCTTTTTTTATATTATAATTTTTTACTACGGCTCTGTAGCGACGTCGTTTCGCTATTAAGAAGTTGGTGCACCCACTCTTGGACTAAATTTATTGGGATTTATTTTTCAGGCAAATAGAAGATAACATGTAACGTTCTTTTTTTTTAATGTTTTTTTTAAAGATTAAATTATAGGTTGTTTAATCTTCTACATAATAGATAAGTAACTACAATGACATTTGTCAAATTTTTAGAGCATATAACGACATTTATTAAATTTTTAAACCACTTTTAACATGTGTCACATTTTAACAATGTTATTCAATCTCTCTCGTATTAAATGTTTATATAGTCTTTTTCATATTAAATAATTAGATTAAATAAAATAACTAATGATTTTATTTATATATTTTTATATTAGTAATAATTTTTTAATAAATTTTAAATCAAATCTTTATATTAAAAAATAGAGTTTGAAAATAAAAATTATATAAAAACATTTTTTCTGAAAAAAATCCAGATATTTAAACAACAAGATTTAAATAAAAAAATAGTTTTTAATACAATTTTAAAAATAAAATGTTAAAAAATAACTTAAATTCAATCATGTTCAAAAATCGTTTTTTATATACTAAATTTTTATTCATTAGTATATAATATTTATTTATACAATCCGTGTAATACACGGGATATTAACCTAGTTTTATAGTATACGATAACGACCAATAATAAAAGAATCATAAGTACAAAAAGGGAAGATTTGGCTTTTATTAGTTGCATCTAATTGCAATTTACGACAACTTGTTGATTTTGCTAGTGCTGAATTATTTCTCATCTTCATATTTTCCAAATGAAATTTAGGGAACAATGCAATGTTTTCATAACCGAACCGGACGTCGAACCGGTCTCCTTACCGGTCAAAGGTCCGACCGGTAGGATCGGTCGGACCGGATTTAAAACCGGATGATTTTATAAACATTATATAAAAATACATATATAAAATCAAAAAAAAAAAAAGAAAAAAACCGGTTCAACCATCGGTCCGACCGCCAATTCACCGGTTCGCCCAAAACGGCCCAGAACCCCCAAACCGGACCGGTTCACCCACCGGTTGCCGGTTCAACCGGTCCGGTTTTCAAAACACTGGAACAATGTCAAGAAAAAAAATATTTACTATGAATAATTGAAGCAACCGACGATTAACAGGGCTGATGAAAGAAGACGTGAGATAGATAGGGGAATGGAGAGTTATAATAGTTCACAAGAAGCTTCTATCACAACTATTAAAGATAGACATTTAACTGATGTAATCGTAAAATTTGAACAGTTATGATCATGTTTCATCTTGATCCATCGACTGTGGTTGATTTAAACAATAATTAGGAAAAACGTTGTCAAATTAGCATACAATTTGTGATTAAACTTATATATACAATGTCTAACTTCGCATATAATACAAACCATTAAGGGTTATTTTTTATGAGTTGTTGTAACACTTGCATATCATATCCAACGTTATACATGTTTTACAACTTCTAGCGCACCTACTTAATGATTTTTGGTCTGTTTTGCAAGGTATAACAGTATAACTATAAATGACCATTGTTAAACCTAGTGGTGTACAAACCGTTTTTTTGCCAAACCGGTTCGGATTAGGAATTGGTCCGGTTTGGTGAATGTTGGTCCTAAACCGGTTTGGGATGAAACCATTGGCGTACCCACACTATGATGTGGGGGGGCAGCCGCCCTCCTTGAATTTTTTTTTCCAGTAGTATATATATGTTAAAATCCTGACCGACCCCTTTAGTATTTTGCAGTCGCCCCCCTTAAATTTGCATAATTGGACTTCTGATGATAATTTAAGTGATAGTTACACTTGTTTTTTGGAAAGTAGTTACTTAAAAATGCTCCATATATGTTGTTTTAGATAAATTTTAAAGAGTAAAATTCAATAGATAACAACTAGGCCAGACAATTTTAACTCGTTACTAAGATAAATGCGTAGATTGGGTAAAAAATTATTGTATTTTGGGTTGAAACGAGTAACATTATAGCATAAAATGGGTTGAAATGTGTAACACCCTAACATAATACGAGTCAAGATGAATAACGTATAAATTATTTGAATAAAATCTATTCAAACGGATCAGAATGATCATTAATGTATTTGATGAGAAAATCACTAATAATTATTCAATTAAAATATTTGTTTAGTGACAATTCATTTTAAGTTGAACAAAAGTGATATTTTTATAATGACTCATTTAAACCGGAACTAAATTTGCTTAAAACTCGTCCTAATATGCAATCATCCCGGCCCGTACCCGTTTTAGCACGTTACCTAACACAACCCAACCAACCTATTTTGCTAAACATAAAAACAACTTTAGATGTATTGTATTTTTATTACGTTTTATATATGAATTTAGTTTGATTGTTTTTACAAAATGACCCGACTTGATTCAACCTAAACTGATCTGAACAAAAGAGAGAAAAAATATTATATAGAAATCCTCAAATATCATAAAAAAATTTCGCCCCCCATAAAAAAATTTCCTGGGTCCGCCACTGGATGAAACCGGTTCAGTTTGGAAACCGGTTTGAGAGAGGGAGATGCCAAACCTATAGGAAACGGTTCGGACGGGTTGAAACTGGTTCGGATCGGTTTTGGAACCGGTTTGGATGGAACCAACTTGAGATCAATCAAATACCGGTTTGTAAACCCAGACCAGTTTTTTGTTCACCTCTAGTTAAACGTCTATCTGAGTACTAAAGACCGGGTTGAAAAAAAGAAGTAAAATATTATTTTAAACAAAAGTAGGAGGAATAATCAGGACACTAAATTTTATCTTTCATTTATTTTAGTACACTTTTAGTTCAAAATTTAAACGCAATTTTGTCCACTATTTAAAATAAAATAAAATAATCAGCGTTTGGTTTATTGATTTTCATTCGATTCCTCCCATACAAAGGTAATATGCTAATTGAAAGGCTTGTATTTAGAAAACCCGCACAAAAATAGTTAATAAAATATCCAACTTAAATTAGAGATAATTTTTAATCAATTAAATGTTTAGATCAAAGCATGAAAAAGAACAACATAACATAGATTGATTTTTAGACTGTCAAACTTAATTCTCTCGTATGAAACCTTCATTTTAATTTTGACATTTGTTTCTTAAATATTTTGATTTATGATTAATTCTGTTTTGACTTTTAAAAGGGCACGAATTGTATTTTTTATTATATCATAATAGTAATTATTTAATATGTTAAAGATGCAGGTCCAATTGAAATGGCTCATTTAAAATCATTTTCTTTTCTCTATATTTGTTCCCGTTGCATACATGATACACACCAAAACTCATTCTAAGCTCAATATGGTCACATTTAACTTTTTTTTTCCCTTTCAAATCGAGTTTAATTTACTATTATTACTCAAGTTTAAACTCTCCTCTTATATAATTTCAATCAATTGAATTGTTTAAGTGAAAAAATCTAAAGGAAAACCTCCTGTTTTGTCATGATAGAGATTTGAACACAAGATGTTCTGCATACAAAGTTAAAAGATTGTCAATACACCGGAAACATCTTGAAAGTTAGGCAATGATTAGGACTATGTATGTTAAGGCACAATTCTAATTAGGGGTGTTAATAATAACCGCACCGTTTAAAAGTGAAAATTGAACACTATCTGATACCTAAAAAAACTAAATCAAATTGTAAATGTGGTCTTCGGTTTTATAAATTCGATTATCAAGTTCATTATTTTTTTTAATAGGTTTGTTCAGTTAGCAAATCTAACCAAACATATGTATGTATGTATAATGTTGTTAACTTAATCGAAGCCCATTACCAAATAACCCAAGCATCCAATCTCTCAACCCTAATTCGATGGGAGCAACATTGTCTCTCAATACTCTTCATTGATCTTGACCTTAGGCGTCGAGCCCGAGTCTATTGATGAAATTTGAAGCTATCGGAGCTTCAAAGTTGGTTCTACAACTGGAGGTATAAACGAGCCAAGTTTAGCTCAAGTTCGCTAAAGATCGGGCTCAACTCGTTTAGACTTGAGAGAGTTCGAGCTCGAGTTGTAGAGTTTTATTTCCAAAGCTCAAGCTCGGCTTGTATGAATATTATCTAGCTCATGCCCAGCTTATTTACAATTAACTAATTGATTAATTTATTTTTAATATAAAAATTTATATATATTTATAACTATGTAATTTTTATGTAACACAATACGTATGATTTTATAATATTTTTTCATAATTTTATATATGAAATTAACCACTTATATAGATATACATTTATTTGATCAGATTAAAATTATATATATAAAAAAACTTGTTTACCATAGCAAACTAGCTTTAGCTCGACATGTGAAGCTCGAGTTTGATAACTAAACGAACTATATTTCAAAGCTTAAGGTCGAGCTTGAGCTTGAGCATTTAATCTTGGCTTGTTTGAGATTTTTATAGATCCAATTGCAAGTTTTTCACAAGCTGATTGATTTCCTTCTTCTAGACAATCGTCAACATGAAGCAGGGGTGTCGTTTTTACTCGAAACCCAAGCACCAAACCTGAACCAAAGCAGCCAAAACCCGATTAAGATAGAACCCAAACTTGGAGGTAGTATTTGGTTTGGTAATTAGGTTAAAAAAGGTTGATCGATCTAACCCAATTAACCAGAATTTACATGATTATGGTGTCAATTATACATACACATACATAATAAACAAAAAATTCTAAATTCCTTCCCATATACTTTGTTTTTAAGAAACATGGTTTCTTGTTTAATTGTTTATATAACTTGGTTGATACAATTTGATGTTTTCTTTTAAATTTATAGGATTGTTTAATATGTTTTAGTATTATGCTAATTTTGTTTGACATTATTTTACTTAAGCTACGTGTTTACTACATAATTTAAACAAAAGAATATATTGAGAGTGTATTTATTTGACATTTAGTGCGTTATTTAAAAAAAAAAAAACATGTTAAGTTAAATTGTAAAATGTGCATTGCAATTTGTACTTGGAAACTCATATACTGATTAACACGACACGAATAAACCCAAAACTGATTAAACTGAGCCTTATTTAGATAAGTTAAAGGGTAAGATTCTTATAAAAAAACCTGGATAATCCAAAATCGATTAAAAACCCGAAGAACACCCTAGCATGAAGCATTGCAATGTCTCTACTTCTCTATGCAACAGTCGTCAATCCATGCAACCCCGCCATCTCGAATTTATGTTTTTGCCTTCAATCATGAGCCTGTTTTATCTTGATCGAAGCCTCTCTTTTTAATTGGATTCTTCTTCAATCATTAACCTGGTTTGATTTTGTTTATAGTTAGTTTGATTTTGAATTTTCTTAAATACGATTATTGAAATAGTAAAAACTGAACACTCATCCCAGATTCCCATTTGGTAATTTGAGGGGAAAAAAATAAGCATGTTCTTATCCCAATAGTAAAACCTTAAATAAGCCAGATCAATTTCATTTCATAATGAATTTCATTTCGCACCGGAAACTTTTATCTTTATTTTCTTGAGAAAAGTATATGAATAAGAATAAATAAATAAATATGAAATGTTTTAATAAAAAAAAGGAGAGAGAGAGAGAATTTTAAAGATTTGTGATTTTTATTTAATGCTCTAACACTATCTTCGTTCAGTGGTTGAAAGTTGTTGAAATCATAAAACAGAGGACCATACTCGTATGTAGGCTTGTATACGAATCGAACAGTTCATGAACTGTTTATGAACTGTTCGGTAAGAAGTTCGTTTATTTAATAAATAAACGAACACGAACATAAAATTTGTGTTCGTTTAATTAAATGAACGAACATGAAAACACCTTGTGTTCGTTTATTTATGTTCATGAACAGTTCGATTATGTTCGTTTATTTACGTTCGTTTATTTGTGTTCGTTAATGTTTGTTTATGTTTGTTAACTATGTGATGTTAGTTTTTGTCGGTTAACTGACTAATTTACGAGTGCTATATATGTACATTTAAGAGACTTGTCGTTTGTGCTCGTTTATACTTGTTCAATTGTATTCGTTTATGTTTGTTCAATAGTGTTCATGTTCGTTTATGATTGTTCAATGGTGTTAAGGAATGCCCATTTATGTTTGTTCGTTTATTTTAGTTCGTTTGTGTTCATTTATGTTCATGAACAGTTCATTTAATTTATTAATGAACGAACACAAACGAACACGAACATATTCATTTTCTTAATAAATGAACACGAACACAAAATTCATGTTCGTTAAGGTATTCGTGTTCGGTTCGTTTACAGGCCTACTCGTATGCTTGTCTGTTTTTAATGCTCTAATTATTCATGCAAGATCTTCGGGAAAAAATTTATTTGTATAAGAATTTAATCAAATGGCAGATTTTGTGTCCTTCAAATTCAACATACTGGTTGGGGTTTCATCATGTGACTGAGAGGTCATGGGTTCAAGCCCTGTCAAGGACGATTTAAAAGGAATCTTGAGCTTAATCTCAGGTTCTGGACCAATGGGGGGCAAGGGTCTACCCATTCCAGGGTGTTACCGCGCATATGGTGTGACCGCGTCTTACCTCTGCCCGGTGGGCCCTGTTAAGACAACATACGTGGTATGCATATGTAGGATCGCCGTCGTTCAAAAAAAAATGGCAGATTTTGTTCTTGTTGAAAAATTACAAATCTTGTCCTTATTTATGATAAAATTACACTCATGATTCTTGTGGTTTGACAGTGTATATTTGATCCATAACATTGAATATTTAAAAACTTAGGCTAAACATTTGTGAGAGAATTACATAAATAATATTTATGGTTTGTTTAATTGTAGGTTAGTCCTTAAATCATATTATCACTTTTTATAAATGTTAGAGCACATTAACTAAGAGCGATTAATATGCTATAATATAATATGTGAATTCAAACCAATTATTTGAAAACTATTAAATAATTTAAACATTATTATAATAATTTGTTGTTAACAAATTAAATTACCTAAGATCGATTAATGTGAATGATATATGAATCAAACAATTTATTTAAACACACTTAAAATAATCAGTAAATTCACAAGTTTCAAAAATCCCGTCTACTTAATATTTGTTATTCATCATTGTTATGGTGTTAATTAAGCAATATGAATACATCTATTTTAAGAACACTATGAGATAATACAAATTATTTTAATATTGTTTAAATAATTTTTATAGTGTTTAAATAATTGGTTTGAATTCATTGATTATTTATATTAATCAATCTTAAATAATTACGTTCTAAGGATTAAAATATAATAATAATTTGATCTGAGACTAAATCTATAATTGATCAAACCATATGAATCTTTCATGCAAAGATATCATAAAAGTCTGTATTAAGTTTACAATTTTTCAATGTTAAAAACCAAACAACATAGATCATGTGTAACATTTTCATAAACATTTGGACTAATTTGCATTTTTTTAACAACGGAAACCAAACATACAATTTAATCAAATCACATGAACCATTATTGCAAGTAACTTAATAAAATTAATAAATCAAAATTGAAATATTCTTTGCATGAGTAAGTACAATTACACACTAAAAGAAGGGTAAACAAAACATATGAGATAATCTGCTTACTAAGAGTTTGGAACTAGGTGATGGGGAGACACCCATGGTCTCTCATTATGCTTAAACCTAGAGGTGCACAAACCGGTAAACCAATCAAGAACCAGTTTAGGGTTAACCGGTCGACGGTTTTAAAATGAGTTTGACAAAAAGTGGTTTGGTTAATTACTGGTTTTTCGAACTCTAAAACCCGAACCGATTAAGTAACCAAACCGGTTAATTGCCAATTAGCTGTTTTTTGCTTGCCGGTTAACCATAACCAATTTGCTTATTTGGATGGCAAAAATGGCTCTAAATCATCGGTTTCAATTGGTAAACAAAACCCCAGTCAAAAACTGGTTTCTAACCAGTTTGGGTTAGAAAACCGGTTTATTTGTGCATGTATGCTTAAACCCTTCTCTACTCTAATCATAATCAGATGTTTATATAATATCCTCCAATAAAATTTCTCATGAGATTATAACCTGGGTTTTGTTGTTTTTAGCTCATTTATTAGACCCCTTTGGACGAAGGGTGTCAGTATAAAAGGTTCTTGCTCGGCTTGAAGATTTTGGGTGTGAGTATCAAAGGTTCATATCATTATATGAACTCTTTTATGATATCCTACAACTCAAAATTTATGACATAACCCATTAACACAATAAGATTCAACTATTAAGTCATAGATGGCTCAACATGTTGATGACATGTTCATCGGATCAACAAATTTTAGTGTTATTAATAATTAAATACAGATTACAATTTAAAAACTTTATTATGTCTTAAATACAGATTACAATCAAGTTCATTATGATTTGTTAAATGCATCATTTATAGCAACTTAATCATATAAACACATTGTGGCACGTCATGTATGGTTACATTTAATCACATTAAACAGATAACCTTCTATGTTAACATAAAATCAAAGCAGAAACAAAAAATCCAGCCGACCAAACACAAATCTCATTCAAACTTTTCCTTCAAAAATGTATCTTGGCAAATAACAGCCATAACAAATCAGATTGTTGATTATTTCTACTTCTCATGGTAATTTCAAAATCTATAAACCGTTTATGGTCATGAAAAAAGAGAGTAAATGATTCTATTTCTTTACCTCCTCATATTCTGCCTCTGATGCTTGTTCTCCGCCTTGTGATCCACCTGATCCAGACTCTGAACCACCACCACCGCCTTGCATATGTTGTCCAATCTTGGACTGTGCCTTGTTTGCAGCATCAATCTTGGCCTGAATATCTGCAACATCTTCACTACCAGCAGCTTTCCTCAAATCTGCCACAGCACCCTCAATCTCAGACACCACATCACTCGGAAGCTTATCTCTATACTCGTTCAAATTCTTCTCGATACTGTAAACAGTGGTGTCGGCGTTATTTTTAGCATCAATAAGTGCCTTCCTCTCGGCATCCTTTTGGGCATGAAGCTCAGCATCCCTAACCATCTTTTCAATCTCATCATCTGATAGACCTCCTGAGGATCTGATTGTAATTTGCTGTTCTTTGCCTGTGGCCTTATCCTTGGCTGAAACTGTAACAATGCCGTTTGCATCGATGTCAAATGTCACCTCGATTTGAGGCATGCCTCTTGGAGCTGGAGGAATACCCATGAGGTCAAATTCACCTAACAACTTGTTGTCGGATGCCATTTCACGCTCTCCTTGCAACACTTTGATACCCACTTGAGTTTGGTTATCAGCTGCAGTTGAAAAGGTCTGCAAACAAAACCTCATGTTAACTTAAAACTTAACATACATATATACTTGGGCTGTAAACAAGCCAGAACGGGTTCACCACAGCTGTTTATTTTGATTTTGTTATTTACACATGTTCATGTATATTAAAACAAAAATTAATAATTTTTGTATTTGTTTATCTTTAACACAGTAAACCAATAACAGATAAGGACTATTCCATAAACTATAATCATCTTTTATATTTTTATGTTTATTTTTTCATTAAAAATGTCCCATATGGCTATGGCCTACTTAAAAATTAGGCTAAGCACAGATAAATAAGTTAAAATTTATATGAACTGTAATTTAGCCTTTAGTTTAAACAAGCTTAGCTTGCTAACAAGCAAGCCATGATTGCTCGGCCTCGGCTTGTTTATAAACCACATGGGAGGCCCTGGGGAGGGGCAAACCCGAAGGGCCCATTTATCGCAAGGGCACAAAAGTTTTAAAAATCGTTTTTAAATTATATATATTTACTTATATATATCCAAATACAAAACCGAAAAAACATAGGTATATAATTCACTAGGGGCCTTTTTTTCTCAGTATGTCCGGGGCACTTGAATTCTCAGGGTCACCCCTGATAAACCAGGCCGTTATTAAGCTTGCTTTTCTCAAGCTTTTTTGGAGCAAGCTTCAAGCAGCGGCAAGGTTTTCGAACACTAACATATACATATGCATATACATACATAGACATGTCTATATGTGTGTCTTTAAGTTATGAATTACCTGACTTTTCTTGGTAGGGATTGTAGTGTTCCGACCAATGAGCTTGGTGAAAATACCACCAAGTGTTTCAATACCAAGAGATAAAGGAGTGACGTCAAGTAAAAGTAGTTCTTTAACATCACCACGAAGAATGCCACCTTGGATAGCCGCTCCCATAGCAACTGCCTCATCCGGATTCACCCCTTTGCTTGGGGTTTTCCCAAATATTTCTGTAACAACTTCCTGAACTTTAGGAACACGAGTCATCCCACCAACAAGGAGAACTTCATCAATCTCTTTGGTAGTGACACCTGCATCTTTCACACAGTTTTTGCATGGGATCTTGGTCCTCTCAATCAGGCCGCTTACTAGAGCCTCAAACTTGGATCTTGTAAGAGTGATGTTTAAGTGCTTAGCACCTGATGCATCAGCTGTGATAAATGGTAAGTTGATATCGGTTTGTGTTGTTGATGACAGCTCAATTTTAGCTTTCTCAGCAGCTTCCCTGAGTCTCTGGAGGGCAAGTCTGTCTTTTGTCAAGTCTATTCCTTCTGCACTCTTGAACTCACCAACCAAGAAATCCAACATGGCATTATCAAAATCCTCACCTCCAAGAAATGTGTCACCATTTGTTGCTTTCACCTGTAAAAACAAAAAAACAATTAGTTTGTAGGTATGTGTATGTAAATGTGTATATATCATATATATATATATATATATATAAGAATGTGTTCTTTTTAGAAACACTTGAGAACTACAAGGACCAAATAAAACAGTTGTATGTAGTGCATTGATGATTTAATGAGTAGGATAGATGGTTATGTAAAAGTCTACATGTGCGTGTCGCGCGCGCACATAAACCAACGTAAGAGAAACAAATTGTGGGCAGAAAATTACATACCTCGAAAACACCATTTGATATCTCCAAAATGGAAACATCAAAAGTTCCACCACCAAGATCAAAAACAGCAATCAGACCCTCCTTGTTATTTAACCCATAAGAAAGTGCAGCAGCTGTTGGCTCATTTATAATCCTCTGCACATCTAAACCAGCAATTCGCCCAGCATCTTTAGTAGCTTGTCTTTGTGCATCATTGAAATACGCAGGTACAGTAATAACAGCTTTATTTATTGTCTTCCCAAGATAAGCTTCGGCAGTTTCTTTCATTTTAGTAAGAACAAAAGCACCAATCTGGCTCGGAGAGTACTTTTGTCCATTTGCCTCAACCCAAGCATCACCGTTTGGAGCCTTTACAATTTTATATGGAACCATTCCCATTTCTTTCTGTGTTTGGGGATCATCAAAACGTCTTCCAATCAATCGCTTTGTCCCAAATACAGTGTTTTTGGGTTGGTGACCGCTTGACGTTTAGCAGGAGTTCCCACAATTAACTCTCCTTTTGGTTAAAGGCCACAACAGAGGGAGTTGTTCGTGCTCCTTCAGCATTCTCAATAACTTTTGCAGTCTGATTACAAGTACATCAACAAATGTATTTTAATAAATATTCAAACTAAAAAGATGAGGTCCTTTAAACAGTTTAAAGACAAATCTCACCTTGCCCTCCATGACTGAAACACATGAATTAGTGGTACCCAAATCAATCCCAATAACTTCATTCCCAAGCGGCCTTGTACTGTTTCAGACGTAAATTATTAGCTAAAATGAGAGAGACAAAATAAAAAAAAAAAAAAACACATTTGTAGAATGGTAGTAGTCCCACGGTACCTGAAAGGTCTGGCAATTACACCTAATTTGTGGCTCAAATGTGATCCAGCAAATGATGTTTTAGCTCCACTTAACTGCATGAATATTCATTACATTTAGAATTAATTTTTTGGAAGTTTATTCAAGTAATAGAACAGGGCAATTACAGGTCACAGGTGACACATTACTGAAGCCCCATTTATGACCCTGTTCATCGCAAATCCCAAATCATAATAGTTATAGAACAAAAAACAGCAAGAAAATTTCAGCACTGGTTTGATGAGCAACATATATGAAAAGCAAAACCTACTCAAGTACTTTATCAAAGCACGTATATCCGTTTAAGTGCTATATATGAGTTTAAAAATTGTAACAAGAATATAACTATTACATTTTGGCAGCTCATCTCCTCAGAAAATCAAAGGACCATTAAATAGGCAAATGATTCAAAAATTGAATAACTTGAATCATATAAGAAGATACCAACACCATCCGAATTTAAGATACGCTATTAAAAAACAAATCCAGATACAAGTTTTTGAATTAAGCACCAAAATTAAGAAAAACTATCTCGGTAAAAAGAAAAACGCTAGTTATATCAAGTCCACACGGCATACAATTATGAACTTAAAATATCAAAATAGAAACAATGTAAAAACTGAAATGGAGGTCCAGAAGTATAGTGCCAAGGTTCTTCTAACGTATGAATTTGCAAAAATCAAAAGTGAGACACGTTATATGACGGAATAAGTAATCCACAAGAAGTGCGTTACTTAAGGAACAGTAAACACAACCAAAACAATTCGTTATTTCCTATTTTATCAGATCAATTCCATTCGATCAACAATCAAACATAAAACAAATCGCGGAGAAGAAGATTCAACGAGTCATAAAATAACATGTCAAACAACGTAAAAGAAGAAACAAAGATCTTACAGATTTGATGGCGGATAGAGAAGCAGATGAAATGTCTCGTCGACGAAGAGATCTGAGCAATGAGGTGGTCGCCATGGATCGACGGAGGGGGAGAAAATCAAATCTTAGCAACGATATACTTTTAGGGTTTAAGGTTTGAAAGAATGGGGTTAGAAGAAACTTGTTTATTGGAGGTGTGGGCTGCTTGGAGAAGGGGTTATTGACAATTCTAAAATGGTAATATGGTAGGTTTTTTGAAGCTTCTAGATGCTACTAGATTGCCAAATAAACCTCTTCGTCCACTGTCAAGTGTGAAACAACGAAAACTGTGTCAATTTTACAGGTGTGGTTAATTAGAAAGATATATTTATTTTTTTAAATTGACTTTTTTAAACGATATGACAAAATACGTTTTAAAAGGCAAAATATGTAATTAATCTTTTAGTTGAGTAAATATGTAAAAAATATTCTTAGTAAGAGAAATTTGTAAATGCCTCTATTTTTTCAAACAAAAATTCTTTTTTACCTCTTTTTATTCATTATACAACTTGAACCTTCAATTTATTTCAAAAAGAAACATTTTAATACTACTTTGATATCATTAAAATAAGTACATATTTGATTAAATTTCTAATATTATAATTATTTAACTGTTATAAAAGTTTTGTTTAAATGCTATAGTCTTGCGGTGATAACTTTTCTTTAATTTAGCATTTAGAAGGTAACGTATTCAACAGTAAATTTCGCAATTAATTCACATGTTGTCCTTTCACTGGTCTCATTTTTTCTTACTTTTTTAAATCAAAGCTGGAAACTACCAACTAACAACACAACAAATGAACAAAATCATATACAGGAAGAGGTCTGTTATCACATCAAACAGGAGTTGCGTATGTTGCTACCATAAGAAGAGCATTTTTTTCCAAACCGAATGGTCAGGTCAATAAAATATTACATAGGGTAACTGGGTATATCTTAGACTTCAAACTTACACTCAATCTTTCGCTTGGAATTATTGTTATACAAAGCTTTCGCACAAATGTTATAGGTTGTTTATGATTCAACAAAATAATTTGGACTTGCCACGTGGAACACACATTCAGGGCCGGCTCGAGTGGCACAAAGCAAATTATATAAATTACCACAAAAGAAATGGTGGTATATGGATTTTTTTGTTTTATAACATCCCAAAAAAATGAAAAATACATGGTAATATATAATATATAAAACGTAAGAAATATAAAGGTCCTAAGACATGGCTTTTATTTTTTACACCGTCGTTCATTCCAAATTTCATGTGTCGTTAATTTAAAAAGGTTTCAAGACCCCAACCAAGATTATTCCTATTCCTTCTAGGTCCCAATTTCATTTTACAAACCTGTAAAAGTACTGGATATGAGCATGGTTCACCGAGGGAACAAGGCTGTTGCCCAAATTCTTATTCATTGGAAAGGACCCCCCCCCCCCCCCCCCAATCTTGATTTTCTGTACTTATCCTTGGGTCAAGATTTTAGAAGGTAGGGTACTAACATGTGCTAATAAGTCTAGGGGGCATAGTCGTAAAATGTAGATAGTTGAGGGTTATCTTTGTGTGGTTTATCAACTAACAGATTGTTAGTTGTCAAGGCCGGCTCATCATAATAAAAAAAGCCCTATCTTATGGCCCCAAAAATCGAAGGGCCTTTAATTTTCGGGATATATATACTTTTTAGTTGTAACAAATTTTGATTGTAATACAATTTTTGGTTGTTTTAATATTTGTAATTAATAAGCCTTGTAACATAGGTGGGTTGGGCCTGGGTTTGGAATGAGTGTGAGCAACAATGAGTTTAAACAAAAGCTATTTTGGGTCTAAATGAATCATTTTTAAAAAGCTTCAATTTATTTCAATTTAAAATTGTCTATTTTAATAATTTGTAGTTATTTTCTCATCAAACATATTACAGATAATTTTTACCCGTTTAAATTCATTCTATTAACATAGTTTTTAGGCTACTCATTTTGACCCATATTATGCTAAGGTTTGGCACATATCAACTCGTTATATGTTATGATGTTCACCATTTCAGCCCAAAATACAATTATTGTTCACCTAAATCAACCAATTTATCATGCTTTGTGTCAAGATTGTCAGGCTACTAATAATGTACATATTTTGTTCGCGATTTATGCTTTTTGTGGTTTCTTTTTCATGATAATTTATATTTTTTGCGTCTCAAACTTGCAGAAAATTTTTATTTACAATCGAAAGAGGCCTCGATTTGTTAACTTGCTTTGGGCCACCAAAAAGGCTTGAGACGCCTTTGTTAGTTGTAACCCGTTGTGCTTGACTAATTGCTTAACGGTAAGCCTGGCAAAATGAGCGGGTTGATCGGGTTGGGTAACATGTGAGGATGGGTGCAAATTAAGATAACTTTTAAACAAAATCAGTTTAACTCTAAATGAGTTGTCTTTAAAAAGCTTCAATTTTATTCCAAGTAAAAATGTGTTTTAACTAAAGAAAAAGTTTATTTTAATAATCTTTGGTGATTTACTTATCAAAATATTATTGATAATTCATACCCAATTAAATCAATCATATTCACATAGTTTTTAATTATTCATATTGACCTACATTGTGTTAAAGTGTTACTCATCTCAACTGTTGTATGTTATAATGCTACTTATTTCAACCCAAAATACAATAATTGTTCACCAAAAATAACTCATTTATCTTGTTGTGGGTCAAGATTGCCACGTCAACTTAACGGATTAATGTTTATTCAAAGATGAGATTCTTATCTTTCTCCATTTTCTTTCAAGTGAAAGGAAAAAATTAGGAAATGTGACAGTGACAGTGACGTGGAAGAGATTGTGTACACAGTGTTCCTCTCTGTTTTGAAAGGTAAGCACTGCATTCGGGTCTAAACAGGTTATCATAGTAAACAAATGGAGCACTCGGGTCTAAACTGGTTTGATCATGGTACAACAAACCAAACAAATTATGGTTAGAATCACCTATAAAACATATGTAACCAACAAGCACCCTCATACAGGATTAACAATGCATTTTGAAGGGTTTTAGCAACAAATCATTTTTGTACAGTGAATATGAAAAAAATTACAAAAAAAAATAAACATAAAAATTTAATCAATAACAATCATGAAAAGGTTCTAAGTTTTGATCTGGGTCAAAGCCTAAGGTACCCACCTCGTCCTTCAGGCACGGTTCTTTTAAGGAAAGATCTTCGGTTAAGAGACCAACTTCGTTTCATAGCTCTCTGTCTTCTCCAAGCTGCCGCTCGGCTATAAAGAAATGGGAACAGGAAACATAAAAGAACAAGACCTAATGTCACCACACAAACTAAAATCACATTTCTGAAACCGTCGACTAGTGCTGGATCTTTCTGTCCTGTCCAGGGAACACCTCCCACATTCATCCCAAAAACTGTTTCATTATTTTATCATTCAAAAGTCAAATAAAGAGTTACTATAAGAAATTACGGTTTTGGCTCATGTGGTTTTAGTGTTTTAAGTATTTAAACCCCAAATAGAATCTTCTATCAATGCAACCCTTGTGGTTTAAATAACTAACGGTTTTGGCCCCCAAACCTAACTATTCTAACGGGTTTGGCCCTCAAACCTAACTATGGTTGGGGGCCAAAACCGTTAGTTGTTTAAACCACAGGGGCTGAATCGTTAATTGTTTAAACCACATGGGCTGTATTGATAAAAGATTCTACTTTGGGTTAAAATAGTTAAAATACCTAACTCATAGGGGTCAAAACCGTAATTTAATCTAAGAAATATATATACTATCAAGCACATAAATGTACATTTGAAAAACATCGAAAATTATGGGTAGAGCTGGCAAAATGGTCGGTTCAAAACAAGTTGCTTTTGCAGATGTCATGTTTATTTAACTTGCAAACATTTTTTTGTTCATTTTTTTTTTTGTTGATAACTGTGTGAATCCACTTACGTGGTAATACATTAATACCCCTGGGTCCCTCGCAATACCTAACTAACCAGGGGGGATAGGTAAAGTCGTAAAATGTAGCTGCAAACAATGGGTTGGCGGCCTCTAGAGAACCAGAGCTAGTGGTGATTGAAACCGATACCTCTGGGTTGAGGAATGGACGCACTACCACTTGCACTGCCTTTACAGGGTTTTTAGGCCCATTCTTGTAAAAATTGTCAATTTAACAGTAGTTAAAATTGACTTTAAATGTATCAGTAGTAAAAATTTAACAGTTACATCAAACATATCTTAAAACTCAATATAATACTCATTAAAATCAAAGTCAAAACAAGCTCATTTGAGCTAAAAAGTCCAAGTGATAGAATCTTACCTCCTGTGATGATGGAAAGAGGAAGAAATATGATGGACAGAAATGATAGATAGTAGAGTTTTCGGTTGATTTGCTCAGCCTGCCAGCTGTCAAGACCAGCCTGAACTGCTGTGACCCTATTAGAGATAAAACCCACACTATCCTTCAACCTTCTCAATCTTCTGATCAACTCTTCCAGAGAATTTACGTCTTCGCTTGCAAACCATTCCTTTGTGGAACATTTTTCCTTCACTCGTGGAAACACTTGTTCACCATGTGTGATCACCTGCATTCAAGAACAGTTGAACACGCGTGAAACCACAAGACTTTGACTATCCAATTCATACCGGTTATTAATTTAGATAAAAGTTGCATAAGTTTCAATCCAAAATAAGAATCTTAATCAAAGGGTGTGTGCAATGTGCATGTGCATTGTGTGATATTGAACCATCAGAATTAAATAACATAAAGTTTGTGTATTTTTGTTGTTTGAAGTTGTAATAGTTGAAGATAAGATGTTGAGTAAGTAAACAAACAAACAAACACACCCAGTGAATTTCCACTTTTGAGTGGCGTATGGGGAAGATGAAGACAAACCTTATCCCTACCCTGTAAAGTGGTAGAGAGGCTGCTTAGGAAGAGTCCCCTGACTCGTAGACTTTTGACTACTAGTGTGCAATAAATTTTATCATTCAAAAATTAATAGAAAGACTTTTTGTTGAACACAGAATAAGAAACTGATTGTTCACCTGCAAAAGCCGTTGCAAGTCTAGATGCATTTTAGGGAATCTTCTATCATCAAGCAGTTGTTTCTTCAAAGAAAAACCACCTGAAAACGTTAAATTCATGAAATAAGTTGATGAACATAGATACTGTTTTGCAATGCATTTGTAGAAATGCAACAAGAAATTAAAAAAATTAGAGTAAATTATTGATATAGTGCTTGTGTTTTGCTAGTATTTCACTCTTAGTCCCTATGTTTCATAAATTATCCATATGGTCTCGAACTTTAGACATTTATAACACATATATTCCTTAGGACACCAAATTACCCTCACTTACTTGATCAAATTACCCTCAATAAGAACTATATGTGTTACAAATGTTTAAAGTTTGAGACCATATGGGTAATTTATGAAACCTAGGGACCAACTAGCAAACCGCAAGGACCATCTTGGTAATTTACTCAAAAATTTACTTCCAAC
This sequence comes from Mikania micrantha, assembly GCA_009363875.1. Lineage (NCBI taxonomy): Eukaryota > Viridiplantae > Streptophyta > Magnoliopsida > Asterales > Asteraceae > Mikania > Mikania micrantha. The sequence continues at coordinate 18,801,551 of CM018682.1, read as the reverse complement.
TACGTAAACTTTATGTTCATCAATAGTAACATAAAAACTTTACCTTTATCCAGATCAACTTCCACAGAGTCAAGCTCAATCTCAAGTTTAGTAACAACATCCTCAAGATGATCCACATGTGTATCAACAATATGAACAACCAAATTGGAAACTGATTTAGGAACAGGATTATCTGCCTCCTCAGAATGATTCATTGTCAATAAGAAATCAAGAACATGCTCCTTAATCACAATCCTATCGCTTTCCCGGGAACCACTTTGTTTGGCGCTTGGGCTCTCGACACTTGGGATCTCAGACAAAAGTGACTGACCCATGGGAGAGAACCCTAATCTAGGCACCCGACCCAACGAAACAGTAATCACAGAATTCTCAGTGACCCGAGCAGCTAATCTAAATGTAAACTTGCTAGAAGGCGGTCCAGGCGAATTGACCCTAAATACAAGTGCCCCATCAACATACCCACAATATGGTCCATTGCTAATTAATGAAAGAATATCTTGAAGTTTCAATGGTGGACAAAGAACATCAATTAGATATTGAGCAGATTGAGAAAGTTTCTGATTTCCTTTCGGGATTTCGACATGATACCAACAGAATTCTTTTCCATTACCCTCTAATAAATCCCATTCTTTATTGTAATAATCCCCTAATCCATCAAATATATATGCTTTTAATCTAACTAAACCAGGATACCTAGTTCGAAATGGGGTCACCTCATTGTTAACAACATGTGAAGAAGATGATTCACCCTCCAATTCATCTCCTTCAGGATCCATGCTTGGATCTCTTTCACCCATTTAAAATCAGAGTTTTTCAAATCGAAATACGTAAACAGTTTAAACACCCAGCTTCAATTTTAGACAAATTTGAAGATTAATGAACCAAATGCGTGAATCAAGGAAGAACAGATTAAACCCTATCTGATCTAAATTAAACACATAATCTGCATGGGTACGATCAAATTAAATCCTGAGAGATCTATAATCGATATCAATATCTGAAAACCGCATTGAATCCGTCAAATCCACCACGAAATCATCGATTTCAATATCGAAAAACAGATTCTTGGCTAATCCCTGGTGAAAACATATGAATTGTTGTTAGCATTGAAGATTAATTCAACCGAAATAAGAAAAGAGCAGATAAATTGAAGAACACTTGTCAATAAAACTCTACCTGATTAAATCCGGCGACTTCTTTCTATCGATTGAATCTGAATATTATTGGATTGGATTGGATTGGATTGGATTGGATTGGATTGATGTGCTAAATAATAAAAAAAAAGATGAACATTTGCATGCTCCAACCGTTGAAAAATATAAGTCAAATAGTGATACCCAGTTGGAGCAGCTTCCACGAAGGTTCGAAATCCATGTTCGATTTATAATCGCCCAATTTTATCAGGATCTTGCGTTTAAGATGCGAGTAGATTTGTTAATCAATCCAACTCTATCGGTTTAAAAAAGAATGCAATTTACCTAACTACAGAATTGTCAATAATAATGGATTAAAAAAATATCAATAACGATAAAAACGCAACTCAAATATCAAAACTCTAATGTCATTTAAGTAAATTTGTTACTATTAAAGTAAATCATGTTATTATTTTATTATTATGTATTTTTGTACAAATCGAATTACAGAATTGTGTTACAATTGAGTTATTATATCATTGTGTTTTCACAGTCGAGTTCGTGTGATTCTCTAGTGTACAATGAGGTGAATTTTTGAAATTAATGTAAAATCTTTAATGGGTTTGATGTTATTTAGATCCAAATAAAATGTAAAACCTATTAATAGGTTTGGAGGTGAGCGGATTTTCACTAAAACTAGTGGTTTTACCGCACGTTGCAATGCAAATTTCGTCACGATTTCAAATACCAGAATACACATACGATCATGTATATATGATCTCGAAAATGGTGACATAATCACATATATCAAAATGCATGACATAATCACATATATCAAAACGCATACCAAAAAGTGACGTTAGTAACATAACGTTAAATGGAGACATAAAGACAAACATAGCGGTAAACATAATGTTAGTAACATGTTGTGGTGGCATGATCTTGAACACTAAAAGATGACAAAATGGTTGTCCCTATGCTACAAACGTCTAAAAAAACTAGATCTTAAAAGTGAGCGTTACTATGTCGTAAAACTCAAAAGCGTAAACGTCATAAAATCGGGCGTCAAATGTGTGCTCTTTCGTAAAGCGAGCGTCAACATTTCCAAACATAAATGTAAATGCTACGATACACTAAAACTATACTTCGTCGTAAAAACGATTGTTAAAAAACCTGAACGTAATGTAGACGCAACAATGAACCTAAACTAACACACACAATAATAATGAAAAAAACAAAAACAACATAACCAAACTACTGTATGTTTGTGGTTGATAAAATGTATATAACTAGATGGAGCTTGGACGAGCGTTGTCATGAACAAACCAACCCAGTTAACAAAGTGTCACACTCTTGTTGGCATCAAAGGTCAACCATTTTTTAAAACAAACCTAAAATAAGACGCCAACGCAACAATAAAAACGCTAGTAAAAATCAAACCTTAAAAAAAGCCTAAAAAAGAAACTTCACACAATCGCTTTGCAATGAGAGACATGTCGAGGAAAAAAAGGTGAATATTTAAAAAAAACAAAAAATTAAAAAGGAAAACAGAAAAAAGCAACTTAAGATGGAATCGAACCAACATTTTTGGCATTCAATTTACACAAACTAAAGAGGTTGCCGAAATACAAAATAAATAGATAAATAAATAAAGACAAAATTACATACTTGAACCTTTATGTTTGTAGTAAATAACAAATATAAACCTTTAACTATATTAATTACGCTAAACAACCTTTAAGTATTTAAGTTGTTTCAAGTTTCAACCTTTACATTAACCCTGGTTAGATTTACTAGTTAAATCTAGTCATGTGCAAAACATGTGATGGGTATTCTAGGTATTTTGATCTTTTGTTATTTTTAAACATAAAACCCACTATTCACGTATTATCGTATCTTATTCAATAATTTACTCTAAATGGGGGTGTTCAAAAATTAGGGCTAAAACCCACCCAGAAGTTCATATGGTCCCTCCCTCTTCGGTTAGTGTTCACCCAGAATTTCACATAGTTCCTCCATCTTTAGTTATTGTTCGAAACCTAAGGTTGTAGTTGGATAGAATTTTTCATTTTTCTTTTTATCACTATGTAACAATGACAGTAGTAACAATGATAAATCCTATCAAACTACAACACTAGGTTTCAAACACTAACTGAAGATGGAGGAACCACGTGAACTTTTGGGTGAACACTAACCGAAGAGGGAGGAACCACGTGAACTTCTGGGTGGGTTTTAGCCCTAATTTTCGAACACCCCCATTTGGAGTAAATTATTGAATAAGATACGATAATACGTGAATAGTGGGTTTTATGTTTAAAAATAACAAAAGATCAAAATACCTAGAATACCCATCACATGTTTTGCACATGACTAGATTTAACTAGTAAATCTAACCAGGGTTAATGTAAAGGTTGAAACTTGAAACAACTTAAATACTTAAAGGTTGTTTAGCGTAATTAATATAGTTAAAGGTTCATATTTGTTACTTACTACAAACATAAAGGTTCAAGTATGTAATTTTGTCATAAATAAATAAACAAACACGGTTAATGGTTTAATGGTGTTGTACAATGCGTAGGAATAGATGTACATCACTCTTCATTCTATATTTTTGTTTTGCATTAGTAACATGACTCGTCAATTTTTGTTTTCTTAACCATGATAGTTTTATTTATTTTATTTTTATAGTCACAACTTTTAAAAATCAAGTCTTAATATACAATAATCATCCTTCTTACAAATTCAATCATGCATTAGCATGCGTCAATTTTGGTTAACTTTTAATCAAACACTCACTATTTTATAATTTCAAATACATAAAGGAAATGGTCTCAAAACATTTATGTTATCTACTCTTGCTAAAGTGATAATGGAAACATGTGAACACATATTTTATCCGTTCAATTAAATGTATCGATTATTAAAGCTAAAATTAATCTTATTAGTAACCACCACAAAGTTAAAAAATGTTATCGTTTAAACCAACCCACTTTGACCCGACCCATATTTTGTCCATCTAACAAAAAATTTTAGACTAGTAGTGTTCATATCATGATTGATGGTTGTATAACGTGAGAACACGAGAGAATACCTCATGAATCTCCTTATCCAAATGTATCTTAAAAAAGGCAATGCTATTAACTCATTCTTGCACATAAATATTTATCTAAACTTTTTCAACTTCTATATAATATAAACATGCTTTTTTTTAAAAACTATGTATGTTATATAATAAAACAATTTCATTATATATAAATACGTATTAAATTAGCTGTAAATAAAAATTAACACAAACACACATTCACCAAATATGTAAACATACATGCACTATAAGAAATACCTACATTTGCAAGTATTATTTATCTATATAATAATTCATAGGGAAAGTTCCCAAATTCTCTCATTGACCCATTTTCTTCCATCAAATGTCCATTTGACTAAGCAATCCCGAAAATGACCACCCTTTATACAGGTGTTGCTGCCCATATAATCACGGGCGCCGTTCGTAGTCTAACCTAATAAAAATGTGACACGTGTCCACCACGGGCGCCAACGCCCATAGATTAAGACAGGCGCCCGCATATTCGAATTTTTAGTCTCGAACGTCGGGCCCACACCGACATTCCTGTTACGGGCGCTGCGCCCTTAAACATTTTTTAATACTTTTTTACGAGCATAAAGAAGTAAAGAACCGGGCGGCCGAAGCTACATTATGGGCGCTACGCCCGTCTTTTGTCATTTTTTTTCAGCGGAAAATAATCGTGGCCGCCCCGTCCATAGAGTACGTCATTAAAGGGCACCCCGCCCGTAGTGTATTTTGAATAGGGCGTCCCGCCTGTAAACTACACGCTTTCAAAAAATTTTCCAACCCGTAAACTACCCAATTTCAATTTTTTTCCCGCCTGATTTGAAATGCGGTTAACAGCTTTTTTTCTTTTTTTTTTTACTGAATTTTTGTTTTTTATACTAATTTTTTATTTGAGCAATTCAATAAGAGAGCTCGGATAGCAATCAGCGGATATATCTAATGATATCAAGTTATTGAAATATTATCCTTTCAAGTGATTGCATGATTGTGTTTTCAACTGTACAAATTGTGTAAATTTATAAATTTAATGTAGAATTAGAGTGTGTGATTTATAACAAAAATTAAAAAATTTAACATAATATAACTTTTATATATATTATTGAAAATTAATATTCATTATAAACTATAAATTGACATAAATTGTGATTTAAATTGACATAAATAAGGTATAAATTGACATAAATTATGATAAAGTTGTAACCAAATTTAAATGGTAGCTTTGTATCTATTAAAGAGATGGAGAAATATATACTCTATTAAAGGTTTTGGAATAACCAAAAAGTGAAGTCATAGAAATATAAAATACATATCAAAATGATAAAACTTGTACTGACAAGAGTCTACTTTGAAACCTTGTCAAATCTACTAAACGAAAACGGCACCGGCTTTTGTAAAACCAACACGTTAATGCTAAAAAAAATAGGTTATTGACAATATTTCAATTTGGATGGGAAAATTTTTTTTTGCAAGCGGGTAGTTCATGGGCAGGACGGCCATGCTCAACTTCGGTTACGGGCGCATGTTCAAAATATACTATGAGTGGGGCGCCCATTAACAACATACTCTATGGGCGCGCTCCATGATTATTTTCCGCCGAAAAAAACACGAAAAAAGAGGGGACGTCCGTAAACTAGGTTGGGACGCCCATAAATTTGGTTCGGGCGTCCATAAAGTAGGTTCGACCGCCTGGTTCTTGACGCCCGTAAAAAAGTATGAGCCTGGTCAAATCAATATAATTAGTAATCATTTTTATTTTTCTTAATTCATTCCAACTAAAATGTGCAACCATTTAAGTGGAAACGAGTAGAGTCGAGTCGAATCGAGCTTGCCTAAGCTTGAACACAACTTAGTTTTACTTGAGAGAGTTCGAGTTCGAGCTCTCTTTCATGTTTCAACTTTCAGGCCAAATGTATATTGCTCATGCACTCTTCGAGCTCTCTTCATGGGTAAGTTTTAGATAACTTGAGGTTAAATTTTACGATAAGTTTATCTCCCCATTCATATTACCAAATCTATCAACCCTTTTGAGTTTATTGAAACAATTTTATTTAACTATACACCGATTAGCAATAAGGGTGTTCAAAAAAATCCGAAAAAGTTTGAAAACAAAAACGTATCCGAAACCCGAAAAAACCGATCCGAATTAAAGATTCGGATATACGGATAGATTCAGATCGGATATCCGTTTTCTGAATTCGGGCCGGATCAGATATCGGATATCCGAATTCAATTTGAATAACCCGAATAAACCCTGTTTTTTTGGGTTGCTCGGGTTGTTCGGATTATTCGGATGAAAAAGTAAGTTTATTCGTGTAGATTCGGATAGATTCGAATCGGATCAACAAAATTCGAATTCGGATCGGGTTGGGTTTCGGATAGGGCCTTAAAATTTTCAAATTCAAATAACTCGTTATTCAACCCGATGAACACCCCTAATTAGTATGGTTTGAATGCCCAATAATAAGACACAACAACATTCAAATACCCCCTTTCAACGGTTGATTAATTTTTGTTATGAAAAGTTTCGTATAGATATCAAAATTTCCTTCCTTGTCTCCGCTTCATCTCCCTGCATTTAAGCCCTTATAAAGGAATATGGTAGCCTGGTAGGTAGTACTTGGCAGTTAACATTAACATGACTATTGTGTGACATTGTGAAGACGATATATGACCTAAATTAATACGTACATTATATTATAATACATTTGATAACAAGATTGTTTTATATATTAATTTTTAAGAATTTAAAGAGACAAAACTGCTTTTTATGAATTTCAATTATGTCGTTAAATACAAAAAAGTTACTAAATAATAATGATTATAAATCTCATAAATTAATTATAAGTTTTCGTATTTAATTTATTTTTATAAAAGTTTTTTATTAGTCCTTCAAATTCATATGATAATTCATCAATTAATTATTTAAGTGTTTTATCAGTGTCTGTATTAGCATGTTATGTTTCTTGTCATATCATGCGGGCACTCTCTATTGTGTGTGTCATTCAATACAATTTTATGTTTAGTAAATGCATAACCACTTGAATCGAATGTACCAAGAGAGAAAAGGACATACTCTATTGTGTGTGTCATTCAATTCAATTTTATCTTTAGTAAATGCATAACAACTTGAATCGAATGTACCAAGAGAGAAAAGGTCAAGAAAAATGAAAAAGTTCAATGCATCACATGTAAAATGAAGGGGTAACCCCATAAGCCAAACCTAAGGCAACTATAGGGACAATAAGCATTAATATTGTTTACAAACTCTCTACACCAAAAAGAACAACACACCCTAATCAAAACCGAAACTTAAGTGCTTGTATAAAAACACATACTTGGTGCTTGATGTAGCTCTTGTTTTCTGCAGGATCTAGGTCGTTTTGCGATCTGATTGCTAAAAATAAAAGATACCAAAACTGGACACTCATGCAAACAACACTATAAATACCAGTGTACCACCACTTGTATCAAAGGAGACACATTCAACTTGCACAACACTGCTCATACAATCACCAATACTAACCTTGAATTCTTTACTCTCTCACTCAATATGCTTAACCTACCTTCTTGAGCTCCAGCCTCTTCTCTTGAGCTTTAAAGGAGAATAAATGATGTTACATCACTAACGAGTTGAATGTGAACCAAATGAGTCATTCACTTGCATGCACTGATCCTTCATCTAAGCCTCTAGGGGAGGATTTTGGAGCAACATAAAACAATAGATATGAAGTATAATTATCAACTTAAAGTTGTACTAATTGATTATAAGTAACCATTATTAAAGATGCTAAAGGTAATACTGATAAAATTATAAAATTTTAGAGAATACAAAAGAACTGTTGAGTACACAGATCACAGATGAGCTTTAGTTTATCTGACAAAATGTACCTGAAATCCACTGATTGTACTCATCCATTCGAATTATAAATGAGCTTGAAGATGGGGAACCTCCTCCACCATATGCCTATGTATTTTAGAAAGTCAAAACAAATTGTTTACGGTGGTGAAATTCCGGTGAACTGACAATAAATGGTTCAGTTAATTTTGTTTATAAAAATCAGTTAACTTGTTTCTTAATACATTTTGAAACTCCAGATTCCTTCACTCAGTGATATTAGTCTTTGAAACAAATTACAAAAAATGCTTGGTTCTGTAAATGTAAGTAACCAAAACCAAACAAATATAGTCGGTTGTCAAAATATTAAAACCTAACCATCACTTTTTTGTTCTCTCTGTTATAGTTTCGGTTAACCGGCTTTTTTTTACCACAAAACAAATATAATTAATGTATTTGAGAAAGTCAAACAAATAGCATTATTAAAATATGATCCTTATTGCGATATTAGAGATGAAAAGAAACCTTTTAATATTCCGTTTTCATGCATACCTTTGCAATAATAGATGTATCAGTGCAAGTATCTGTACTCCTTAAGCACATTTTGAGATTTTTCCCTTGCATGTAAACAACTGCTCCAATAGGCCTGAGGTTATTATACATCATATATGCCATGTCATCACCAGATAATAAGCAAAAAATCATACTCAGGCAAGCATTTAAGTTTAAAAAGATTGAAAATTTACATATAAAACATGTACTTCAAGTTCCCCTTGAACAGAACTTTAAAATACCTCAAACCAGCTGCTTCACTCTTCATGCTGAGTTCCTTGCCAACTATATCACTTAAACTCAAATTTCCATTGATTCTAACACCCTAAAAGATAAAATCAGATTATTAACATAAACAATTTAATCATGAGGATTAATTAGTTTATTGAGAATGAAGAATAACATACCAAACACTCCCCGTATAATCCTCTCCCCAACTTAACATTAAACACCTTTTCAAGAAATTTAGTTGCTAAATTGTGTTGGTTAGCCATGTAAGTGCGTCCATGTGCAACCAAATTCGTGACACTAATCTTCATCAACTATTTACAAATATGACTTGAGCTAAGTTAAGTTTACAATCATATAACAATCAAAACATAATTAATTGATAATTAATATTTATTAAGGGTGCCAATTTATGGAGAGCACGAGACCTGTTCAAACAAGTGTGGATTTGTGATGCAATTTAACTTTGAACGCCAATTAGATAAACCGATATTGAATTCTTTGATATCTGGCAAAGTCCATAGCCTAAGATCTCCATCCTCGATGTACTTGAGGATCATTTCCACTCTTTCTTGATCTTCAATGCCCAATAGACTTGCTCGCCCCTGATTACAAAAGTATGTAGATTTGCAAATAAAAGTTTATAAGAATCAAAAAAATAACAAACAAATGCCTGATTTACTTTACTTTTTTTTTATTTTTTATTTTTATTTTTTATTTTTAGAAGTAGGTTGTTTTGAGATGGATTGATGATTAGTGGGGTTTTTTTGGTTAAGTTTGAATCGTGTATCAATCGCTAAGATCATTCAAATTGATGACAAATGAGTGATTCTTTTGTTGTTGAAGTCATTTCTCACTCATTTGAATGTTAAAGATTATAGCAGACTAACCCATTTTTCAGATGCCCATAAAAAAAGACCTTAGTTATCATCTATCACTTTCAAAACAACATGCATCTAAAGATTTTTAATTTACTTACATTATTGTCCTTCATTTCTAGTAGTTTGGCACAGAAATAGTTATACACAGCAGAGGAACTGTTCTTATCCAAATTGACTTCAAGCAATAGATTGCTGTTACGATCCTCATACATAGGCATATCAGGCAGTGTGGTTTTCCTGTGATCAAATCCTATCACCCTAAATGTTACAAGAATCAATCAGATAACGCTTGACATCCAATGAGAAGTTATACATATAAAGAAATCCAAATCAAGAAACTTAATTGCATACTGGCATGATGTTCTTCTTGAAAGCTCAGCTGCAAACCCTTTGGGGCCAAGAAAATCAAGAAAATAACATTTCTCAAGTCCATCAATACACAAATCTTCAACCCTGTTTAAGATATGCAAACCCAAACGTATCATTTGTTCACTTGCACCAGAAAGTTGTAAGAATGCTGGATTTTGTTACCTGAATGGTTCAACGGAAGAGAAAGGCAAGATAAGGCATGGGAAATTGAGGTGACGGTGAAACAGGTGAGCAAATAGAGCCGAGAAAGCTCCGGAAAACGAAGGGTAATTGTATAGAACAACGTTCGGTATACGTTCTTCGCGAGCTTTGATTAGTGATTCCAGTGCGGCATTTGATCGAAAACCTTGCGATCGTGCAGATGTTCTTGCTCGGAGTCGAGAGAACGTGATCCAGTTCTTACGTATGAGTGAGATAGAGTGGTTCCAGGGCAGCATTTGATCGAACACCTTGTGGGCAAGCTGATTTTCTTGCTCGAAATCCAGAAGTTGAGCTCCAATTCTTACTTGTGAGTGAGATCGTTTGATTGCAATGGAGCATTCGATTGAAAGACTTGATGGTTAAACTTATGCATGGATTGTATGGCGAAACTTCGCAGAAGATGAAAGGGTCAATTTATAGGTTACCATCTTTTTATGCATTTTCCTAAAAATATTAAATTTACAAGCATTCGAGTATGTTTATTATTGTTAATATTATTATTATTTTTTTAACTGAATATTTAATCTGCAAACTAGGCCTGCAAATAAACCGAAGAGTTCGTAAACTGTTCGACGACTAGATGTTCGTTTATTTAATAAATGAACGAACATGAACACACATAATGTTCGTTATTTATGTCCATGAACTGTTCCATTATATTCGTTTTTTTGTGTTCTCTAATGTTCGTTTATGTTCATTAACTATCTAATTTTCGTTTATGTTTGGCTAACTATATAATTTATGGATGATATGTATTTTTATTTAAGAGATTTGTCATTTGAGTTCGTTTATGCTAGTTCAATTGTGGTTGTTTACACTTGTTTAATCATGTTCATTTATAGTCAGTTATGTTTGTTCGTTTATTTTGGTTTGTTTGTGTGCACTTTTTGTTCATGAACTGTTCGTTTAGTTTTTTAACGAACGAACACGAACATATTCATTTTCTTAATAAATGAATACGAGCACAAGATTCGTGTTCGTTAATGTGTTCGTGTTAAACTCTGTAAACTGTTTGATATTGCTTGTTTAACTTCAAAAATATTTTTTAAAGTGATTATTAACTTATAATTTTTATAAAAAATTAAAAATTGTTTAAGTTTCTTGTAAACATCAAAAAGTTAAAAGCATTTCAAAAAGACAAATTATATTTTTTAAAAAGAACTTTTTAACCTTACTCAAAAAATTAAAACAAACATGCATTTTGTCGTTACACAATATAAAATCAAACGTGTAATACAATGTTGCTTACTTTCATTCTAAACAAACATACATTATTTCATACCTTATTGCTAGTATGCAATACCTTATAACATATATGTACCACGTTTTTACTTATTTACGTTACATTTTCTATATAGGAAAAACCATAGCTTTTGAGTTTAAATATTCTTGGTTTTTATCAGGTGTAAGTAAGACCTTATACTATTAACGAAATGCTAATTTTGTTGCTAAATTATTATAAAAAACCCATAATGTTTCAGTATATTAATGATTCATTGGGTACTCATCTCAACATTATTTTGGATTTAAATACTCATAGTTTTCCATAGAGGATGCATTTTCTTTTTGCCAAAGGTTTGCATATTTGGGCTATTATAAATAAAAGTTTACATTGTTTATTTGGATTTTCTTAGGCAATGTGTAATGGTGTGAGGAACTAACGTGACAGGCATGTCATGTCCTCGTCACGCTTTCAACACCATTACATACACGACATGAGCTGAGCATGACCAATCATATGCAACCGTGGTCACGTGAGGTCACGGGAATTAAACAAGTGGAAGTAACAATTATACGAGTGGATATTGGTTACACATTTGTATATGATTTGTGAAAGATGGAAATAGTTGTCTAGTGCAAGAGTTTTTGTCGTTGGATTAAGACACATTGTCAACCTGCTTGAAAGCGAAAACAAGAAGGCTAGTTTAGCATCTCAACTTCTGTAACTAAAACAATTATAACATGTAATATGTATTAGACTTTAGTAACTAATATAGGCAATAACAACCGTCCTTGATGAATTACGATTTTGCAACTAATACAACCAAATCCGCATGCTCTACGCTTTTAGTTTGAAATAACTTAAAAATAAAAATAACATAAGATTTAACATTTAAAAAGAAAAGTAAAATGCCATTTTAGTCCTTGTGGTTTGACAATTTTTGCCATTTTAGTCCAATAGTTTAAATTTTGTAATTTTGGTTATTATGGTTTCATTTTATTGCCATTTTCATCCTTGTGGTTTGGTAACTTTTGCCATTTTAGTCCAAAATTTTAAATTTAATTGGACTAAAATTGCAATAAAATGGAAACCATAATGACTAAAATGACAATAAAATGAAACCATAGTGATCAAAATGACAAAATTCAAACTATTGAACTAAAATAGCAAAAGTTGCCAAACCGTAAAGACTAAAATGACATTTTAATCTAGAAAAAAGTAGATGGAAGGATAAAATCATAAAATAGTATTATGAATTTTTTTTAAAAAAAAGTTGCGAGTTAACCGTACAAAAAATAAGGTCCGTCGTGGACCACACGCGCCACCGTCCTCCTCTATTCGACATCTCTCCCTTGACGGAGAACTGACCTCCTGCAACAGCGGCGTCTCATATCTCTCCGTTCATAACAACGATACAATCCAACTCTTGAGGTTTCGTTTCTTTCACCTCCTGCAATTTTATGGTGTGATTTTATATTCAATTGCGTTCATTTGACATCAAACAGAGGCAGAGTGAATTATTAGGTTAATTTGATTTTAATTTTTTGTTATGATTTTGAAACTTTTAATCGGAATGTTTTTGTCTATGGCTGACTGATAAACTCATAAACCTCATTAGAACATTCATATGTTCGTTCCCTTTACCTGTGCAGACAATTTATTTATCATCTTTTAGTTTAAATCTTTACATTGTTGATAAACATCACGAAACATGCCTAATCACTCTGAACAATATATGAGATATGGTACATCTTAATCACACATCTTCCTATACTTGTGATTATTAAAATTTTACATCTTCAATCAATACAAAATAATCATTAATCATAACTTAATCAAAGCACGATGGGATATCTTTTTTTGCAGTTAGTTGATGCAGGGATTCCTTTGTTCATGCCCGTTTATCAACTTGCTTTTGAGTTTAACTTCAACCTGACATTCATTTGTATCATATGTATTCACATGCTAAAATGTATATTTAACAAAATTAAAGTAAACTGGATTTTAGTAATCTAAACTACCCTAACAATGCTAAAAGTGAACAAGTAGGTAAACATACAAGCGAAATTCACTGTAAATAGAGTCCAAATCTCCACTGGGATTGTTGTTGTTAACAAAAGTGAAAGTCGAAAGTGTCATTGATCAAACTGCTAGTATAGATTACTACCGCCCGCTGGGCCATAGTTTGGGTTATTAAAATCCAATTTACCTATAATTAAAGACATACTCTGGAGTCTGTTGCTTACCCGAGTTTCATGGTTTCTGATGGTAAGTAGCTGTTCAATGGTTGTGGTTGGCTTAGCTGGAGAATTATGGGCGGATGCAGCTCATCGTTCTCTTGATGGATGTGTGTAGACCCATAAACCTGAGGTGATAATTTTTTATTTTCATTGTTGATAAGAATGCAATTATTTTAGTTTGAAAGATTTTCTTGATAAAAACCTTCTGCAGTTCTGCATTTTCTTGTAACAAGTGGTTTACTTTCTTGTGCAATTCTTTATTTTCTTCACCAATGAGACTCTCCTGCAACAATTATAATCTGAACCTATTTCTTGCATAATTTTAAGTTTAAATTTATAAAGAAAATGTATTACTCTTGTACCTTGCTGTGTAATTCTTTTATTTCATCCATTAAAATTTGTTCCTGCAGCAAGAAATAATTATCGTTTTTCTTAGTTAATTAAAAGGTACAATTTCATGTTTATAACTTTATATTATTTCCCTTTTATAAACGATTTAAACATTTTCATAGAACAATTGCTTGTTTTATTTGTGGGTGATGATTATATTTGAAATGGTAAATTGGCATTTCATACCTTCTTTATTCTGACACCATTTAAACTCATTTCCAGTTTGGTTTCTAGTTTGTGCAGATCATTTACATTCATACCAGAAAGTTCTTCTCCTAATAGCTGCCTGCAATAATGGTGCTACTAGGTAAGTACATATCTTTACCTACTTCTCACTTACTCTAGATTTGATAAATATATCGGTATTAAGCTGATGAAAGAAATACACTCTAAAGTGGACCAACCCTGCTCTATAATTTACAAGTGTATACAAGTTTATTCTTTTCTCATTCTTAACCTGCCAGACATAAATTAAAAAGATACACACTTGCATATATTATAACATATCTTTCATTGTTCGTGATTCGTAAGTTCTTTTCGAGGATCTTCTCATGTTTGCACATAATCCAAATGGTACATATACTTGTATATCGTTATCAATTGTAATTTGCAGTTTCATAAAATATATTTTGTATCAATGTTTATGGTATATTGTTATTCCTCAAGTTATATCAGGATTTAGTTTTCTTTGATATTTTGTTTAGTCCTAGTTGGATCCAATGCTCTAGTTGACCTACATATTTCCGCACATATTTAATAGATCGAAACTTTGTGTAGAAGGTCTAGTCAAAAGGTAATCCAACTAATGATGGAAAATTCCTAGAAGAAAAACATTTGTGAGTGGGAATTATTTTGTCACACAATGGTGTGATGGTTTTAATTTACTGGTATTTGTGATGGTTTTAATTTAATGGTATTTGTCACACAATGGTGTGATTTATACTTGGACTATTACATTAATAATAATAATAAAAAAAAGGAAACAAAACAAAAAAGGACAGGCAAACTTAAAGTTCACAAATATTTTCTTAACCTAGTTGAAAGAAAATTTGAAGGGAAAAAAAGCCAAGAATGTCATGAACTCAACGTTCTAAGTTTTTATTATCCAACTAAGTTAGCCAAGCATCATATCAATCAATCAACCAATAAATTAATCATACTAAAAAAATCTCACTTGAAACATGCCTATTTGTAGGGTTTGGAGAAGGTGAGATGTATGTAGGTCTTCCCATGGAAAAAAGAGGTTGATTTAAGAAAGAATCCGAACTCCAATACACACAAACATAATCAAGCAATATACATGTCTGATGAAGACAAAGAAATACTAATTTAAGCGAATGGTGACACAATAAGTGGTAACATATGCATGGCTGTTCAAAAAGCTCGCGGCTCGCTCGAAAAGAGCTCAGCTCTTAAAAATCTCATTTAAAACGACACATATAACAACCACCTTACCCAGTATATTCCCACTTTTCAGTAGGGTCTGGGGGGAAGGATAGATACAAACCTTACCCCTATCCCAATTGGGATAGAGAGGCTGCTCCGAAAGATTCCTCAGCTTAAAGTTATCGTTTGAAGTTGATCATCCCAATGATTTTAACGTTATTTTCACACAATAATTAAAATAACGTTAAAATTAGTGCACTTTTACTTTTGCCCCTTAAGGGCCCACACATATATACATTATATGTGTGCACCGCAAATAGGGCGTTACAACGACACATATAATATATATATATTATGTTTAATATATGTTTAAAGAAATAAAATGAGTCGGCTCGTGGCTCGAGATTTTTTATGAGATCGAGCCTGAAAACAGAATGGTCCTTCTATGCTGGACTGTCTAGATATAAATAATTTTGAAACCTGAAAGAAAATAAAAGGGAGATGAAAGTGTGAAACTATATATGCATGCATGCTATATTTCCAAATTAGTGCCTCCTTATTTTATATAAGATGAAAAGACTTGTCAAACTTCTCATATTTTCCACACTCTTCTACTTATAATTAAGAAAGCAAAAAGAAAAGGGGCTCTTACCTGTGGGTTTGGTGCAAATACTGAAGTTGTTGCCTCAACTGAATTGCTTCTCCATGCCAAAACTGGCAAGGATAAATAAGAAATCTTTAAATATAAATTTTATGAAGAGTATGTCAGAATGCATGTGATTTAGAGACTCGTTGTGGTGCTCTTTTTTATCTTTTTTGTTAGTTGGCTACCAGTAAAAGAGGATTATTGATACAAGTTTTACATTTAACTTATAATCTGTTCATGTAAATGATGAGGTGCACATGAGCCATATCAATATTCAATAGTGAAATATTTATTGCTTGTATGTTATCTGGCTTAGTTAATTAACATAGTAACATGTCATGTATTCTTTTTGCATGGATTTTAGTAATGAGCAGTCTTCATCTCACCATCCTGATTTAAAACTATAATCTTTATCTGTCGTAGTGTTTACATGAAAGATTTTACAAATATATGATAAATTGTAATTTTTGTTATATGTAAATTTGATATGCTTGTAACTTTGTACCATATCCATTGCTGCTTTGATTGATATGATTAACACATCCTGGTTTGGTTATCTTAACCTGTGGATGAATTTTTTATAACACATTCTGCTTATGACCACTTCATCCCGTAATAGCCTTCTATGTTGATGAATATTGTGCACATGAGGATGATACATGGTGGATGGTACCCTGACATTATTAACTTGGAATGAAATTTAGATATATAACTTGCCATGTAAATTACAATCTTAAAGTTTGTGGCTCGTTTGTATATATCTCCCCAGATATATGTTCATGCTCGCCAATTATTCTCCCTCCATAATATCCAATCTTCAATTCAACATCAGGGTTTCATAAAGAAGCACATGCTTCATTTTGACCAAAATTGATAGCCTTGTTTCCTCTTATTGGCAACTACAAGAAGTGCAATAAATTCTAAACTAACATTTCCAGAATTATTGCCTATGATTTACCTGATCCGACAATGTGAAACACTTCTTTATTATGCCCTTGATGTAAACTTTTTGTGTTGTAAATGCATGCAAGCATCCACATACTGATTTACATGACTCAAGTAAGCAGTGTTTATTATTGCAGTTAAATCTTACCATGAATGCATCTTAGTATAGGCTCTAATAATTATACCCTTTAAGTAAATTGGTTACAAACTTCCTCAATTACTTTCATCTCTTAATTTTGTATTTATTCCTATAAGGTCAACTCTGAGCCAGGGTTCTCCTCATAAGTTCTCTCTTTATCCCATTGAGATAGGAATAATGTTTGCCTTCATCCCACTCCAAGACCCTAAGTAGTGGGGTTTTACTGGTATGTTTGTTTGTTTGTTTCCTATAAGGTCAAAAAAAAAAGAACTATCTTTCAATGGGATTGTTCTAACCTTCAGATTTGAACAACCTTCTTACATTTGGTGATCATGGTTTGCCTGTTCAATTTCTGCAAATGTAAATGTAGAGGTATTAGCTGAGCCTTAACCATTGTAAACTGAAACTGAATTAAACTTATAAGTGTTTCTGATTCTATTCCTTTGTTTTTCGTAAGCTCATATACCTCCATGAATGTACCAAATTAATCTTAGTAAAAATTCTGCTAGTTATTGCAAGGAGATCATCATTATTCAGCTTCTTAATATACCAAAGAAAACTTAGTGAAAATTGTTTTCTGGCCATAAATCATAATAACTGATAAATAGCGCTAAGGAAGCCAAGCTATAAGGCCCAAACTAGATGAGCCTTGGATATTTTAGTAGAATTTCTCTCGACTTTTATGTCTGGAAATTTCCTTGCTGATTTTCCAACTAATATATATTTTTGGTAATCATGAGAATCCCTGAAAACTCACGAGATTCTGCCTATTCCTTGATTTAACCAGTGGAACCGGGCAAAATGCAACTTGCGCTAGTGGCTTTTAAAAAGGTTGAAGGTAGAAAACTAGTTGAAACTGTATTCAATCCTAAGACCTCTACTTAAGGGACTCAGGCCGTCAGGCGCTTACCATGAAGTGCTTTATTTTGCTGCCACATCCACTATCCTCACTATGCTCTTATGCTTTTCTGTCCTATTGATCCTTGCGACCATCATCAACACTGGTACAACAACAACATTGATAAATGTTGATAAATGTTGCAATGTTCCAACTCTTAAACTGGTCTTCCTTGTAAGATTTTACAACTACAATGATGTATATTTCCACCTTATACACCTTGCTCTGTAGTTTATTTAAGGGTATGCGAAAATGGTCCAGACCGACCAGACTGATGACCTGAACCATGTTATGACCGGTTTAACGCCTTGATGGTTTTTATTTTCTTAAAAACCTGTTTATGGGTCCAAAACCGGCATAATCCATTATGAAACTTGAACAGCCAATTGCAATTAGAACCATATGTCTTTCTAAAACACCAATGTAGTATCTAGGCATAAATATCCACATCTAGGTCTTTATTCATTAACACAATCAGTTGTTAAACCCTATATTCAAGTATGTTCAACTCAATGCACACATATCCTCACCCTCAAAGTTTAAATTCATCATCTTCCTCTTTAATTAGTTAAGTTGTTGCATATGAACTCAGCTATTTAAGTTGTTCCTCTTTAATTTGTTTAGTCTGAATAAACCCTTTTCAAGAATTACCCATGAATGTAAACAGAATCTGAATTGTATCATGGATGCACCGTGTGTGCATGCTTAGAAAGCCATATGCTGTCTTTGTTAATTTGTACACAGAAGGAGCATCATGCATGCACTGTGTTTCTCTTATTTATCGCAAGATGTTCTTCCTTGCTGCCTCCTTATTGCAGCAGCAAGCAAGTGAGCTGACTGACTCATTAGTGATCTGGTGTTGAGTCTATTGTTTTGCTCATTTTCAGTCATTGGTCTGGTCCAGTTTTGGAACTTTGTACACCCAAAAGTTTACTTCTTGACATTGTATCTGGCTGTACTCCCAACAACATTGATCTTCACATACCGAAAGCAGTCACGGGAAAATGCTTCATTTAGATATC
Organism: Mikania micrantha; assembly: GCA_009363875.1. Classification (NCBI taxonomy): domain Eukaryota; kingdom Viridiplantae; phylum Streptophyta; class Magnoliopsida; order Asterales; family Asteraceae; genus Mikania; species Mikania micrantha. The sequence continues at coordinate 18,782,376 of CM018682.1, read as the reverse complement.
ACAACTAGATTCCTTGTGCCCTAAATATGAAATTGCATAATGCAATTCAAAACCATGTAGCCATTGCTAAGAAACTTTACCAAATACCGATTTAAGGAAATGAATGAGTCAGTTTGCTGAATGAACTTTGTTTTACATGATGTGAACTTGAGTGTTCTTATGCTCTGGGTATTAATTTTTTTTTCAGTTGTGTTAATAGGACAAGTAGAATCATGATGATAGGATCTTAGTGTTGACATATATGAACTTGATGCATGCATGTATATCAACCACAACGCAACCAAAACTTTACCTTGGCTTCTGAAGCAGGATTCAACAGTTGATGATTTTCCTCCTTCACTTTGTTATATCGCTCCATCAAAGTTTTCATGCTGCAAAACTAAGGACAAGATTAGAACATTAACCGTAATTTCCCTCTCATTCAATTCTACAAGACAAAATTTGGAGATTTTTTACATTATTTTTATTTGTTTCATCTTTCCTCCCTAGATCTCACTCAAAAGTGGGAATTTATTATGTTTGTTTGTTTGTTATGTGTTTCATCTTCAATCAAGTTAGGGGTTTTGATTTAGTTTTGTTTTGATTTTTGTAGATTTAGATCTTTGATTTTGGGCTTTGTTCTTACAGGTGCAACTTTGTGTTCATATTAGTGTTCCCAACATAAAAACCTACACTTAATTTATACATGCTAATTTTAGATTAGTCTAACCATTAGTTTCTTTAGTGCTTCAAGATAACCAGAATGTTATCAGATAGAGTTGATTATCAATGGGCATACTTGGTGCTTGACTTAGCTCCTACTTTGCCTAGAGGCTGGGGAGGGGCTGATGTACGCAGCCTTACCCTACACGTTTGTGTAAGAGGTTGTTTCTTATGGCTTGATATCATGACATTAAGGTCACAAAGCAACAACTTTACCAGTTGTTCCAAGACCCACCCATAGATTCGATTATCAACGAATCCTACTAAAATAATCATATAATAAAACTGATAGCCTATCACTAAAGTAATGTCTTTAGGGCTCCAATTCTATAAATAATAAACCTAATCTTCTATTTGTTGCTTTTTTTTATAATCTTATATTGTAAATAATGAACCTTGCATTTGTCTCATGTTGAATTTCCAAAAAATATGTTGTTGGGAAGGAAGAAATTGACAAATTATTTGTTGCACATGCATGTCTTTACATTATTCTCCGTGCAGTCTTATGTAATATGGAAAACTTATGGCTGCATACAATTTTGTCTATCTTGTTGCTTATATGTGCATATTATGTTATCTATGCATATTTCATTTTGGCATACCACCTTTTCTCTTTGCCACAAGGAAACTGAAGGTAACTAAGCTGGTATCAATTACGTATTCTAGCATACATGCCTCTTGGTGAGTTTCCTTCAATTTTCAAGTTATAATTGAACAACACAAGTAAATGATTAGATGTGTAATTCTTATGATTAGAATATTAGGAGGTATTTCGATAAGTGATTTTAAAGGGATAATGCAATATAGGCGTGGTGGACAATGAAATCAAAAAAGCCTCAATTTTTTTAGTTCATTTTAGGACATTGAAAAGGTCCAGTTTCATGATATAGGACACCATCTACAATCCCTTTATTATCAAGATATTACGGAGATTTTTCCATTTCTTTAAATAAAGATCCTCTCGCTAACTGCTTAGATCACACATGAAAAATCACGTTATTGTATATTTGTATGTATCCTATCAATCTATCATATTCATCATTAAACAAAAGATAATCTTGGCAGTACTTAAGATGCCCATGAGACTTTATTCCTTCATATGATGAAGTAACACGACTAAAAGAATATTTTACATGGACAAGGACATTTATGAGCAATGTAATCTACTCCTAATGTTGTATCATTGTTTACTGAAGGACTGAAACTTTCTATCTCATACCTTATAAAAAAGGTATATCACTATGCACCTACCTGAACACCACTGGGTTATAAGTATGCCTGGCAAAATGGGTGGGTTGGGTCAGATTGGGTAACGGGTTACAACGGGTTCGGGTCAGAATGAGTGCGGGTCAGATTGGGTTTTAAGCAAAATCAATTCGGGTCTAAATAGATTGTTTTTTATAAAACATCAATTTAGTTTAACTTAAGATGTGTTATAAGTAAACAAATAGTCCATTTAGATAATTTTTATGATTTTCTTATCAAATATGTTATTAATCATTTTTAAATCTTTGAATCTATTGCATTTACATAGTTTTTTAGTTACTTATCTTGACCCACATTGTGTTTAAGTGCTATCCATCTCAACCCATTCAATATTATGATGTTATCCATTCTAACCCATTATACTATAATTGTTTACCCAAACCAACTCATTTCCTTAGATATGGGTAAAAATTGTCACCTCTAGTTATAAGCCATTTGGTATTTGCTATAGTATGTTGTAGCTCAAGATCCCAATTTCCAATCAAAGCTTTCCCAACTAGTATTAAATTTGTATATTTTTGTATTATGTTGGTAGAATGTGGGATATGTTGAGATGTTTCTACAAGATATGTTTCTTTTAAAGGTCATACACATCCGTATCTGTTGCATAATTAGGTGAATGTATACATAGATTTAGATATTTTTACACAACACAAAGTAAGCCTTATAATATGTATTGTTTTCCTCTTCAAAGAATAGTAGAGTTGCTAAAAGCCTTCATCACATATATGGTTACATCAAGGCACAATACAAGAAATAAGAGTTCTCCATTATTGTTAATACTTCACTATGGCATATGATGCCAAGAAAAGCTAATTTTTGTTTGTTAGAAATTTTGTTATTTCATGATGTGAATATGTGATCATAATAAGTAGTTCTTGTATACTATTTTTTAGGGACATTTACATATTTCTCCTTCATAATATCATTTATTACATATATACACAAGTAAAAAAGTCAAAACACTCCCCATCTATTTATACTTACGTTTAGGGGCAAAATGGTCCAAAAAAGGGTTTAAAACGGGGCTAGAAACGGCTATAAAAACGGCTATTTTTTTCCCCACGACCGGTTAACCAGTTAATAACCGGTTAAACCGGTTCCAACGGCTATATTCCCTTGCAACGGCTAGTTTTTTGAATGCCCCTAACCGGTCCTAAAAACCGGTTTTGCTTTAACTGGTTACTAACCGGTTTTGCCCCAAATACGAAGAACCGGTTCAAAACTGGTGGTTTAATCGACTCGTCCAAACCGGTAGCAATAACCGGTTCGGTTCGGTTAACCGGTTTTTTGGGCACCTCTAATTTCGCATTCCAAATAAACTAGTAAATTACTTATTCTTTCATCTCAAAGGAAAATATGTAATTAATTTTAATGGTTGTGTAACTATGTAATAAAGGTTATTACTAGGGGAATATATGTAAACATGTCTATTTTTTTATATGTAAATCAGTCTTGTTTTTGTTATAATATTTCAATTGATTGTTCCCATATACTAGCTACATTATGACATTTAGGCTATGCTAATTAACATGGACAATTAAAATCAAAAGCCTAAGATATTATCATATTGAACTATTAACTATAATTCGATGTATAAAAAAACTAATAAATAAATTACTATTTAGTGGTTTTATTCTGTATTCTCTCAGAATAATTTCCAACTTTTAATATAGATCATATATTTTCCAAATAATTCAAGCTATAGTGCTTCTATAGTTCTATCACAAATCACTTGACGGAAGAAATTTTGGTTCTTCTGTCTACATAAGTAGAGCTGTAAACGAACCGAACGTTCAGCGAACAGTTCGTGAACCGTTTGGCGGGAAGTTCGTTTATAACGAACACAAACAAGAAATTTCGTTCGTTTAGTTAAAGGAACAAACATGAATAGAGGTCGTGTTCGTTTATTTGTGTTCGTGAACGTTCGGTAACATGTTCGTTTACGTTCGGTTAAGTTCATTTATTATATTTATCATTAAATGTATTGTTTATTTTTAATATTTAGTTTAATACCATAATACTTAAGTTATTTTTAGTTTAATACTATAATATCTTAATTTATATATTTATAAATGATTATCTCCATTTCTTGAGATCAAAAATGTTGATTTTTATTGTTTAAATAACATGTGCTCGTTAGCGTTCGTGAACCGTTCGTGAAGAAGCTAAATTTCTTAATTAACGAACACGAACAAGAATTTTCTTTCGGTAAGCGTTCGTGAGCCGTTCGCAAACAAGTTAAAAGTTAAACGAATGAACACGAATAAGGGCTTGTTCGTGTTCGTTCGGTTCGTTTACAGCCCTAACATAAGCACTATACATAAGGTTTAAGATTTTTCTTTCCTCCTATTAAATGTGACACGTTTTCATAAAACACAACACATTATCGTAACGACCCATTTATATAAGATGGTTTTGCTAATTTCATCTTGTAAGATTGAGGATGGGTTAAAATATTAATCAAAGAGGTTATTAACACACACAGATGTGTGAAGACGTGACATATGGTCATATCTTTTACTCTTTATTAAGCATAAGAGAAAAATAATACTTGAAGAAATATTCATGGTGAAAATACATAAATACTATTTTATTCAAGGAAATCCCCAAATAAGTGTGTGGTTAAAGAACGCGCAAAATAATAGAAATTCTAACAGAAAGGGGCAAAAACGGTTTTCTCATGTGGGCTCCACTATAGAGGAATTGCCCTCATAATCCCAACAGAAGGATATGAGGGACCCACTGAAATCTTTACGCCTATATAAGAAGGCAGAGAAAAAAATAAAGGGTCTCTCAGAACTCGCTCCAATGAAACACACACACGAAATTCCCTGAATCATTTTCCTTCATCAGAGAAAGTACATAGACATTGCTAAGCTCAGTAAAGGATGATGGCATAGAGATCAGCTAATCGGAAAGTTGGTCCCGATTGTTCCGATTAATACATCTTTATTAGCGCCATCCGTGGGACCCTCGGGTCATCTCCGTCATCATCCCAAGCATAGAATGTCAAACATGAGCAACACGGCAAATCAACCATTCTCCTTTACTTTCATCCCTCCTTCTCATTAAATAACAGTAGCAACGGTGGTTCATACGAGAATGCAGACGACCGTTCCGGTTTCAAGGATGGGCGGTGAGGAGGCACACAGCTCATCTTCCAATCCCGCAATACCGGGAGTTTCTGCTAAAACGGTTAGTATTACTCTTCCGGTAACCCTTTTTTCACCAGAGGCGTTGTTACGAGCTCCTTCAACCTCATATGGTATGTCCGCACCTCTACCTCCTTCATTGTACCCTTCTACACCATTATCACCACCTTTTCACTACTCCTTTTCTCAAATTCCCATATATACCGGTTCCTTGATTACCTCTTCGAGTCCTGTGTTTTCCTTTGCCCCAGGGGGGTTAAATCCTGTTCCAGGACCTACTCCAGGTACAACCCCGGTAACGCCATACTCTCAGTATGTACCAAACACACCTATTTCGTCGTTTTATTCTGTTTTTTCCACACCAGCGGGGTCCATGGTGCATGATGCCGTTTTGGCTAACTTAAGAACCCAATTGCAGTTTTCAGGCATATCTGCACCCCAGACGACTAGCCATAATGATGTAACAAACCCTGCCCATTTTCTCGTTAACACACAAACTTATCCTCCCCCCTTTGATTACAATCAACCATATAAACCACCGGAATTGTTGACAAAATCTAAGTTTATAGCGCCTATAGCTTTGGCGGAATTCCATCGGAAGCTGAAAATGCCCACCAATGTAGGAAAGTATGATGGACTCTCCGACCCGGAGGATCATTACAATGTGTTCGTTAGCGCAGGAGGAGTTGAACAATGGACTATGCCCGCATGGTGTCATGTTTGTGCAGACTTTGGTAGGAGCCGCGCGGATATGGTTTGATAGCTTGCCTGCTGAAAGTATAATTAGTTTTAAGGACCTGGCGGCAAAGTTCAAATTACACTTCAGCCAGCAACGAAGGCACACGCGAGATAAAACGGAGGTTTTGAACCTACGGCGGGGTCCTAATGAAACTATAGAGGAATTTATAGTCAGATATAATTTAGAAAGCCTCCAAATAAATGGGACTACTGAGGCCCTAAAGGTAGTAGGATTTATACATGGAGTTAGGGATAAGCATCTTATCAGAAAGTTACATGGGGTAAATGGAACCCTCGAAGACATGAACACATTAATGACGATCGCCAAAGCATATGTTCAACAAGAAAAGTCGGTTACTGCGAGTGTGGAATGGGAAAACCAAAAGAATGATAAGAAAGTAACAAGCAACCTGGCACAACCTAGTTACACGGCATGAAAAAGTTTCAGGGAAGCTAACACGAAGTCCACACCCCATCGGCGAGAGTCACGAAGGTTCGCGCCATATATTTCCCCAGAGGTGACCATTGTGGCTAGGAAGAAAGACTAAAAACAAGAGGTATACCCCGCTCTTACTAAAACACCTGGGGAAATCTGGCGAACTGAGGGGTTGAAATGGGAGCAGTCTCGCCCCTTAAGAGATAATCCCGACAGGGATAAGTCCCGACATTGTGATTACCATCGCGTGCATGGCCATAATACCGACGATTGTTGGCACTTGAAAATGCAGATAGAAAAATTTTATTTTAATGGAGATTTGAAGCACCTGGTGGCACCAAAGAAAGGGGAAAAGACGTCAAAAGACGAGGAGAAGGCAGATGGAAAAGTCGTGCATGAAATATACACCATAGGAACCAAGGCAGGAAGTCTAAGGTGTAATCCCAAGAGGCGCGCAGAGTCTTTAGAATCGTGGATGTGTATGCCATTGACGGTGCCGGCAAGTGATGGGTGCTACAGTACGAGTTCTTTGAATATAACTGCTTTGGTGGGAAAATACAAGATGCACAGGATTTTTGTTGATACGGGTAGCTCATCCGACATCCTCTACGAACACGCATTTAGAAGAATGTCATGGGGCGATCAACAACTGATGGAAAGAGTGGATTACCCAGTAATGGGGTTTTTTTGGAGAAATGGTCAGGCCTATGGGTAGGATCAGCTTGCCATTAACCATAAGAGAAGGAAAGAAGCAGCGGATGGTCAACCTCACGTTTTTAATAATCAAAGCAGAAACTAGGCATAATGTAATATTGGGAAGAGTAGCCCTGGGCCTGTTGGCTGCATGGGTATCCACGGCGCAAGGTATGGTTATCTTCCCCATTCCGGGGGCAGATGTTAATAAAGGTGGAAGAGCAGTGCGCTATTTCAGAAAAATGGGTGCCGACAACGCCCAAGGAAGTGCGGTTAAGGGCAGATGAGAAGTGGATCATCAACCCTAAGTATCCAGAGCAAACGATTACCTTGGGAAAGGATTTGTCAGAAAATGTCCGCCATCATCTGAAAAACCTTCTAATGGAATGCATAGACGTGTTTGCCTTTCAACATTCGGATATGACTGGAATACCACGAGAAATAGTGGAACTTCAACTGAAAATTCATCCATCAAGAAAACCCGTAGTCCAAAAAAGGAGTATGGGAGTGGAAAGAAGGGAGGCAGTTATCCAAGAAGTAAGGAAATCGGTGGACTCTGGGATCCTAAGAGAGACCAAGCATCAAACGTGGGTGGCAAACCCGGTGATGGTAAAAAAGTCAGACGGCGCTTGGCGAATGTGTATTGATTATAAGGATTTGAATAAGGCATGCCCAAAGGACAATTACCCGTTGCCGGAGATAGACCTCAAGGTAGATTCATTAGCGGAGTTTCCCATAAAGTGTTTCTTGGATGCTTATAAAGGATATCATCAGGTCCACATGGTAAAGGAGGATGAGAATAAGATGACGTTCCACATAGATATAGGCATTTTTTGTTACACAAAGATGCCTTTCGGGTTAAAAAACGCGGGAGCCACATACCAGAGGATGATGGACATCGTATTTAAGGAACAAATTGGCAGAAATTTGGAGGTATATGTGGATGACCTAGTTATCAAGAGCCGGGAAGAGGAAGCAATGCTGAGGGACATAGCAGAAACGTTGGGGCAATTGCACAAATATAGCATAAAGCTGAACCCGGTTAAGTGCGCATTCGGTGTCATGGAAGGAAAATTCTTGGGAGTAGTAGTTACGAAAGAAGGTTTTAAGGTGAACCCTGAGAAGGTGGAAGCTATCAGAAATATGACTCCGCTGAGATCGGTCAAAGACGTACAGACCTTAAATGGAAGGTTGGTGGCAATTAATAGGTTTCTATCAAAGCATGCTGAGAAGTCATTGTCATTCATAGCAGCCCTCAGAAAGGAAATAGGAAAAGAATTCCAGTGGACAACGGAGGCAAACCAGGCCTTTGAAGATTTAAAGAGGTGCTTAGAGGGATTACCTGCATTAACGGCCCCACGAAGGGGAGAAACCTTACAACTTTACTTGTCCGTGTCCGAAAGGGCCATATGTTCGGTCCTATTGGTAGACAGAGAGGGTATCCAAACTCTAGTATATTACGTCAGCAGGGTCCTTACCCCGCCGGAAATAAACTATACCATGTTGGAAAAGCTAGTACTGGCGCTGGTTCACTCGTCAAGGAGATATTTCCAGGCACACCAAGTGGAAGTGATAACATCCTACCCTCTGCAGCAAATCCTGAAGCGGCCAGAGATTTCCGGAAGGCTGGCAAAGTGGGCTATTGAGGTGGGGGTGTTTGATTTGGCATACAAGCCAAGAACAGCAGTTAAGGCGCATGTCATAGCAGACTTCATAGCAGAAGTGCCAGAAGGATCTTGCGAGGAAATAAAGGAGGAAAGCGACAAAGCGCACGAGGTATGGGAAATATACACAGATGGGGCATCGAGCATGGAGGGGGCAGGAGTAGGTGTCATGGTAGTGAGCCCCCAAGGAAATGAAAGGGCGCGAGCGTTGAAACTGAAATTTAAAGCTTCTAACAACGAGGCAGAATATGAAGCCTTGATTGCTGTATTGCAGTTGGTTCTTCAGGAAAACACGAGAAGGGTTGTGGCACACGTAGATTCTTTACTAGTGGCAAACCAAATCAATGGGGTGTACTAAGTCAAGGAGGAGCGAATGAGGCAATATGTAAGAGTTACAGAAAGCTTAATGACTAAATTTGAAAGTTGTGTGATAATACATGTGCCACGGAGCCAAAATCGGAAGGCGGACGCTTTAAGCAAGTTAGCCTCAAGTTTTGAGAATCCGGTTAAAGAAATCTCAGTAGAAGAGATACCTGCGCCAACTACCAAAATAAGAGTGGTGAATGTGATACAGGAGGAGGGAACCACCTGGATGGACCCTATAGTTAACTATTTGGTCAAGGGCGAGCTGCCGGAGGACAGGATGTTAACGCACAAATTAAGGTGTAAGGCACAACATTATGAAATACAAGGAGGGGAGTTATATAGAAGGACTTTCTTGGGGCCTTTATTAAAATGTGTAGATATGGAGGAAGCCAATTATTTGGTAAGGGAAATCCATGCAGGTATTTGTGGAATCCATGCGGGGCCCAGAGCGGTGGTAGCAAAACTAACTAATGCAGGATACTACTAGCCGGGGATGCACCTTAGTGTGGTGGAAGAAATAAAAAAGTGTCAAGCCTGTCAAAAGCATGCGCCATTTTTGACTCGCCCAAAGAATGAGTTAATCCCTGTTACCTCGGCATGGCCTTTTCAGAAATGGGCGGTTGACCTGGTAGGGCCATTCCCACTTGGACAAGGAGGGGTGAAGTTTTTGATAGTGGCTGTTGATTACTTTACCAAATGGGTAGAGGAGAAACCTTTAGCAACGATTACGTCCAAACAAGTAAAGAAGTTCATATGGGAACACATTGTCTGCCTATTTGGAATTCCTTTGTATCTGGTTAGTAATAATGGAACGCAATTCGCAGACAAATATTTCCAACAGTGGTGCGAGGAGATGAAGATAAAGCAGATCTTTAGCTCGGTGGCGCATCCGCAAAGTAATGGGCAAGTAGAAAGGGTTAATAGGAGCTTGGTGGAAGGCCTGAAAAAGAGTTGGAAGAAACAAGAGTTTCATGGTTGGATGAATTGCCCAGTGTTTTGTGGGCTCATAGGACTATGATAAAAACAAACAATAGAGAAACCCCTTTTAGCTTAACCTACGGATCAGAGGCAATGATACCGGCGGAGGTAGGGTCTCCGTCCCAAAGGGTGGCCAGTGTGAACACAACTGACAATAATGGGGAGCTAAGAAGAAACTTAGACGTGTTGGAAGATGTCGCACCCCGAGAAATCTCGTCCCTTCCGGGGCGCGAGCAACAGACTGTCAGGATCGCAGTCTCCGGTCACACGGTGTTGCGAGACCTACATGTCTAGTTGCATACGTACATCCAATAACTTGGATAAAACAGTTTAGTAAAATCAGAGTTGCGGAAGTTTAATGTGTAAGTTATCAAAACAGTTAAAGTTTATAAGCTACGGAAGCGATTAAGGATGTTTAGCAACATATGACATAACAAAATGATAAATGTTCTCAAAGACTAAAGCACTATGTAGATGCATGCGACTCCAGCCTAGCATCCTAGATTCCTCGTGCACGTGTCTTAGTTACCTGAGAAAACATGCGAGAAAAAGGTCAACACAAAGGTTGGTGAGAGCACATGTTTGTATCAGCAGTAAACATCAAAATGTTTAAAGTAAATGTTTGCTGGTTTACATTTCGTTACAATGCAATATCCATTGGTAGCTAGTCAATATGAGTTATAACATATGCGGGTTCGCAACCGAAGCTAACATGCTGCCTCCCACCATATCCATCCAACAAGATATGGCAATGTTGTTTGGTCAATTATGCACTGTTCCGACCTCCAGTCGGGGTGGCCATACGGCGCGCAACAGTGGGGCTTGTCAGGCCCAAATAGTACTATTCAGAATTGCCACGCTAAGCGCCACGCGCTATTAACGGTTCGAGATGTGTTTAATGAGGACTTATCAGTTTGGTGGATGAATGCCACACATATGCATATACGTGATATTAGCATGTACAAATGTAACCAAAAAGTATGTTTGTTGTTCAAAGACAGTTGTATGCAATGTTTTCTCCCCTAAAGGTAGAAAATAGAAAAAGGGGCCGTGAACTCACCTGATAAAGCAGTTCCGGTTTATGTGTTGTTCGCTACCTGCGAATGCTAGCAATCCTGCTAGTAAGCACCTATAACTATATAGGTGTGAGTATGTGTTTAGTGGTGTGTTGTATCCCATACAACTCTAAGTGTTGGTGTGCTCAACCGAGTGTGTGTGCGTGTTGACTAGTGTTGACTCGATGAATCGTTGGTGACACGCTTGTTGTGTTAAGTTTGTTTATGTGTCTCACTGCAAGGAAGACACCAACATGCATTCCTATGACTAATCATGATGTTTTTCACATAAGTTATGTTTCGAAAATCGTAACGTTTCCGTTTCGGAAAAAGTTTCCATATTTGGAAAGTTTCTATTTTTGGAAAGTATGGTTATGAAATCCCATTTCATAAAATCAATACTCTAGTATGTTTGTAAAAACATATGTAAACACTTGAAATATGTCGTTTGTGCATAAATTACCATTTATGCCATTTTACCCAAATAAAGTTTCCTAAAATAGTAAGTACCCGTTTGAAAGCTTGTTTTCACAGACCCTCAAAAGGTCCTAGCTTCACATACGCGCGTCGGAAGGTACTAGAAACCCTCAAAAGGTTTCCACCTTAAAGATAGGTGTGGAAGAGAAAGGACCCTCAAGGGGGTCTTCTTCCTCTCTCGCGCACACCCTGGGATGCATCCAGGACCCTCAAAAGGTCCTCTCCTACGATGAGTGCGCAACAATGCGCTGCGGGCCCTCAAAAGACCCTCACTCAACTCTCGCATATAAAACGCGCGTAGGATCCTCATTTTCTGATGGGTGCGCAACAATGCGCTATGGGCCCTCAAAAGACCCTCGCTCAACTCACGCGTACAAAACGCGCGTAGGATCCTCAAAAGATCATTGTTTTCTGATGAATGCGCAATAATGCGCTACGGGCCCTCAAAAGGCTCTCACATAGGCTAAATGTGGAGGGGCATTCAGAGCCGTAAGACCTGCAGCGGGAAGTTTCGGATTCCACTCGGTGAGAATCCGAAACTCCTGAAGAAAATCACTAAAATCTGCTGGAGACCAGTTGATCTCATGACTGGAAACCGAAAGCAAATTCTTTGTCGGAGAAGAGGTTGAAGCTTTGAGTAGTTTCGTCGATTTGGGAGCCATCGCGAATCGAAGAAGACGAAAGGGGCGAGTGAGAAGTTTTTTTAAGAGACGCAATGTTTCTCTTTTTCTCTCTCACCTGATATATATACGTTAGGAGAAGAGAGAAGTTGGTTTGATTTTTGAAAAATCTAGAAAAAAGCGGGATACCAAGAGGAGAGAGGAAAACCCAAAAGACGGCGCCGGTCAGTTTATGGGGAATGATCACACCCCCCTTTTTTCTTGCATCATAAAATAGTCAGCAACAATAACAATAAATATATTCATATGAGCAACCTGACCGAATGGCTTCAAGAACAATGAAGTTCATCCGGTCCAAGGAGACTTGAAAACATGACATATGGTTATATCTTTTACTCTTTATTAAGCATAAGAGAAAAATAATACTTGAAGAAATATTCATGGTGAAAATACATAAATACTAATTTATTCAAGGAAATCCCCAAATAAGTGCGTGGTTAAAGAAAGCACAAAACAATAGAAATTCTAACAGAAAGGGGCAAAAATGGTTTTCTCATGTGGGATCCACTATAGAGGAATTGCCCTCATAATCCCAACAACAGAAGGATATGAGGGACCCACTGAAATATTTACGCCTATATAAGAAGGCAGAGAAAAAAGAAAGGGTCTCTCAGAACTCGTTCCAACGAAACACACACAAACACACACACGAAATTCCCTGAATCATCTTCCTTCATCAGAGAAAGTACATAGACATTGCTAAGCTCAGTAAAGGATGATGGCATAGAGATCAGTTAATCGGAAAGTTGGTCCCGATTGTTTGTGAAAAAGACGCGACAATCTCACAATTAACCTTTGGTGAATAAGTAATTTGAAAGAAAAAATAATGATTCAAGAACACAAAGAACATATTCACTTTAAGCATAATTGTGCTATTATTCAGTCAAATAGATTACAAAAGATGGTGAAAAATTCACACATGTAGGTCATAATCTATATGAGATAAGCTACTTATGAAACTTCTAGAATCAATCATAACCATTGATACTAACATGATCAATACAAGACATAGATATATGTTATAATTATACAACAAATAACTATATTATAATTGATTAAATATAGAAAGTATAAGAACTTCAATCAAACTCGAAGATCTTCTGCTAAAACTGATTTTCTTATAGTAAATCAAGGCATGCGTAATAACTTTACACCAAAAAGAAGTTATGCTGTACAAATAGCAGAAACGACTTTATTAGTAGAAAAGGCTGATTGATAGAAATATCCTTTCTTGCAAAAAAAATATTGATCATAAAAAGCATGATTTTTGTTGAAATCATGTCATAAGAAAAAAATATGTCATCCATAGAAACATAAGTCTTTAATATAAACAAAGCTTTCAGTGGAAGCATATAAGATCCAAATAAACTATAACTTCCATTATATCAGTCTAAGTACAAGTACAACGAAAGCTAAAATAAAAATAATTTTGGTATGTCATCACGCACAAGGGTCCTGTCAATATCCTTCTAGGCTAATGCTACCAACTATACTTTCCTCATCATCTATGTTCTTTTAGGCTTGTTATCAAAATCGGATCTTTTACTACTCTTTTGTCTAGGATGGCATCAAGGTTGAGCATTGTCTAGAGGTCATGGAATGGACGTTGAAGAACTTCGATAAACCGACTCAATTGTCCTATCTTTCCACTTTGTCTTCTGATCACATACATGTTCACATTGTGATCATAACCCAAGTAACAATTGAATCATCTTATGAGCTTATAGGATCATCAGGGGAAGTCCTATGGCCATACCGTGGACCCTTGTTTTTATATCAAATGCCAACTTACTGTTGCTTGGATTGTTTAAATGAAGTTGTAGTATGACAGTCTCATTGATCGTTGGTAGCCATTAGCTGTTAGATATTTTAGTGTAATTGAGATTAATTTTATCGATCAATACGAATCATGAAATTCATTAAACAAGTTGGGTGTGGGTGCGCACTTGTTTAATGTTTTATGATTCAATGGGGGTTCCAAGGGGGCAACCTGTTGGCGGGGGTCCAGGGCAGCGTCCCCGGATAGCAGGGTCCAAGGGGCGGCAGCCCCTGGCTGGAATTTTTTTTTCTAACCTAACTTGCTATGTTGAAAAATCAATAAAAAAATGATTTTACGAATTTTGATATAAAATTCGTAATGATAGTTTAGTGGCAATTTTGTAAAAATAGAAAACTTGAAAACTGCTTGGAAGCAGTTTCCAAAAGCCTGCAAACTAAAATTGATCGATGATTCTTCTTCTTGACTCTGGTTCATTCACGAAATTCACAGAAAATTCATACTTGTTCTTGATTTCGAATTGAATTTTATCCGATCAAACATTTGAGTGAACCACAAATAGTTTGATCTGAAAGTGTGATCCACGACTTTCAATTCATCCGGTGATTCAATTGTGTTCGTGTTCTGGAAAATTCTCTACATTATCTTCACTCATCTCAAAATAACGAATTGATCTTTAGCTCTAGTTAAGCTATATGATTCAGACTAGGATTTATACTCCTAATGAAAAATGAAATTATGCATAGTAAGAGGTATTTCCATCTTGATTACACATTCCCAACCTCAATGATGGCTAGGTTACAATGTGCATAAATTCAACTGTCTAAAGTTTTGGGCTTCACCAATCTAGAACATTCTTCTAAGTTTTTTTTTCTAATAGCTTTAACATATCTTCAACAATTTTAAAGAATGTTCTCACTTGATTTTCCTTAAAGACACTAAGTCTTGAATTGAAAGTCCATTATGCAATGGGACTATGAGCAGGAGTGCTCTCATAAATTGGCTACCCTGTTTTGGGTTTTTGTGCTTGTTCAAGTGGTTGATGTGATGGATGCTAATGAGAAAAGGAAGAATCACCTCTCATCTTCTTTCACACAGAGGGTGTTGCTGCTGGTTTCAGCCTTAGAACATGTTTGTTGTCGTCCTCTTCTTCTTCTTTAGACTTCATATGGGCCCTGTTTCCGGTGCGCGCATATAATGTATATATGTGTCGGCCCTTAAGGGGCAAAAGTAAAGTGCACTAATTATAACGTTATTTTACTTCATTTTTGTGAAATTAACGTTAAAACCATTGGGTTGGTCGGTTAATCAGGCATCAGGAGCCGGGGGTCTCATTGGAAGCAGACTCTATTTCTACGGGGTAGAGGTAAGGTTGTCTACATCTTATCCTCTTCAGACTCTACCTTAGCTTTGCTAATAGTGGGATATACTGAGTACGATGATGATGATGATGATGAGTAGGCTGCATGATCTAGTCTGTGAGAAAGTTTGTTCCTCATGTTCTTGTCCTTTACAGTTTCTCATATGTATGTCAAGAGTGACCAAGCTTATTGAGCCTAGACAGGGGCGGCCCTGAGAATTCAAGTGCCCCGGACGTACTGAGAAAAAAAGGCCCCTAATGAATTATAAATTTGTGTTTTTTCGGTTTTGTATTTAGACATATAAGTAAATATATATAATTTAAAAACGATTTTTAAATTTTTTGTGCCCTTGCGATATATGGGCCCTGCACGGAGGTCGGGTTTGCGCCTCCCCAAGGCCTCCCATGGGCCTAGACTTCTTTGGTTTAAGGAACACAATCATCTGAACTGTGTCTTTATTAGACTTTTTGACAGAGCCCAACAACTCAATACTTATCAATCTGAATCTTGTGCTCTTGTACTGCCAATATCTTCAAGTGGGCCTTTAGACATACTCGTGCATAAAGGAAGTTGAGCTTTTCCTTGAGGATTATTCTGAAGCTAGCTTTTCTTCTTCAATCCTTTGTGAAACTGGCCGCTGAAGCTCAAATTGTAGCTACCCTACCAGTATCGTATCGTTAGCAAGTTGCCTTTGTTTAGCTTCTAAGAGTTCAAATTCATGTTCCTGTATTCTTCTAGCATCACAAAACTCAGGAGTTATATTCATGATTGCCTCAGCCATCGTGTCGTTGGAGAGGTTTCTTTGACCTTTCTTCCATATGTAAGCCTTGCATTGAATTCTAGTTATTAGTTATTAGAAATTGGTCGAAATTGAAATCAAATCAGATGCCCCTATGCAATGACACTTTGACTCACCTGCATCCACAACATATATGGCACCTTATCTATTTATCTATGATTTGCCTTAGAGATCCTCAGCCTATTATCATCATCTTCTATTAGTTCTTCAAAATCAACTGCTAGAGATCATGCATAAATCTAGTGGGCTTCACTAATTATTACAGTTGAAATTTATTTTCCAAATACAGTAAATGCTAATCCAAATCCTTAAGGATATCAAATTACATGCCTACCCAAAAGCAACTACTTTCTTTACCAAATCATCAGGCAATGATAGACTTAGGAATTTCGTAGGTAGGCCCATCACTGTTACTTGATGAGCTTGAACCATCATAAGCAACATGTGAAACATCAATATCTTTGAGCTCAGCTGATCCATCATCTACAGCTTCATCTCTTTTGACATCCACCAACCGACCTTCTTGCAACAAAATTTGAATATGCACCTCTAAAATCTCTCATCATCATCACCACTGGACTCAATTCCTTCGTCCAGTAGTGATATTTTGCATTGTCTCTTCATCAGGAGACAATGGAGCCAAAACATCATCAAAATCTTGAAACTTAGGACCTTGCACAATAGTTGAGGGTTCCACATATTGATAACATATGTTCTTCTTTATCTATTTCTTATTCTTCCCTTTCTCCGCACATTTACTTCCATGGATATTTTTTGGTTCGATCTCGTCATGTACCTTCTAATCTAGAATGATGTTTGAAGCATAAATGATCCTTTGTACGTTTACTGCTAAGTGCTAACACAATCAAACTTGATTAGGTCTTTCATTATCTATCATTAAACGATAAGTGTTATAAATAGGATTCTCAAATAACTCTATATCTCTAGCTATGTATCTCTCCAATACCACTTATTGGAAATATCAAGAAGAAATGTAAACACATGTTTCATTGATGCGAAATTGTAGATAAGAATGTTGGTTTAGAGAACGTGATAAACATATAATAATAATGAATATCATCAACATTAATGTTGATTACATGTTGACCCATGTTTATGGTGAGTCGAAGTTAACATAAGTTTTATGATGAAAATTACAATTATGTAAATGGTTTTAGTAAGTAACTAACGACTTATTGATCGATTCATATATAATTACGTAATTAATATGACATACACATAATATAATAGAAATTTAGTTTAGAGTTTAAAATAAATTAAAAGATGTATTTGGATTTTTTGAAGGCAAATTTGATTTCAAATATGACCCGTTAGCCAATAATAATTCATAACGCTCCTCACTTTTACTTTTGTTACTTAATTAGGGTAATCTTTATAGCATAATAATCATAGATTTATGCTGATCAATTTATCTTGATTTTCATTTGATTTCACTAGTATGCTTTGTTATTACGTTCACATTTATCTTTGTAAGCAAAATCGAATGAAAATCAGAGATATATTTAAATCATTATGTTTTTAGAATTGTACATAGTAACAAAAATGAAAGTTAATTAAAGTACCGTTTAACAAATTATTAGTATGAATTATTACCGATCAATTAGTGATATTGCTTAAATTATTAAGTATAAACTTTTATTAAAAATAAATAAATTATAAGAAGTTATAAGAGAAAATCAAACAAAATTAAAAATAATTGAAATTATATTATGATTTGATATGTTAATTAATTAGTAGCCCGTGTAAGGAGCGGACCCTTGCCACCTCATCCTGATCATTTACAAGTTTCGCTGGTGGATCACCTATAGTCAAAATGGTTTCCTGAATCACCTACACTATGTGCGGCTGAACCTTTTTTTTTTAAAAAAAAAATAGTAATAATAATAATAAAAAAAAAAGATAATATTTTTTTTTCAATCTACTGGCATCAATCTCATTGTGATAAACAGTATATGCTTAATAACTCAGCATAAGCACTAATGTGATAAACAGTATTTCTTTTTGTCCAATGATGGCAATTAATTGGATATATATGAGGTTAAAAAACTTAAGTAGTTGATGGTTAACATTAACTTCAAACGATAACTTTCAGTCAGGACTACTTCGGAGCAGCCTCTTTATCTCAAATATGATAGAGGTAACTAGGTAATTTTTGTCTCTATCCTTCCCCCGGACCCTAGTAAAGAACGATAATATACTTGGTAAGTTTGTTTCGCTGCCATTACTTAAGATTAACCTAGCTAGGTTGATGTGATTGGTTTCTCAAGTGTCTTGAAACAAGCAAGCAAATCTTTTTAGGGTTTTTTACTTGTGTAAAGCAACACATGACCTTTTGAGTCTCTAGCTAGACCATGATTCATGAACCAAAGTTCTTGATAATTAATCCCACCAGGCCGAGTAATTCATAATGGAAGGTCACAGTAACTGCAGACATATAAGGCTATGAAATTCTAAAAAAAAAAAGATAAAGAAGACATGAGATACGATACATGGTTCAGTTAAGAGGTTAAGTTAAGGGAAAATTCCCAAAATGTACAGAGACCTATTTTCTTTCCTCAAAATGACCATGAAATAGTCAACTGTTCATACATGTACAGGCGTCGACGCATGTATGTGTATAGGCAGACGCCACAAAAACGACCAAATAAAACTTTATGCGTGTTCTTTACGGGCGCCGACATCCGTAAACTCTGACACAAGCCCATAAAATTTTAAAATTTGTCCCAGACATCGGACCCAATCTGACGTGTGTTTCACGTGCGAGCGCCTATATATCTTTTTACGGAATTTTTTTAACTGTTGTCTGTATGCAAACGTGTATTTTTTGAATTTTTTTGAGCGGGTAATTAGCATTACGGACGCGTATCCGATCATAATATGTATTTTTTGATTTTTTTTGTTTTAATATGTATTACAATCATAATAATTAAAAAAAGACAATTTTTGAACGTGTATACGGGTACCCGCCCGTAATTAACAGACGTCCGGCCATAATTAACAGGCGTCACCTGCCCGTAAAATACACACGTCCGCTCGTAAAACCACTCGTTGTTATCAGGGCCCGCCCGCAAAGTACCAGCATCTACCATTATCAAACAGACGTCCGCCTGTTAATTATAGGCGTCCACCTGTATACAAACTTCCATTAAAAAATGTCATAAAAAATATATAGGCGCCCACCTGTGACAGGCGCACCATAATGGGTTTGACGCCCGGGACAAATTTTAAAATTTTACAGCGTGTGTTAGAGTTTACGGGCGTCGGCGCCCCTAAAGGACACATTTGAATAGCTTTGTTTGGTCGTTTTTGTGGGCGTTAGCCGATACATGTACAGGCGCCGACGCCCTACCTGTATAGACAGCTGACTATTTCATGATCATTTTAGGGGGAAAAAAATTGTCTTTTTAGACATTTTGGGCTAGCGAGTCAATCTCGAAGCTTGGGTAGTGGCCCCCATGGACAGCTGCTCTATAGCTGCAGGTTTTGTTTGGTGATAAACTGTCTTTTGATAGAATATTACAACAATTTCTATTGATACTCCAAACATTACACATACCTATCACTAGCTTAATTTCACCTCCAAGTTTCTTAATTAACACCTAGAACCCTCAAATAGTAGAATCATACAAAGAAGAATGTGGCTCTGTATATAAGATATCATGGGGTGTTAATCTTGGTGTAGTTCTACTTCTACCATAAAAGCCAACTCTTGATCATGTGCATTAATGTATGGATACTCATGTAACCACAAACTAAATATGCAACATTCATGAGGGTAAACTTTATTGTAACAAGCTAGATAAGAGTAATATATCTAAACGTTTTAGATCGATTCATTTGAGGGATGATCCTCGATATGAAGTCGATATACTTGAATTAACACAATCATGCCTGTTATTACATCTAGCTAATATCGTGCTAGTTGGTCTTAATAGAAGTAATTTTCCCAAAAAAATTTTTTCTACTGTAAATAAAACAATCATCTTTTATTCGACCTTATAACACAAAAGGTATAGATACTCATGAAAGAGAAAGCTGCATAAAACATAAATCACAAACAAAATATGTAGATTAATTACAAATATAAAAACAAATAATTATTTTTACACATATCAGAATTCGTCACAAAAAAGCCCCAAAAGCCATTGTAAGACTATCCTATTTGGTAGAGGCTTTGTCTTTTAGAAATGAAGTCTTGGGTTCAAATCCAAGCAAATAGAGGAATATTGGGGTGTAGTTTTGAAGAATGAGTAGGATCGTATGACTGTTAAAACCCAAAAATTCGAGGCCCTGAATATTCGTGGCCCTAAGCTAGGGCTTTTTTTTAATATACTAAAGCCGGCCTTAGATATATCACAAGTAAATGCAGCCATCCGCTAGGAGCATGTGTTCTTGTAGTTTAACAGACACTTTGATGTACTAAAGCTAGTAATTGCGGCTTCAGTTCAAGCCCATTATATTTAACCTATGATCAAATTCCTAACTAGGAAACACTATATAGCTTCAATTCAAGCCCATTTAACTTATGGCATAGTATGCTTCTATAGACATAACAAAACGATGAGATTCGTCGCTATCAGGGGCACGAATGTTCCGAAAAAACAAATCTATATGCCTGGCTACCTACCAGAGTAACGTAGGATAGTATCTCAACCACATAACTAAGGTTAATTAGATAGCATAATCATGTCCTCATATAATCAAATTTACAGGCTACAACAATAGTCAGCAAGTCACATGACCCACAAAAGAAAGAAAACATCTTTTTTTTTTTCTTCTTTTTTGTATTATATCGTAAGCTTTATATATGTTCTTATTTATTTATATAGTCTTAAGTTTGCAGTTTCGATGATCAACAATCTTTTCAATATTTAGTCAACAACTTACATAAAACTGATAGAAATTGTTGGTCATTGACAGACTTCCGAACATCTATCAAAACACAGATATATAAGAGGACATGTTTTGTACTCTCAAATAAACACACACACACACACACATATATATATATGTGTGTGTGTGTGTGACCTAATATTTCATTGTAGCAAGACCTAAACATCTGGGCCTGTATATAACTGATAAGTATACATATCAATTAAGAGATCTTTATATATATATGAGAGCTGATCGAGTTGACCTAACGTACCTTGAGCTGGTGAATTCATGGAGTCTTCCAGTGCTAGAAAAGATTATGAGCCCGACTTCGGCATCGCATAAGATCGCCAGTTCCTTAGCCTTCTTCAACAACCCATTCCTTCTTTTAGAGAAAGTAACTTGTCGGCTAGTCGCGTTATCGATCCTTCTAATTACAATCTTCCCTCTCCCCATTGTAGTCTAGGGTTTCAGCAACCTGCGATTATAATTGATCTTAATATATATCATGTTTTAGATCAAGTTAATTAATTAAACCAACATCAAAAGCTAGCAAATAGATTAGGAAAAAGTGACACTATATATATATATATATATATATATATATATATCAGTGGAGAATCCAGGTGTACATACATCTATTGTTGTTGATGTTACAGCTGGAACAAAAGAAAGGGAAGAAATTTCTAAAATTAGAAAGATAAAGTCTAGATTTTGTTAACACCATTTAAGAAAAGAAGACAAACAAAGATAGATTAAAATTAAAGATGTGGATTATATACATATATATATATATATATATATTTATTATATTTATATAAGGTAGTAATTAAAAGCTTAATTATATATTACCTGTTGCCAGCTTGAGCTTAATGTCTATGATGATTCTCAGGTGGAAAATTAAGATGTGTTGTATTCAAGAAAGGCTAGGTGGAGAGATGAACAACAATTAAATAAAATAAATATAATTAATTTGAGATGCTAATTAATTAAGTGAGTTTAAAATAAAAGAAGATTAAATAGATGCTGGTGATAAGGTGATGACATGTGACGGTTGGAAAACAGGAGCCGTTAGATCGATTACCTTAAACTTAACGAATTTAACAAGTAGGGCAGACGTGATGTTGTCGGCCATAAGCAACTAACTAATTTTATTATATGTTATCCTTTGTACTAGGTTTTTGATGCCTTCGTTTAACATATGGATTGCTGACATGTGGCCCAATAAGATCACTCGGTTTCTTTTTTTTTGGGGTCGTTGAGTTGTACAAAGTACCAACCAGCACTAGGTCAATTGGGCCACTCTAACGTTCTCTTGTTTATTTATTATGTTTTCAACAAAAAAAAAAAAAAGAAAATTACACCAAGATATGGTTTTTTTTTAGGATTTATTTACATATATCATCGTAAGAACATTTATTTATTATGTACATATTTGCTTAACCCTTAAAATCAATTACATATTTCTTTTGGGATGGGAAAATATGCAATTAACTAGTTTATTTAAAAGATGAAATATATAATTAACTTTTTTATTTGGCCGGGTATATATGTAATAAATGGTATTTTGAAGGATAAATATGTAAATGCCTATTATTTTATAATCCCGTTTGTACGTGGCGCGGGCATATAATGCATATGTGTCGGTCGGTCTTTGAGGGGTCTAAGTAAAAATTCACTAAATTTAAAGTTATTTTACTAAATTTTTGTTAAATAACGACGTTAAAAGCGTTGAGCTGGTTGGTTAATAAGATATTACGAGTCAATGGTCTTATTGGAAGCAGTCTCTCAATTCATATGTGACAGAGGTAAGACTGTCTACATTAATGTACAACTATTCTTATACCTTACCTTAATTTTGCTAATGATAGGCCGGATATACAGAATATGATTATATTATGATATATTTTTACGTTTCATTCTTCTGTTTCTGATCTCTTTTTCACACCTACTGCGTGAGTGTTGGATTGAATATATAAGTTGTTGTTTGATATATAAAATATATTTTATGTACGATTACAGATATAAAGCATTTTGATTTAATTTGTTAGGTGAACACAGTATCTTGTAATTATTTATCTTTATCATATTTACTAGTTATGATTATGTTAGAGTTTTTATTTTATATTCTTATATATATTTTGTAATTGTTTTTACAAATAGCTGATTAATAATATAAAAATGACTTATGATGTTTTTATTATTTTACAATCAGATTATTTCATTATATTAACTGACGAAAGATCGAAGAAAATATTGGGATTTTAAATTATTTTTATTCTTATTTTATATTGAAGTATAGTTACACATAGACATGAGACAAAGTGGATTATTAGGATTTGAGTTCACGATTATTTGCACTTTTCACAAATCGTGTTGGACATTATCCAGAACAAATATGTATACCATGTTGTGAAATATTTTACCAAATTTTTCATATATTTGATTCAGATTAAAGGAATGCTTCATATAGAGGTTGGTTGAATAGCTCTAACAAACCATTGCAACTATTGATGAAATGATATGACAGTTGAATATAACATTTGACGGTTATATATGTAGTTATTAAATAACCACAACTAGCCAATGTGGGACTAGCCCACTTGGTAGAGGCTTTGCCTCTTAGAATGGGAGGTCATGTGTTCTAACCCATGCAATGGTGTAATTATTGCGGAGTAGTTTAGGAGGAGATAACATTTGCCGTTCAAAAAATAAATAAATAAAATAAAATAATAACCACAACTATAGTGATCAAACAACTTGCTAATGAAGTGCATAGTTGCTACCTTTGTACAAGTTTGCTACTGATATACAACTTTGTTATCCATGAACAAATATGTTATCAATGTATAAAGTTGCTAATAATGTTTAAAGTTGTTACAGACATATATACCAAGTTTCAAATTTTAACTATTTTATTAGTTCGATCTTTTTTTATCAACAACGGCCCATCAGGCTTTGCCCCTTTGATCCCGTTAAAGCCAGCCCCCACCCTTGTCAAGGCGTTGCCATAAGGGCATTGATCCTTTGGAAACCCTAATGGTTAAAAGTTTTTTGCCCAAAACAATTGCAAAAGTTCCTATGTATTAAAGTTAACATAGACCAATTAATCAAGTTTTTTTTCCACACTTTCTAACTCACATATCAATGTGTATTTTAACTTTATTATTTGGTCCTGGGTAAACTCAACAAACTAAAATAAGTAAATAGCCTTGATCACAGTAATTAATAACAATATTTAATTCATAACAATATTTAAGCCCAGTGTGCGGTGCGCTCATATAATGTATATATGTGTCGACCATCGAGGGGCAAACGTAAAATTGCAGTAATTTTAACGTTATTTTACTTAATTTTTGTAAAAATAACGTTAAAAGCGTTGGGTTAGTTGGTTAATCAGACATAATGAGTCGGGTGTCTCATAGGAAGCATCCTCTCTATTCATACGGGATACGTAGAGGTAATATAAGGTTGTCTACATCTTACCCTCCTCAGACCCTACCTTAGCTTTGCTAATGGTGAGATATATATACTGAGTACAATAATGATGATGATGATGATTTAATTCATAACAATGTTTAACCAATGATGCTGCTAATGATGACAAAGATAGAGGCCTCCCAATAGTCTAAATAGCTTTCAAAAGTAAATAGTATATCGAAAACTCATAGTTTTTCATAAGAAACATGTATACTTCTGAAAGACTAAAAGCTTACGAAGATCTTCTGACCATTGATTGAATATTATTTAACTGTGCTTTATTGCACAATTTATTATCCATTATGTATTTCAGTGCTTCTTTAATTAGTAATATTGAATATCTAATGATAGGGCCAGTCAGTAAGGGAAGCTTAATGATAGTGTTTACCATTTTTTTAGTAATATTGAATATCTAATGGATAATAAAAGTACATTAATTAATTTCTTTTGTTAGTAAATGTTTTCTAGATCCTTGTGCTTCAACACGATGGTAGCTTTTAGTATAATCACACTCAATTTAATAGTCTATAAATAACATACAATCATACATGTATTGCAATTTTGCATCAGTTCTTTTTAAATGTTTGCATTGTAAAGGAAAAAGTTTAAAAATTATTTTCTTGTGTTATTAAGCATTTTTAGCTTTATGTTATTCTTTACTCATACACACGCACTCTTCACTTGCAAAAAACACGATCTCACAAATGGCAAAGAGTCATTTAGCAACTATTAGTTACTAAAACAGAAATCACTTGTTATTGGTTATTATGTTTTAACCATCTATTCCAAACATATATGTATTCATTAAATCGTACAAAAACTAATAATTTAGTTTTTTTATGAAAAAATATTTACTGGTATAATTGATGAGATTTTTTAAGGTCATGTTTTTATTTTATCATTGTTTTTTTTTTTTTTTTTGAAATTGTGAGATTTACTAATAAATAATAAAAATGAATATTTAATAAAAATTCGATCAAATGGTTTATTATTAATATGATTAATAACAAATATAAAATTCAGCAATAATACGAAAAAGATAAGAATGTTGAAAGAATAAAGGAGAATACATTTGTTGGTATTGTAAAATGACCATACGAAAGTGATCAAATGGTTCAACATTATATGGCTTCATTCAAACAACCCGAACCGAATGACACTGTCCGCTTTAATTAATCTTGATAATTCTTTAACAATTCATCAATCAAGTGAGTTTAAATAATAAACCTAGCCCCTATTTGTACTAAATATTTCAAGAGCTTTGTGGGCATTGTTCTAAAACTACCCAGAGTACTCAGCTCATTTCCTAGGCTGAGTACTCACCAGGTAATCTACTAATCTATGAGTACTCATCAACTAGGTTGAGCACTCATTATTTTCTAGTCGACTAATCTAGCTAGTTGTGTCTAGAGTCCTTAAGCATTATCTGTTTGGATTGGCTTACCAATTGATCCATTCGGTACCCTGATGAGCTTAACAAAAGCTTAGTTCTTTTGTAGTGCTTGTGAGTATAACCACTAGATCTAACATTCTTTATTATTTTCTGTGGTTGTGGTGGTGGCAGTGGTAGTGGAAATGTGGTATCATTAAATATTTTTAATGGACCATATGATTTCATTATGTTAAACATTCCAAGAGTTATTTAGTAGTCTTTTGTGATTCCTAATTTGAATAGTGGCGCCTTTCCTTATATCTAAACCCCTGGTTTGTTTCTTAGTGTCTAGTTAATCTTTAATTTATTTAGTTTTTTTTAACGGATAGTTTTTGGATCACTGACGTATCATTGGAATATCATTGTGTCACAAGCAATACCACCTAATCATATTTACCACCAAGTCACCAGTTCAGGGAGAAACTCAATACTTTGAGAAAACCCCCTTGTGTAATTCGAACATAAGACCATTTGATTCCCAAGTCTTATCCTATCACCAAGATACCGCTAAACTGTAATGTCTTTGGTTTAATTTATTTAGTTAGATTATTAAAACCTTTTTCAAAATAGAACACTCTTTACAAAAAAAAATAGTAATTTCTAAATTTAGCAAGGTTTCTATTTAGAGTTTCGTCTAATGTTTCGTTTCCCAGTCTTGATATTCGATCTTGTTTTTGTTATATTGCATACACTAGGTACATTTGCCTGCAGTGTGTGATTCGGTTTATGTTATTTATGTATTTGACTTGAATGTGTTGACATGCACACACATGCACCTTCTAACACATCAAAGATCCTATATGTGCATGCAAATTATCAAGATCTTTGATATATCTCACTCTTCTGTGGCCAAATCGAGCCTTCATGGAGGGTGCGTTGCGCAAATATATGCAAAAGCCTCAAGCCTCAAGCCTCATCTTGAAGCTATATATAGGGTGGAGTGATATGTGAAGGCCATTATAGACCATGGGGTTAGTTTTGAAAAGAATCCAACTTCAAAATATATAGGCATGAGCAAACTTTATTCATTAACCAAAATTAACCGATAATCAAACCCTCATTGGATTGAATTTATCGATAATCAAATTTAACTGATGATTATGGTTAAGGTTTTTAATTAACTGATAAATCAGTTGGGGTTTATTATTAAAAATGTCTCACGGTCGACGAGCCGATACAACATTTCATCTCTTGTAGCTTAGGTGCATCTCACATGATTACTTCTCCAAAATCTAATGAATAAGTTTCATTTAACCTTTATATCCTATGATTTATATGAAATTTTTATTGATTTGCATGTTTGCCAACAGCTTGTGTTTCTAATACATTTTACTTAGTTATAATAAATACCAAAGCTCATACATTTACTATCATTTATATTTTCTAGCTCTTTAAATTATAAAGGTGTTTTTTTAGACATTTACTTTGATAAAATCTACTCAATTCTTTTATATTTTTTCCCTTTTATTTGTTTCTCTTTGTTAGCCGCTTGGTTGATTATTGGGTATAATAAGACGATCATAAAATAATCAATGATGTTGCATTACACGTCGAATTGGTTAATTAATCAAATTAACCATTTTAATTAGTTCAGCTTTTAGGTAGAATTTGAGCTTGGTTAATTAACCAAACTTACTCAAATTTGATCCAAACCCAACCTTAGAAACAATTAACCAAAACCAAAGCTTGATTACAGCTATGGCTATCAGGGTCGGGTCAATCATTTTTAGGGCCCAAAGCAACTAATAAAATTATGCCCTTTTAGTAAATAAATATTTTGTTTTTAATTCTAATAAATGTTGATAATGCACTTAACATATTATTATTTTGATAATAACATAACAAATATCTAATTAGCTAATGGCAAACAGAAACAACAAAATTGTATTGAACATACATTAAAATGTGCAACTAAAAAGAGATAATGTATTATTATCATATCAACTAACAATTGAAGATTTTAATAAAACATATAATCATAAACAATTTTAGAAGCATATATACAATAAATGTTCAAAACATAAAATTAGCCTTTAATTAAGGTGAAGAATTTAAAAATCCAATAAATCAATTGATATTAAAATATCAAATTAATAAATAGATAACAACAAAAATCAACAAAATTAAGATATAGAAACACCTAGAAAATTCAATTGATGACTACAATAAAAATTATAAATCATATTAATTAAGATGAAGAAGCAAAAAAAAAAAAATGTAAGAATCAAAATTACTTTAAAAGTTCAATTTTTAAATGAGCGGAAAATTGATGAATACATGATTAAACTTTTACACAAAAAAACTCAAAACTACCACATCATAAATTGTTGTATTTTTTCACTCTGATTTTTTCACTTTAGATCAATTCAACAAAAAGCTAAAGTATGTAGAAAATATGCTAAGAAATGGGGTCCTAAGGTTTTGGGAGGCCCAATCCATAACCTTACTCTCTAAGTCTGTCGGGCCACCTCTGATGGTTATAAAAATCCCATAACCGAATCATAGTTAATTAAGCGTAAAAATCGAACCGAATCGTGATTTGAACATCTCTAGAATATATAGATGCAGACTATGCTGATGACTTAGATACAAGAAGGTCAACGACTCTACACATGGAAAAACAAGCTAACAATACACTTAAAACAATGATGCACTAATGTTGTTAACATTAGTGATATCCACCCCTTTTTGTATAGGTGGGGTGTGAAGGGGAAATTTATCCCTTCGAATTTTTGGGTTCCAAAAGTCTGTTTTAGGAACTGTGATTATGGTAGGGGGTATGCCCCCTTGTGTCTATAATTTTGTTTGTTGGTATATATTTTTCCGGACAAATGCCCTTTATCCAAAAAGAAAGGTCAACGACTCGGTACCTAGCTATTTATGTTTGGACGTGGTGCAATGGTATGGTGTAGAAAAAGACCACCCAATGTTTGATTGTCCATTACCAAGGCAAAATATCATGCTGCTACTATGGTTACATACTCAGGAGAAGACATAATTGCGTCTGTAACTAAATGATCTTAACAACCTTATTTTTGATAACATGTCTTCCATAAAGTTGGCAGATAATGTTATCTTTTATGCCAGGACACAGACAAAGCATGTAGAGTATCATTAAAGGGATGGTTTGAAGGACAAACCAGTAATTAACTAATTAAAATTAGTTTATTATATATGTATGTCATATGTTTATCAAATTAGTAAGTCAGTTGTTGAGATATGCTTAAAGTTCATTGTCTGCTTTGTATTGGATTCATTATTCACTCAAATTATTGTTCAAGCTTTATCTTCTGGTTCCCAATTATGAGATGTGTGGTGATCACTTGTCTAGTTTAACAATAACATACACACTAACATCTAAATATTTGATGTTGAACAGCCAAATCCCAACTATCCTAAATATCCCCTCATTTGCGGTGCACATATATGTGTGGGCCCTCAAGAGACAAAGATAAACTTTTTAATGTTAGTTTACTTATTTTGTAAAAATAACATTAAAAACGTTGAAATGATTAACTTCAAACGATAACTTTAAGCAGGAGACTCCTTCAGAACAGCCTCTCTATCCCAACTGGGATAGGGGTAAAATTTGTCTTCATCCTTCCCCCCTTACCCCAAACAAACCCAACTGGAGAGTGAGAATATACTGGGTAATTTTTTATCATACCTTTTATAACTATCATTCCCAGAAGGCACCAGATTCAGGCCCTTTATTTATCACCAAATAATCTATTTTTAAATCTATTTTTATTGCCTTTTTTTATATAACAAAAAGCAAGAACTTAAAGTTTATTGAATTGTGTAATATACACTAACATCTGAATATTCAGTAAACTTTTTTTAGAAATTACTGAATATTTGAAGTTGAACTGCTAAATACTAACAATATATCTTAACTATCATCCCCAAGAAGCACCATATTCAAATCCAAACCATCCTTTGTCATAACTCATCGAAAATGTGATCCGTCTCATCGAAAATTTCCTCCTAAAGGCATCCGAAAATCCGTTTGTCAAATTGCATAAATTTTTTATATCTATGATCATTAAATTTTATTTTATAAAAATATTTACCTGTAACAGTTCTTCGATTACATCTTCCATTGTTATTATACCAACTGCTTCTTCATCAGGCACTGGAAGTGGCTTTCCATCTATCTCTAAGATGTCTGAATACATTTCCTTGTTCCATTTTTTACTACTGAAGTTTCCTTTGAAAGAATTGTTTCCTTTGCCTGGGAAACTTTTCCACTGCTTAAATGATCTTTTCTTATGTAAACTCTTTTCTAGAGGCGTTTTATGATCTCCATCAACGTCTACACGCACTTCCTTCGTCACGTTCTCTAATGTATTTGCACGCGTGAGTGATTATTTAAGTAACAAACAGTTGATTCAGGTTATGTTTAATCATTACAAGTTGACAGACAGACAAACAAACTTACCCAGTATATTCCCACTACAAGTTGGTTTTATAAAATATTTTACTTTTTAAAATTAATAAAAAGTTTTCATGTTGGTACCTCACAAATCAGAAATAACATTTTTCTTTTTTTGAAAATTTCATTTGAGATATACTTTAATTTTTTTTTTTTTAATTGAAGAATTAGCTGTACCCAACATGTAGCATTTTATCATGTGTCCGTACACCCAAAGAATACTTTATGATGGATGCAATTTGGTTTTTTAATAAATTTTATTCCAAATGTAGCTAAAAGAAAACTGAACAAAATTGCATGAGTACCTGATAATGGAGTCTTCATGACAGGCTGGTCTGTTTTTGTATTAATGCACTGTCTCACAACAACAGCCATGTGGCTGTGACCTTTTTGAAATTCATTCAAAATGTCATATAATGGAAGAGATTCTGCAACCCTACAAGAAAAATTATGGTTTAAATTAGTACATGCCAAAGTCAACAATCATCAAATTCTTTTTTTTTTAATTTGAACAGTTCTAACACTTCAAATTAATCGGTCATGTAAGCGTATGTCTCACACCTTTTTATATAAAAACAGTGTCAAAAAAG
Organism: Mikania micrantha; assembly: GCA_009363875.1. Taxonomy (NCBI): domain Eukaryota; kingdom Viridiplantae; phylum Streptophyta; class Magnoliopsida; order Asterales; family Asteraceae; genus Mikania; species Mikania micrantha. The sequence continues at coordinate 18,751,399 of CM018682.1, read as the reverse complement.
ACCTTGTAAATGATACAAGGAGCAACACTTGATGAGTGAATACGAGGTAACATATCATCATTTTTTTTTGCTAATAATATAATTAGATCAATAGATCAGCACCTAAGAATTTATAACATACTTGGGAATCCTGCGAATAGTGACATTCTTGACGGGGAGTTCCTCATCTGCATGAATGGTTAGCAGGTTTTTCACCTAAAATGTCAAAAAGAAAGGTTCAATAAAACATTTAATATGTTAATACTGTAGATATACATATATAGAGGGAGGGTTTTTAAAAAACCATCATTTTGGAGAAAACTAATCACAATCATTACCAATTAATTTTTTTTTTTCATTTTTTCTTTTTTATTTCTTTTTATTACAAGGTAAGAAATGTAAAAAAAAAAAGTGTAGTTCATGTTATTACATATATGTAAATTGTATGCAACACATACTAGTTACATATATGCAACTTTATGAGTTACATGCGAAACATTTTGAGTTACATACGTAACTTCGTGATCCACATATCTTTATTAAAAAAATTGTTACAATATTTCTATCCTTGTAATAAAAAATTATGATATTTTTTTAATAATTTATTGGTTAGCTTGAGTTTTCTCCAAAATGAAAAGTTTTCTTATGAAACCTATAAAAAGTAACTTCCTTGTACTTTACAAAAAGTATTTTTATGCCCTTTAAATCATGTGACTACAAATGGTTCCTTTGGTTATCAATTAACATTCGTTCTTAATTAAATACCACTCTATGTATGTGTGTATATGTATAAGCACGTATATGTATGAATAACTTGTAATACATTTAGCATCATGGAAACTTTGAAATAATACTACCAGAATAAGTCCAATGATATTTGTTGGTTGTTCATAGTGGACAGGAATTCTGCTGTGCCCTTTTTCCAAAATAACATTCATTAAATCCCTGTAGCACAATGAGACACATGTAATCATAAAGATTCTAAATATGGAAAAAGTAGGAACTTTATTTAAATTACTAAAAGTATTCACCACCTGTCAAGTTTGGCATTTATATCAATCGTGAAGGTATCGTCTATAGGTGTCATCGCATCACTGGCTGTTTTTTCTGTTAGTTCAAGTGCTCCTGCTATTATTGTTGTCTCATCATGTGTTAATTCTCCACCTTTTCCAGCCTGTTAATAACAATAAAAAACAATGAAAGTAAATAACGAAAAATTATATAAAAATTAAACCAAAATAGAAAAGAAAAACAAAGGAAAGTAACACACGTACCTCATTACCGTGAAAATTAACAAGCGTCTTCAACTCAGCTCTGCGGAACAGAGCAACATGTTCATGGCCCAGTAGATAGTCTAGTAACTGATTGATTTGCAAAACAAGACAAAGATCACAAGTTCCAACACTGTTGGACTATATATGAAAAAGTCAGCCACAAGGTTAACAAAATGTATCACCTTGCTTATGGGATATGCAACGGGAAAACAAACGCAAACAAGAACACGCACAAATGGAGACACAGTTGCACCAATGGCCAGTCCATACCTAGTACAAACAGATTGTGGTATGATCTGTGAATGTGAGTAGATAGCAATCAGTGACCAAAACAAATAATGTGGTTTGACCTAAAAGTTTAATACACAAAAAGATAGATATTTACAAACCTCACCAAACAGAAGTATCAATGTAACTGAAATAAGAATAGCACCCCAAGCTGTGACCAAAGTGTCTAGGAAAATTGGGAGGGCCTGTAAAATATAATTACCGTTCCAAGCTTAAACTGCACTGCCATCATAACAACTGGTTTAAAAACAATTTATAAACAAAAATACCTCCATTGCAGCAGCATTGCATATAAGAAGGGTGCAAAGCAATAGATGCTGTCTTTTGACCACAGGTAGTATCTTCTCTGTTGAGACAGAATTAGGAGTATTAACATAAATATCCCAAATTAATATATTAAATTAAGCTCATGTATAAATAGCCTTTTTGTACATCATTTTATTTTTTTAAATTGGTACTAAAATACTGAAGAAGACTGCGTGTAAAGAGAGAATGGTTTAAGTTTTGAGAGAAAAAGAATAGATATAAAGAAAAATTGAGATTCGAAAAACATCTCAACTTTGACAAAAACATCCAAAGAATTATAAGATGTAAAGGGTAGATGCCAAGTTGTTGGCTATTGCTATAATTATGAGCATATAAGAAACAGCAAAATTTTGCAAGAAATATCAATAGGGGGAAAATGTAAGTGGCAGCCCTGTTTTAATCATGTTTTCACTTCTGTGCAGTGGTGCAATAAAGATGAACAAGAATGATCAGTGTATATGCTGTTAGGTCTGATAAGTGACTTACGCAATACGCAAGAGTATTTTATTAATTTAATAATGTAACAAAGAGGAATTACAAGAATGATCCGAGGACATGTGACTTTTGATAGATGTTGGCATGGAAGTCAAAGGCTCAAGGTGCACTAAGGTGCAAAGGGTAAACCTGCCACCTAGGCACAAGGCACTTTTTAAAGCGAGAGCAAGCAAGACAAGTGTAACCCAGGTTATTTTTCGATGTTTCAGACCAGTTTTAATTGTTTCAAACCAACCTTTTTGCAAAATTTGGCCCGGTTTTCTCCAAATTTTTATGATTGTGCATCATGATGTAAGCAAGGTGTTATTGCAGTTTTGGGCTGCATCTAGGCGCCTTTGACTGGTATGGGTGTCGGGATACATATGTAACGGCTTGCTTCTTTAGATTAGAGCTTAAACAAAAGATAGTTCACGTTATTTTCAAAATATTGTAATACATGCTAAAATTCTTGTAAAATGCATAATTATATTTAGGGTTTAAAAGAACAGAAACGAGCCTCGAGGCAATTTCTGTTAGACTCATGAGGCGTAAACCTTGAGGCAGACCAACGCGTAAGCCTTGAGACATTATTAAAAAAGAATTAAAAAATACATATATCTTATAAAAGTCACAATTTAATATAAAACAAATATCATAAGTATCACAATTTAAGCACAAAAATACTTCAATAGCCTAATTTAGTAATATTATGAGATTTATATATTATAAAACTCATTTTCTTCCGCATCATTCTCAATATTTTCATCAACCAAATTTAGCTCCACATCGTCATCTTCATCAACCAAATTAATTTCTAACGCCTTTGCTTTTCCTAGATAAAAACTCAGACCTTCTTCCCCATTTGATCCACCAACTCCACTAACGTCATCTTCATCAAAACTTGGGTTGGCTATCCACTCATCATCCAACAAAACCTCCTCGCCAACTATCAGATCCTCATTATCTTTTAGATTAGTTTTCTTAATAAACGTTTACTTCAATTTTTATTGTACAAAATGTAAACCAACTTATTCATCCTAACGAATTTCAAATCCAAGAGAATGAAAGCGTTCAAAGTATGGGAGAATGAAAGGGTGAAGTGTGCATTCGAAGTTTAGGAGAAAAGTTGTGTTTGAACTTTGAACTTTAAATTTAGTTAAGGTTTGGGTGGCCAACGTGTTTTCTATTAAATTGGTCAGAAGGGGCCCAAAAATAGGTCAAAAAACAGTCTAGAGGAAAAAACAGGGCATGTTTAGTGAGGCTTATGCCTCAAAGCCTCATCTCACCACATCAGACAGACCGAGGCTTAGGTTCTAACTACCCCTGTTAGGCTAAGCCACTTAAGCTTTTCTTCACCGCCTCAGCCGAGGCGTAAGCCTCAAGACGAGTCTCGGAAAGTCTTTTTAAAGCATGGTTATATTTGTATGCTTTTTCAAAATTGTACTTGAAAATTGAGCCTTCCTATGGTATTCATGGTTATCTAGTCCAAAATACTGATGTTGATTCTTATCCTCGCCATTTTTTAATTTATTTCTATGATATAAGACCAACAGTAGATGGGTTTACCCCATTGGTCCACATCAAATGTAAGAATGATTAGAAAATATAAACCACTAATTTTGGCAGGAACAGAATAAAGTTATACTTTAACTTTTCATATGTTGTTTATAGTTAATTTAGGTTGACCGGTGTAGATGTTTGAAGTATTCAGGTTTCTTCTTCATAATATGTAAAAGGTCCCACCTTTTGTACAAGATTCAGGATCATTTGAACAATCTCTCTTTGAGTTTTGGTTCATGTTTGGCCACTCCATAGTTGTCAAAGGCCCTCGGGCGCTCGCCTAGGCGCAAAAAAAAAAAAAACTAGACGCATGAAAGGTGCCTGGTAGCAGTCTAGGCGCGCTCCGGTGACTTTCCGGCGAGATTCCGGCAAAATTATAGAATGTCTGGCAAAATTTGAAAAATCCGGCAAAGTTCAAAAAAATCCAACCATAAACATGTCTAAAACAACCATAGGAAATTAGGGGGTAATGAAACAAAAGAATAATAAAATATGATTTAAAAAATACAAGTAACTTTCACTGTTATATTTTAAATATTTATTTTCAAATTTCACCAGATGACAACTCACTAGACTTTTGAGTTGGTCATGTGTGTATGTAATTTACGTAATTGAAGGATACACATAGGGGCATGATGAATATGAACAAAATGTTAAAGAGTTGTTAAAAAAATAGAATATTTTATTTTATTTTTTTAAAATAGTTGCATCCATTGAAAACTAAAATCAATATAACTAGATTATTAATTGTTTATAGTTAGACTTTATATATTTTTAAAGAAAATTTAAGCCTAAAACATATCAAACCTCTAAAAATGGTAACTTAATACTGTGCGCCTAGTTTAAAAAAGCCCTCACTTTTTTTGCAACTTGAGCCTAGGCTCCGAGCGCGGCTTATGTGCCTTGAGTGCTGCGGCTTGTGCCTTGAGTGCTGCGGCTTGTGCCTTTGACAACTATGGGCGACACATACTGACACATACGTTTCTATGCTGCCTAATGAACAAGAAACAGGACTGATGGGGTGCGAGTATTTTGATGCTTTCATCTAGGTTTAAGAAGGTGCAGGCTGAGGCACGACGCCTTATGCGTGAGGCTCAAGGCGATCGAGAAAGCGTGAGGCTCAAGGCGATCGAGAAAGCGTGAGGTTCGGTGATCGAGAAAGCAACTTAGGGCCTTGAGGCATCACATCATTAACTTATGGGTCAAAGTTGGTCATATATAAAAATAACAAAAGCCATGCAAAAATTAAAAATTGTTTGATGGAACAAAAGGTTAGACACAAAAAACAGACGAGAAAGACACAACTTCTGATGGTATATAAAGCTTATTTGATTGTACAATGTGCTAACATGTGCACGCCTAAATCCTCCTCAGCTTCTGATACCTAAATGTCTAGGAATAGGAAACCAAGGTTTTCAAAACAATCCAAAGCTTGTACCTACCATTTAACCGAAATTATGTTAGGCTGATGGTTCTAATTCGAATCGATAAGTGACCACTTACATCATACTTTAAATAACATAACCGTATTCTCTGTATATCAACTAATTACACGAGTCAACAGTCTTGTCGTTGCATCAACCACCGTTCTAAAAAAAACTAATCACATGAGGTTTTATTTTGAAGATCTACTGTCTCTTCTTATAAAAGTGTTAGATCAAGTGCAATATAGATTTCATTACAAACTCACACACAAAAATTATCATATTCACATAACCAATTCTGATGGAATCTGAGAGGGGCGGCCCTGAGAATTCAAGTGATTTGGACGTACCGAGAAAAAAGGCCCTAATGAATAATATACCTATGTTTTTTCGGTTTTGTATTTGGATATATAAGTAAATATATATAATTTAAAAACGATTTTTAAAACTTTTGTGTACTTGCGATAAATGGGCCCTGGACAGAGGTCGGGTTTGCCCTCCCCAGGGCCTCCCATGAATCTGAGCAATTTGTCAAATATGGTAACAGTAATTGAACAGAAACAAAAATCCTGACAAAAACGACAACAATCGCCTAAAATTCAAACGTTAACAATCGCAAACATCAAAACAAACGCAATCAATCCAAAACAAAAACATATACCTGCGTATTTACGGTCATTTGGAGTCCCCGATTTCGCAAGAACTTCAAGATCAACGAGACTCAACGACATAAGCCCTAAAGTAAGACCAGACATCAATCCAGCAAACAAAACCAGCAATACAACAATCCCAATGTGAATAAAGAACTGAGGCTCGCCCCAATGGTACTCCACCGCCATAATTACACAACAACAAACCAAATTCTGCCTGTTTACAACTGGTTTATCACCATCGTCCTGCTTCTAAAACCCTAATTTCCGACAATTTAACGAGGAAAGTGTGATGCGAATATGGGAAAAAGATGAAGAGAATAAAGGGGAAGATATAGTGACAACGTGACCGCCATATCAACTGAGAAGATATCGTGTGGCGTTTGGGTAGCTGTTGGATGGTGACACAGACACACACGAACATTGCTGTCAGTTTGCCATTATTTTATCGTTTTGTTTTAGTTATTAAAGATTTTCTGGCTTTTGTGTTACCTTTTCAATCAAATTCTTGTGGTTATTGATTTATCTAAAAAAATAAAATTTTTTGAGCATTTTGATCAACACAAAAATGGTGAATTTTAGAACTAGTTATCTTACCCGCGTTCACTGTTACGACTAAAGCCGAAACGTTTGTGAAATGATGATAATTTTCAAAAAAATATATATGAGGTTGTTATGAATCGGCTATGCAGACAAAAATGAAGATAAAAAACATAAGTTGCAAGCCCGAGTTCAAAAAGTGGGAGAAGTAGCGAGTCGGAATAAGAAAGAGAATGTCGTTTATGATGTGGTAGTTAGAAAGCTAAATAAAACTCAGTGGACGTTAGCATAAGTTGAAGCCGATCATGCATCAGCCTCAAATGTTGGTGCCAGCAAAGAAAATAAGAAGAGATGGCTCAAGTTTTGATGAAAAGAAGCAAGTGAATAGAAAACCATTGAGATTCTTGTTTATTTGTTCTTAATGCATCATCTATAGCATCTTCGTCATCTAGAAAATGATGGATTCTTTTAGTAATTACAGTTTTCATTTTTGCAAAAGTAGACGATTTCATGTAACCATCAATAAACGAAGTACTATGCGATTGATGATTGGTTTCATGGCTTTGCAGCTTGATTCTATCAGGAGACATTTAATTTTTGCATCATATTTGCTATATAATCACATGCTTCTTTTGTTTTATTTTAAAATAATACTTTATTTAGATAGATATTAAAATTATATGTTTTTTTAGTTTTAGCATAACCTAGAATCTTCAAAATTAATTTGGTTCAGTCCCACATCAAAGGAGGACAACAAAAAATTGTTTGTATTAAATGGTTGTATGTGGAATATAAATGACTTGAAAACGTAAGTTAAAAGCTTTGTGTAATTAACACACCAACGAATCTCACTGTTATGAAAAAAAATCAATAAAAGTCAAATTTTCACTGTTATGAATTGTTTCGTAAAAAAAAATCAATAAAAGTCAAATTTAGGTATGAATTGTTTTGTATAAAAGTCATATTTATGATTGAAATTACAATTGTTTTCTAAAATTAATAATATTATAACTTTTTTTAAATGAATTCTTTCATTTGTATTAAGTTGAATTATTAGAATTGTTTTGTAATATCTACGGGAAATCAATAAAAATTAAAACTTTTGTGTTTAACTTTACAATTTAATGAAAAACTAGAAGCATTACTCATAGCCCACCAGCCACCAATTCTCGGGAAAAACCCGACCTAAGCACCCGCCCAAAGGCACGATGGTGAAAGGCCGGTAAAACCGGGTGGGATCAAGAATCGAACCCATGACCTGGGTCTCCTATCACTTCCCCATACATCCATCTTACCACTAGGACAAGACAACATTGGTTATATATATCGATTTCTTTACCTACAACTTTTATGATAGTTAGTTGGAATATTATAATTGTTACAAATCTATAAGGTCATGTCTTACTTCGGTAATTATTGAATTTCAAGTGGCAATGTGAAACTATCACAAACATAAAAGACCAAAATTGTAGTTTGTGTTGCTTTCGATTAAAACATCTAATAAAAGGGTAAAAGAATGAAAAAAGGGTCGATATCGGCGAAGATAGTTATGAAAATGTTTGAGATTGTGAGGTCATGTGTCGTGAAGCGTGAAACTAGGCGTGAGAGGCCGGTCACGCCTTCTTGGCGCCCTCCCCCACTACACAAGGGCGTGAGGGGGGTAATGTGTGAGTGAGGTCACGTCGTGAAGGAAGAAGAAAGGGGAAAAAAGAGGGGGGTTGATGATGAGGTGATGATCACACATGTGGTGATGACGTGTATGACACCTCGCAATTTCCAAGTCAGCATTTATATTATTTTAATAATAATATGTATTATTATTTCATACGTGGCACTAGAATAATTGTATTTAGTGTGACACGTGGCACGACAGACCGAACACACCAATAATTCAAGGAATTATCACACAACACTCGCACGTGTCTTGAATAACGAACGTTGGTGAACGGATCAAACCACAGTCCACTTGCACAACACTTAAGTTCTAAGGAACCTAAAATAGGAGAAATGATGTTCAAATGCCTGTAAACGATGTCCGTAATCGAGAAATACGCGTAGAATGGGCCAAAACATGAAAATGGGCCAAGTTAGGCCTGGCCAAGGGTCCAGGCGATACGCCTGACCCAACTACTTGACCTAGGCGATGCGCGCGAGGCAGGGAAATGCCTCGGATGCCGCCTCACCCGCGCGATACGCCTGGCCTTCCCGCCTCTCGTCAGGCGTTACGCCTGGCTGATAAAAATCTTGAAAATCTTCTTGGTTGCCACAAAAATCATGTCTAGCCTAGTGTAATCATTTTAGCCAAGTTCAAACGCCATTAACTCGTTTTAAACCCCCAAGAATCACCTGCTAACCTCCCTACCAGCCCATAATCTCTACTAGAAACCTAGAGGAAGCCATTGTTGAGAGCTTTGGGAACTTAGAAGAAGGTTTGAAGCTTTTCATCACCAACACTATCACTTGCACGACCTTGAGAAGGATTCCAGGAACTCGAGAGGCTGCTCATTCACCATCTCAACACGTTTGAAGCCTCGGAAGGTAGATCTTGAGACTATGTAGCATAAAACACACATGCAACGCACACAAACCCACATGCAAGGACCAAAGCTTAGATACACACACTAGATCTTCACATGCACGAATTTTCTTTGTTTGAATCTGGGTTTGTTGATGTTTTTGTGCTATTTGATGATCTAGATTGATTAAATGAGTTTCTATGACGACCCATGATAATGTCAATGTGCATGTTGATGATTTGGTCACAAATGGGTATTTCTAGTAACATGCATGTATGATCCACATTGTTTAGATGATGTTTGATGCTAAAATGTTATTAGAAATGATATTTGAAAAGATCTACATGGATTAGAGTGATTGATTTTGTTAAGGAATGATCATTTGGTGATTATTGCTAATAATGGAAACTTTAACATTGTAAAATGGTGATTTTTGATGAAATGATCAAATGCATGTGATTTAATCTTTGATTTATGCTTAGAAACATGTTAGATGATGTTATTGATGCATTTGAAGGGATAGAATTGTTAGAATTAGGATATTCATGAATATTGCTATAAATAGAAACTTTTTATTTCAAGCTTGCTAGAAATGATGAATTTGGAAGATGTTGCATGTTTAGTATGCTTAGTTAAACTTGCTATGATGTTAATAAATGATTTTATGTCCTAAAATGGTTGAAAAATGTGTTTTATCACAAGTTACTATAAATAGTAACTTTATTCTACAAATTTGTGAATAGGAGCATGCTAGTTATAACGGTTATGGTTATATGTCTATTTAGAACTAAGATGATGATATTATTACGAGATTTGTATCTAGACTTTGTCATATTTGCTTATTTTAGTAACTTTCTAATTATAGTAACTTTTACGCGCAAAACGTGCTAAACCGCACGTTACACGAACACTTGATCAAAAACCGTCACCAACGGGTCGTTAGGTCAAACACGATCAACACGGTCAAGCACGGTCAACTCGACCCACATAACAACTTGAAGTTGTTGAACACCAACACGGTCCTGTGAGACCCACGTGTATGTAAACACAAACTTACAACACCTATGTGATATAGGTAACTGTTAGCCGGCGAGCTACTCCGTTCACGTACGAACGCATCACACAAACTCAGGTGAGTTTACAGCCCCACTTTACTCTTTAACTATTTTACTTAACTTTGGGGTGAGAATACTATGCAACTGTTTTAGATATAGTACTGGTATGTTGTGAAATGTAACACCCCGACCGACGGCGGAATCATCGGGATGCCACGAGGGATGTGTAGATTGTTCAAAAGCTCGTGGGCATCTAAATCAAATCATCATATATCATTTAATCAACCAAAATAATTACACAAAAATCATGTTCATCATGAATCAATTACATCAAATACACAAAAGATTTAGTTTAACTAACTAAACTCTAATCGCCAGAAATTTAGTTAATTAACTAAGTCCAAGATCCTATATGATGATGATGTCCAAAAATAGAAGAGATCCTCTCTTCATTCCTACTTGTCTCCATCACCTGAAACATGTAAGAAAATCAAGTGTCAACTACAAAAGTAGTTGGTGAGTAATCATAAGTTTTTATATTTAAAAATGTTTTAGTAAAATGCGTTTGAAAGTTTATGCTTAAAATGGTTTTATAAAATGCTTTGTTTAAAACGGGTATAAAACTTATGATCTTCTTGAGAAAATCCATATGAATACCTGTATGAGATAATCCAACACACATCCATCAATTTAACAGCCAAACACATACACAATCACATAACCATATAACCAAATCAATCATAGCCAATCACAAATAATCATAATCAAATATAGGCAATCAATCCACAACAATTCAACCAAACTCAATCAATCATATTCTCCATCAATGTTCGTGACTATACATGATTCCTTATGTATTTAACATAAGTTAGATACATGAATCATGGAGTGGTCGCTAACCACGTGACAATACATGAAGTCAAAGCAAATAACCGAAGTCAAAAGCAATGATTCACGGATGTGGAACTCATCCACGTGACAATACATGAAGTCAAAGCAATTAACCGAAGTCAAAGGCAATGATTCACGGATGTGGAACTCATCCACGTGACAATACATGAAGTCAAAGCAATTAACCGAAGTCAAAGGCAATGATTCACGGATGTGGAAATCATCCACGTGACAATACATGTAATCTTTGTTATTGACCGAAATCAATAACAATATTTACACGGATGAATAATAATGACAATCAGTGATAATTCATAATATGAGTATCATAATGATAAACAGGTATTATCCTTGTGTTATCAAAATAATATTTAAACCGGTATACATGTTTCACCTCCGAGTTTTAAAACTAAAACAGTTTAAAGAAAGGGAGGTTATGAGAACTCACCTGAAGTCCTTAGATTGTGTGTTCTCGTTTTATGCGCGCTCGTGTACTTAACTCAAGACCAACTCAACAATCACAATTAACCTGTAATTAATATAATATTTGTGTTTATAGTATTAGTATTCTCATCTCGTTATTAGGCCTTAGATGTTTACTTTTGATTATAAAACATCTTATTAACCTTGGTTCATATATTTTAATTTACATTGTACACTTGACACTTTGAGGTAATCTTCATAGAAAACCATCTAAACTTATTAGTTTAAGTTATAACACCAATCCTTAATACGTGACCTTCACAAAACATATCTTAGACTTACAAGTTTCCAACTACAACCTAATAATGTTTAATTGAAATCTTGTGTATAGGATCCCCGTTTATTAACAAAAGTTATTTTCTTATTCATCATCATTCTTATATACCCTCATGCATGTTTTATACGAATCTAACCATTATGCCCTCTAGGCCATCCTTATACAATTTAGGTTCAAGGACTCAATTTACAAGTTATGGTTATTAAAAACAAGGTGGCAACTCGAATTCCTTGCATGCATGCATGTGTTTCTACATACACTTATGCATACAATTTATATCCTCCTTTAACCCTTAAACCCTTGTTAAGTTAATCTAAGTCGAATTTCCCTTTTGTGGCAGCGAACCTATGTCAAGGTTCATCCAAGGTTCGGCTCCAATGGGGAAGGTTCGTTGCCCTTATCCCAGCCCATGTCTAGCTTGGTTTAACAGCAAGGTTCGGTCAAGCAAAACAAAGGTTCGGCCGGCTGTATTCTAGGGTTCGGCTGAAGACCCATGGCACAAGGGTTCGCTTCCATGAGGCTCGACAAAAAGGGTTCGCACATGTAGGCTAGGGTTCGGCAGTCTGCATGTCCAGGGTTCGGCCCAAATACAAGGGGGAGGGTTCGTTGCAGGAGGGATTCGGCTGGTTTGCAGGGTTCGGCACCCTAAAGTTCGCGCCACCCAGGGTTCGTCTAGGAGTATGAAGGTTCGTGGGCTCATAGGGTTGCTGTAACAGGTTCGTTGGGCGGCTGCATGGGTTCGCCGACCTGTCCTTACTCCCCCACAACCGAACCTGTACATCATCTTCATCATCCTCAACAAACTATGGTTTACAAAGTTATCTAGGTCTCCCTTGTCTCAAACACAACTCGATTAACAAGTATAAGACTCAAAATCGTTTCAAAAGTTGAAAATCATGAACACATCTCGTTTTCATCAAAACCCGAACAGAAAACAACAGATTTACCTCGATTCGTGGATCAAACGTAAAATCTTCTTGTACTTTCTTGTTCTCCTTGATTCCCCGATCGTTTAGGCTCCGAGATCACGCGATTTCGTCAAGAAACGAGGAAGATAGGCTAGAGAGAAGTTAGAGAGAGAAAGCTTGGACGTTTTTGTGAGTTAGTGAGAGAGAGATGGAGATGGAAATGAGAAAGAAGAAGCTACATCTTCTTTCTTATATCGCGTGTAATCCCCGTGTGCTCGGTCCCATTTTTATCCCGATACAACGGAATAAAACTCGGTTTTCTCTCATTAAGAATATTTAATACAAAGTGTTTAAATAATAATATGGTTTCATTAATTATCATGATTTCTAAATAATCTTTGCCTCGTAATAGTTCTCGTTTCATACACGTGAAATGTAATAACATGCTCGTTTCTTTAACGTAACATATTTACACAATAAATCGTTTTAAATAATTTAGTTTTGTTTAATTAAAATAAGTTTTTAAATAAATTATGTCGGAAATCGCTTTCGTTACATTATTGATAAATAATTATTTGGTAAATTAAATTATTCCAGTTTAGGTTGTGATTCCTAATAAACATTTTAGGTTTTCGTTTAATAATTTAATATCGTTAGATATTATTTAATTATCTCGTCGAAATGCGTTACTCGCGTACGTATTCGTAAAGATCGTCACCTTTTCGAATGCGACGCTCGTATCGTATTTCGATTTGATTTACGATTTATGGAATATCATTTCAGAGTACCATCCTTAATAATTATATTCGTGTGAATCGTCACCCACACGAATACATTATTAAGTTAATATTTCTGAATCAACATTCGCGTTTAAATAATGACCGTAACCTCACATCGCGTATTTATTAATCTCATTATTTATTAACTTAAATATTATATTCCCAAACCACAACCCACTAAACCAAGTCACTGACACATCCATGATAGACCGAAATATGCATATGTATAGGGCATATGCAGAGGTAGATCGCAACCTCCCCTACACCGTCCCACCGCTATTTCGATAAACCATGACCATGTGTCCTTGACTACGTTTAGCAACCATAACATAACAAACTCCCAATTCCATCCCAAAACCATTCTCAAACCATTAATCCATAATCATCAGTAATAACACTGCGATAAACTCTATGGGTCTGTTCAGTTAAATTTCAACTAAACTTCCCAAGGTTTACGCGTATAATATATTATAAAATCATGCATACCAGTAATAGTGACAATATCAGCAAAGTCAAACAATAATATCATAATCAATAATATTCATAAATCTCCGGTCGTACAGTACAATCGTACGGATGTACGGACGTACGGACAACCGAAAGTACAGTAATGTTACAGTCTCCCCTAGTTAAAGGAATTTCGTCCCGAAATTCAACTTGGAGTGACCGTAGTAAATAAATGTGGGTACTTAAGCTTCATCTGATCTTCTCGCTCCCATGTGAATTCTGGACCCCGCTTCGATTCCCAACGTACTTTGACAATTGGAATTCTACCGCGTTTGAGCTGTTTAATCTCGCGATCCATTATCTCCACTGGTTTTTCAACAAAGTGCATGGTATCATCGATGCGAATGTCATCGAGTGGTACCTGAAGATCCTGATCAGCTAAGCACTTTCTTAGATTGGACACATGAAACGTCGGGTGCACATTACTAAGTTCAGAAGGAAGTTCCAATTTGTAAGCAACCTTCCCGATCCGTTCAAGGATCTTAAAAGGGCCAACGTATCGTGGAGCAAGCTTCCCCTTCTTTCCGAATCGAACAACGCCCTTCCAAGGCGATACTTTGAGCAATATCATATCTCCCACTTCAAACTCTAGAGGTTTTCTTCGTTTATCCGCGTAACTCTTCTGTCGACTGCGAGCAACTAACAGATTGTCGCGGATTTGGCGGATCTTGTCAGTCGTTTCCTGAATAATCTCGGGACCAGTGATCTGCGAATCGCCGACTTCGGTCCAACAAATGGGTGACCGACATTTCCTGCCATAAAGAGCTTCGAACGGCGCCATACCAATGCTCGCGTGATAACTGTTGTTATACGAGAACTCAACCAATGGTAGATGGCTATCCCAATTGCCACCGAAATCGATGACACAAGCTCTCAACATGTCTTCCAATGTCTGAATCGTTCGCTCCGTCTGACCATCCGTTTGAGGATGATAGGCAGTGCTAAGATCCAGTCTTGTTCCAAAGGCTTCATGAAGTGATTCCCAAAATCGTGCCGTGAAGCGAGCATCACGGTCCGATATTATGCTTAAGGGAATACCATGTCGACTAACGATCTCATCAATGTAAATACGAGCTAACTTCCGCACAGGGTAAGTTTCGCGTATCGGTAAGAAATGAGCCGACTTGGTTAATCTATCAACTATCACCCAGATACTATCTTTACCGTTCGCTGTCCGTGGGAGTTTAGTAATGAAATCCATAGAGATATTCTCCCACTTCCACATCGGTATCTCTGGTTGTAATAACAATCCTGAAGGTCGCTGATGTTCTGCCTTGACTTTAGCACAATTAAGGCACTTAGACACATATTCAGCAATATCCTTCTTCATTCCAGGCCACCAGTACAAGCCCCTAAGGTCTTGATACATCTTATCAGCACCTGGATGGATTGAATAACGAGACTTATGAGCTTCATCCATAATCAGCATCCTAAGATCACCCCTGTTCGGTATCCACAACCGATTCAAATAATACATCAACCCGTCATCCTTAGTTTCCAATAAGATTTCAGCCCCGCAAGACATCTCATTCTTCAAGTTATCTTGAGTCAATGAGTGTTGTTGGGCTGTGAAAACATCATTACGGAGATTAGCGTGCACTCGGACACTATAAATCTGAACTTGACTTTTGCGACTAAGCGCATCTGCTACTACATTCGCTTTACCAAGATGGTAGCGAATTTCACAGTCATAATCGTTCAACAGTTCAACCCATCTCCGTTGTCTCATATTGAGCTCTTTCTGACTCAAAATATGTTGCAAACTTTTATGATCCGTGAACACTACACACTTAGTGCCATAAAGATAATGTCTCCATATCTTCAAAGCAAACACGACTGCACCAAGTTCCAAGTCGTGTGTAGTGTAGTTCTTTTCATGAATCTTCAATTGCCTTGATGCATAAGCCACCACCTTTCCCCGTTGCATGAGAACACAACCGAGACCTAGGTTGGATGCATCACAATAGACTACAAAATCATCATTTCCATCAGGCAATGTCAAGACAGGAGCATCACAAAGTTTCTGCTTCAGAGTCTGAAATGCCTCTTCTTGCTTTGGTCCCCATTCATACGGCCTATTCTTCTGAGTCAAAGCAGTGAGAGGGACAGCAATTCTGGAGAAGTTCGATATGAACCGCCGATAGTAACCGGCAAGTCCAAGAAACGACCGAATCTCCGTCGGTGTCTTCGGCGTACTCCAATTCTTCACAGCATCAATCTTTGCAGGATCCACGTGAACACCGTATTCGTTGACTATGTGCCCCAAGAATTGAACTTCCTTAAGCCAAAATTCACATTTAGAGAATTTGGCATACAGTCGCTCCTCTCTTAGGATCTCCAAAACCAACTTAAGGTGTTTCTCGTGTTCTTCCTTAGTCTTTGAGTAAATCAGAATATCATCAATGAATACTATCACAAATTTATCCAAGTATGGCCTGCAAACACGGTTCATGAGGTCCATGAAAACCGCAGGTGCATTGGTAAGACCGAAAGGCATTACCAGAAATTCATAGTGGCCATATCTTGTTCTGAAAGCTGTCTTGGGAATATCATCATCATGTACGCGAAGTTGATGATACCCAGACCTAAGATCGATTTTTGAAAACCATGCCGAGCCTTGAAGCTGATCGAAGAGATCATCGATACGCGGCAGTGGATATCGATTCTTGATTGTAAGTTTGTTCAATTCGCGGTAATCGATGCACATTCGGAATGACCCGTCCTTTTTCTTGACAAACAAGACCGGTGCACCCCATGGTGAATGGCTCGGACGAATGAATCCTTTATCGGTAAGCTCTTGCAGCTGGCTCGCCAATTCTTGCAACTCCGAAGGCGCAAGTCTGTAGGGAGCTTTGGCTACTGGGTTCGCACCAGGTACTAAGTCGATCCGGAACTCAACTTGGCGTTCTGGTGGAAGACCCGGCAAATCATCTGGAAATACTTCTGGAAAATCTCGTATCACCGGAACATCTTCAATTCTCTTCTCTTTCTCTTTCTTCTCCACAATGTGTGCTAAGAAGACTATACATTTCTTTCTAAGGTACTTATGTGCTTTAGTGCAAGACATCAGGTTAAGACCTTTACTAGCAGTTTCTCCAATTATTCTCAAAGTTTCACCCGAAGCTAAAGGAATACGAATATATTTCTCATGACAAACAATCTCCGCTCTGTGGGTGGCTAACCAATCCATGCCTATGATAACATCGAAGCTACCAAGATGCATAGGTATGAGATCAATTGGGAAAACGTGATCATTTAAGTTCACCGTACATCCAACGATAATAGTGTCAATATCAATAGTGTTTCCGTCAGCCACTTCCACGTTAAACGGTTTATCTAAATATGTACGTGTTCTACCAAGCAAGCATTCAAAATCATATGAAACGAAACTCCTATCGGCACCAGAATCAAATAAGACAGATGCATAAGAGTTGTTGATCAGAAATGTACCGTTGACCACATCCTGGTTGGCTTGAGCAGCGGGAGCATTCAGTTGAAAAGCCCGGCCTCTTGCCACCCTTTGATTATTCCCGGTCAACTTTGGGCATTGATTCCTGAAGTGACCCACTTCACCACACTCATAACAGGCTCTTGCCTGTGCCTGAGGTACCTGGCGAACGGGTACAGCTGGTATAGGTTGTGCATGAGGAGCTGGCAGTGCAAGCGGTGCATGTTGCAACCTTTGTGCTTGCGGTGCACTCCGACAAACATTAGCAAAGTGACCAAACTTGCCGCAGTTGTTGCAGACGCGACATGGCAAATTTGGTGTGTGATGATAACGGCAGGTGTTACACTGAGGAGTGTTCCCAGTGAAATTCCTGGCAGTTGAATGGTTTGATGATTGCTGCACAGACTTCGCAGCAGGTACAATTACCATAAAGTTCCTATTCTTTCTCTTCTTGTTGCTGCTTTTGGATGAACTAGCAGCTTCAGACTTGACTTCAGTTTTGACTTCCTTTGTAGCAGTCTTGGTGTCAGTCTTCTTGTATCCTTTCCGAGTAAGTGTTCCATTCTTCACGTGATTATCAGTAAGAGTTGCAGATAATCGGATTGCAGCCTCAAGTGTCTTGGGATTGCTCCCGTAGACTGTATCCTGAATCTGTACCGGCAGTCCGCCGATATATTTCTCAATTGCCCTTTCCAAGGGTGTCACCATGTGAGGTACCAGTAAGCTATACTCATGGAATTGAGTATTGTAGAGGACATTCTCGCCACTATCTTGTTTGAGTTCCCAGAACTCAGTCTCCAGTTTCCTCATCTCGCTTCGAGGACAGAATTCAGTGGTCATCAAGTTCTTGACCTCAGTCCACGTCAGTGCGAGTGCAGCATCCACTCCCCTAGTTCGCTTTTCCCCATTCCACCAAGTCAGTGCTCTCTTTTGGAAAACACTGGTGGCATAGCGGACTTTCAGATTCTCGGGACATTCGCTGTTGATGAAGGTGTTCTCCATACTCTCGAACCACTGCAGCAGACCAGTGGCCGACTCAGCACCCGTGAATTTCAGGGGATTACAGGAATTGAAGTGTTTGAATGTGCAAGTTGTCTGGTTTGCACCACCTCTGTTCTGGTTAGCATTCTGGTTAGCCTGAGTCAGTTGACTAACCAATCCAGAAATAAGTGTGGCTAACTCTTGTATGCCGGAGTTGGCATTACTGTTGTTAGTCTCCCCATTGTTCGAGTCATCTTCGTTGTGACGGCGAGGCGGCATGTTTCTGAAGGAAATAGAAACATGTTACTACCGTTTACAACGTAAGTCACACAAACAATGTTTAAATGAGTTCATTAGACAATTAGGATTACATATAGGAACTATATTTATCTCCTATCAGTCATTAAACTCAGAATGTGCATAATTCCCTATTATTTTTCTAAGTGTCCTAGTCGGTCATAACTAGTGTTAACTAACTATTTCCTAGGTCCTATACATTCCTCACTCTATACTAACACTGACAACCTCCCAATGCAATGCAACAAGCTTATATATAGGGCATATGCAGAGGTAGATCGCAATCTCCCCTACACCGTCCCACCACCGTTCCATTGCACCACGATTATGCCATTGCTAGTGTGTAGAGTGTGTCATGTATTTCACCATAATTCTCACTTCACAAACCTCATCCTTAGTAGGATGATTTTGAGTGAAGTGATCTCTAGTTCCCTTGGACAATTAGGTTTACCAAATGTCTAAGTTCACCTGACATGTAGGCTTGCCTATTTCTAAGTTCACCTAATGTCTAAGTTCACCTGACATTAAGTTTCCCCCAATTGTCTAAGTTCACTAAAATCCATGACAATTCCAATGTCAATAATCTTTAATAAGGGTTCATATCATCACAAAGTGTTCTTATTGTCACTAGGTGTTCATATCTTCCCTATAGTTTAACCTCATCCAGTGTCCATACCATCACTAAGTGTTAGTATCATCACTATGCGTTTATATTATCATCAAGTGTCTATATCATCTCCCAAGTCCATATTCCATCACTAATCGCTCATATCGTTTATTAATCCTATGCACCCTACGTGTCCAATCAGTGTGTTTCATAAGTGAATTTATAAGTATTTATCAAGTGTGATCATTCAAGAGTCAATCCCAGTCAATCCATCAAACATATCATCAACAGTCCACAATCATATCCTCTCAAACCCTCCTAGTAGGGTCCTAATAGTATCCTAAGTTCCTGACACTGACAGACCCCCGATATACTTCAAATGGTATATGTATAGGGCATATGCAAGAGTAGGTCGCAACCTCCCTTACACCGTCCCACCACCTTTGTAGTATACCACGAGTGTGTCCTTGTCTGGTGATCACAAGATCTAACAGATAATTCCTAAAGCAATTAAATTTCTAAGCAGTTAAGTTCCTGAGCAGATAAGTGTCCCAAACGGGTAGTTCCCTTATTCCTCAATACTGACATCCACCCGATGTACTGTAAATGGTATATGTATAGGGCATATGATAAGGGTAGGTCGCAACCGCCCAAACCACCGTCCCACCACCTTTACAATACACCACGAGTATGTCCTTATCGAGTCATTAGGGCACACGTAAGCAAGAAATCAGTAGCAGCATATATATTCACATGTATAACAGGAGTTCAGTTAACATGTAATAAACACATAAGCATGAAATCCTGAATATACTAACTAGTGTATGAATTTATTCATACTAGGGTATCCTACGGTTATAGACTAGGTCAACCATTTTAGTAACCTAATTCCCTATAACCCAGGCTCTGATACCAATCTGTAACACCCCGACCGACGGCGGAATCATCGGGATGCCACGAGGGATGTGTAGATTGTTCAAAAGCTCGTGGGCATCTAAATCAAATCATCATATATCATTTAATCAACCAAAATAATTACACAAAAATCATGTTCATCATGAATCAATTACATCAAATACACAAAAGATTTAGTTTAACTAACTAAACTCTAATCGCCAGAAATTTAGTTAATTAACTAAGTCCAAGATCCTATATGATGATGATGTCCAAAAATAGAAGAGATCCTCTCTTCATTCCTACTTGTCTCCATCACCTGAAACATGTAAGAAAATCAAGTGTCAACTACAAAAGTAGTTGGTGAGTAATCATAAGTTTTTATATTTAAAAATGTTTTAGTAAAATGCGTTTGAAAGTTTATGCTTAAAATGGTTTTATAAAATGCTTTGTTTAAAACGGGTATAAAACTTATGATCTTCTTGAGAAAATCCATATGAATACCTGTATGAGATAATCCAACACACATCCATCAATTTAACAGCCAAACACATACACAATCACATAACCATATAACCAAATCAATCATAGCCAATCACAAATAATCATAATCAAATATAGGCAATCAATCCACAACAATTCAACCAAACTCAATCAATCATATTCTCCATCAATGTTCGTGACTATACATGATTCCTTATGTATTTAACATAAGTTAGATACATGAATCATGGAGTGGTCGCTAACCACGTGACAATACATGAAGTCAAAGCAAATAACCGAAGTCAAAAGCAATGATTCACGGATGTGGAACTCATCCACGTGACAATACATGAAGTCAAAGCAATTAACCGAAGTCAAAGGCAATGATTCACGGATGTGGAACTCATCCACGTGACAATACATGAAGTCAAAGCAATTAACCGAAGTCAAAGGCAATGATTCACGGATGTGGAAATCATCCACGTGACAATACATGTAATCTTTGTTATTGACCGAAATCAATAACAATATTTACACGGATGAATAATAATGACAATCAGTGATAATTCATAATATGAGTATCATAATGATAAACAGGTATTATCCTTGTGTTATCAAAATAATATTTAAACCGGTATACATGTTTCACCTCCGAGTTTTAAAACTAAAACAGTTTAAAGAAAGGGAGGTTATGAGAACTCACCTGAAGTCCTTAGATTGTGTGTTCTCGTTTTATGCGCGCTCGTGTACTTAACTCAAGACCAACTCAACAATCACAATTAACCTGTAATTAATATAATATTTGTGTTTATAGTATTAGTATTCTCATCTCGTTATTAGGCCTTAGATGTTTACTTTTGATTATAAAACATCTTATTAACCTTGGTTCATATATTTTAATTTACATTGTACACTTGACACTTTGAGGTAATCTTCATAGAAAACCATCTAAACTTATTAGTTTAAGTTATAACACCAATCCTTAATACGTGACCTTCACAAAACATATCTTAGACTTACAAGTTTCCAACTACAACCTAATAATGTTTAATTGAAATCTTGTGTATAGGATCCCCGTTTATTAACAAAAGTTATTTTCTTATTCATCATCATTCTTATATACCCTCATGCATGTTTTATACGAATCTAACCATTATGCCCTCTAGGCCATCCTTATACAATTTAGGTTCAAGGACTCAATTTACAAGTTATGGTTATTAAAAACAAGGTGGCAACTCGAATTCCTTGCATGCATGCATGTGTTTCTACATACACTTATGCATACAATTTATATCCTCCTTTAACCCTTAAACCCTTGTTAAGTTAATCTAAGTCGAATTTCCCTTTTGTGGCAGCGAACCTATGTCAAGGTTCATCCAAGGTTCGGCTCCAATGGGGAAGGTTCGTTGCCCTTATCCCAGCCCATGTCTAGCTTGGTTTAACAGCAAGGTTCGGTCAAGCAAAACAAAGGTTCGGCCGGCTGTATTCTAGGGTTCGGCTGAAGACCCATGGCACAAGGGTTCGCTGCCATGAGGCTCGGCAAAAAGGGTTCGCACATGTAGGCTAGGGTTCGGCAGTCTGCATGTCCAGGGTTCGGCCCAAATACAAGGGGGAGGGTTCGTTGCAGGAGGGATTCGGCTGGTTTGCAGGGTTCGGCACCCTAAAGTTCGCGCCACCCAGGGTTCGTCTAGGAGTATGAAGGTTCGTGGGCTCATAGGGTTGCTGTAACAGGTTCGTTGGGCGGCTGCATGGGTTCGCCGACCTGTCCTTACTCCCCCACAACCGAACCTGTACATCATCTTCATCATCCTCAACAAACTATGGTTTACAAAGTTATCTAGGTCTCCCTTGTCTCAAACACAACTCGATTAACAAGTATAAGACTCAAAATCGTTTCAAAAGTTGAAAATCATGAACACATCTCGTTTTCATCAAAACCCGAACAGAAAACAACAGATTTACCTCGATTCGTGGATCAAACGTAAAATCTTCTTGTACTTTCTTGTTCTCCTTGATTCCCCGATCGTTTAGGCTCCGAGATCACGCGATTTCGTCAAGAAACGAGGAAGATAGGCTAGAGAGAAGTTAGAGAGAGAAAGCTTGGACGTTTTTGTGAGTTAGTGAGAGAGAGATGGAGATGGAAATGAGAAAGAAGAAGCTACATCTTCTTTCTTATATCGCGTGTAATCCCCGTGTGCTCGGTCCCATTTTTATCCCGATACAACGGAATAAAACTCGGTTTTCTCTCATTAAGAATATTTAATACAAAGTGTTTAAATAATAATATGGTTTCATTAATTATCATGATTTCTAAATAATCTTTGCCTCGTAATAGTTCTCGTTTCATACACGTGAAATGTAATAACATGCTCGTTTCTTTAACGTAACATATTTACACAATAAATCGTTTTAAATAATTTAGTTTTGTTTAATTAAAATAAGTTTTTAAATAAATTATGTCGGAAATCGCTTTCGTTACATTATTGATAAATAATTATTTGGTAAATTAAATTATTCCAGTTTAGGTTGTGATTCCTAATAAACATTTTAGGTTTTCGTTTAATAATTTAATATCGTTAGATATTATTTAATTATCTCGTCGAAATGCGTTACTCGCGTACGTATTCGTAAAGATCGTCACCTTTTCGAATGCGACGCTCGTATCGTATTTCGATTTGATTTACGATTTATGGAATATCATTTCAGAGTATGTGACACCCCGTAATTTCCAGGTCAGCATCTTATTTATTTAAATGTTTATTTAAATGCATTATGTACACGTGGCACTAGAATTAGATTAATTTAGTGTGACACGTGGCACGACAGTACAAACACAGACACCTGACAAGATAATTCGTGGAATTATGGACGAACAACACACACGTGTCAAGACACACGAACGTTGGTGAACGTCTAACACATTGTGTAGCACAACCCTCGAAACCTCACGAAACACTGTCACAAGTCAATTATGACTAATAATTGATCAATAGAGTCCAAACGACACTCGAATGATGTTTTACAGTCGAGAAACGGGCAAGAATGGGCCAGAACAACAAAACAAGCTTATTGGGCTTGAAATTCAGGCCAGGCGGTACGCCTGACCCGGGATGCCCGCGACAGGCGATGCGCGCGGATGAAATATGAGCGCCTCGTCTGTCTGGATCCGCGCGTAACGTACCAACTTGCACAACCACGCCAGGCGATACGCCTGACCTCTCTGACAGCTTAAAATCTTCTTGAGCAACACAAAATCCATCATTATCTCTATATCATCATTTTAGTCGACTCCAGACGCCATTGCACGAGTTTCTCTTCTCTAGCACCTCTGTTACATGCAAAACACACACAAAGGAAGCCATTGAAGCCATTGTTGAGGTCCTTGAAGCCTTGGAAGCTTGAAGGAAGACGTTGGAAGCTTGACACCACCACCATCACTTCACCACTGCTCAAATCCGAGTCCCAGGAGCCTATAGAAGCTGCTAAGATCAACATCTCTCAGTTCTTGAGCTTTAGAGGTAGTTCTTGTGACTAAAACACTCATTTGCACATCACTACACACACATGCAAGTGTTAAATCACACATGCAAGCACTACCCCATCACATGCACGGATTTTGTAATGTTTAGATCTGGGTTTGTTGATTTCAAAGTGTTTAATGATGATCTAGAGTGATTAGAATGTATTTCATGACGATCTATGATGATGTGAGTCATTAAAGTGTGTTATTTGGTCTTGGATCGTTGAAATATCACCATGCATGTACGATCCATGAGTATTGGAACGATCTTGAGTATATGGATATGTTTATTGATGATGTTAGAAGGATTACCCATGGTTAGATTTGCTTAGAATGATTAAAACTATGATTTTTATGAATCTTTCCATTTATAGTAACTTTTTAAATTGCAAGTGATGATTTAGTGGAAATGATGAACATGCATGTATGTGGAATTGTTGTTAGGATGATAACATGATGATTTGATGTGTTAGAAAGTAGTCTTGATGATGTCTATGATCATATTTGGTGTTATTACTATTTTTAGTAACTTTCTAGATAAAAATATTGATGGATGATGATTTGGACTATGTTGACATGATTAGGTGATAGTAAATAGCATATTATGATGAATGATGGTATGAAAAATTGCTTGGAAATGTTAAATGGTCATTTTTATGCAAAAACCACAAAGTTACTATTTTTAGTAACTTTATGGTTACAAAAACCGACTTAGGAATATGTTGAATGACTTGAGCATGCTAAATGATTTATTATGTTATAATATGATGTTTAGATGCTAAGTTAGATGGTTTCCGATGTCACGTATGCTAAAAATGGGAACTTTCCATTTTAGGAAACTTTTGTGCACTAACATGTTATAAACGGCATATATGAACTTGTATGATAATGTGCTATGTGTTAACATGACCCCGTAGGACTATTGAACATGCTAGAACTATAAAATCGTCATGCTTTGTGAACTTTCTAAAAATGGAAACTTACTATAAATAGTAAGTTGTCCATAAACGCAACCTACGCGTTTTGCACACGACAAACACTTACACGATTGCTACACGAGTCACAAACCGTCACACGGTTCACCAACGGGTCGTTGACTTGACACGGTCAAACATGGTCAAACACGGTCAAACACGGTCAATATGGACCAACACGAGCAAACACGGTCATTGTGGACCGACACGGACAAACACGAACAACCAAGGGTGGTTGGACACAAACACGAGCACTACCATTAGCACGGTCACTTACACGAACTCACGTACGATCTACGATATAGGTTGCCGGTGACCGACGTGCTACACGACAACTCGGGAGCTTACGCTTACATACATTCTTTTCACTAAGGTGAGTTTACGGCCCCTCTTTACTCTTTTCAAACGCTTTTAAATAGGGGGAGAATACTAGTTGCATCGAGTCAAACATTATTGCTATTACAAACATTTTTGTGTATGCTGGTTTATTGGACAAACATTAAGTGTTGAGCTCGTTACAAGCCCTCACAAAGTCTTACCGTTAATGTACAAACAACGTGGTAGATTTGGATGGATCCATTAGGGAATGACTAACCCCACGGGGCACCATGTTGACTGAGTGTCATAACCCGTGCAAATTCTGACCTATCTTGCTATGCATACGAGGCATAGCGGAGGCAAGGACAAACAAGTCTAGTTCGGTAGTGACGCACTGACACTTTGGGCCTAGGGCTCGGTACTAACATTGATAAACAGCATGACACACTTTTATTACTATATGTATATCAAAACCTGTGAACTCACCAACCATTGTGTTGACACTTTTTTTTTTTTAAACTTGTATTCTCAGGTAACTAGCATGACAGGCTCGTGGAGCAGGAAAGCACATAGGGGACATGAGCATAGGGCCCCACATGCATTTGTTTTCGTGTCTTTTGAAAACAATTTGACTTTATCTTATTTAAAACGTTGTTGTATTAAACTACTTACAATTTCCGCTGTGTAAACAATCATTTTCCGCTGCATGTTATGACTTATTTATTCCGCTGCAATACTACTTTATTTCCGCTGCAAACTATTTTATCAAGTGTATGTGTCAAACTTGGATTTGTAAACGCATATAGAGGTGTTCTATATGACCTTGAGCTGTGATTCTGGACACGTCACATCCACGTGGACATACGCCACGAGTGGGAAATTGGGGGTGTGACAGACTGGTATCAGAGCCTTGGTTATAGAGAACTAGGTTTGCATATAGTAAGCTTAGACTATAGCTATTGCTCAACTTTAGACACTACACGTAGAACTTGCACATTGATGATGTTTTTGCTTATATTGAACTATTGCTTACTAACTTAAAACTTACAGGATGGCCAACAATGACAGTACCGGCAGGAACGCAGACCGACACCCGACCACAGATGATTTGGCGGCAGAGAGTCGGCGACGGATCGACGACATAGTATCACAGGTTGACGCCGAGATGGACCGGCGGGCGAGGGACGCAGCACGGGCCAGATATTGGGGATGGCTTCCCACCATACTCCAGAGTTGGAACGACGAGGAGAGAGTACCTCCATATCGATATCCCGGCGACACCACTCCAGGACACCGACTACCACCGTTCGGAGTGCCGATGGAGCAGGCCTTCGCGGCACATGTTGCTTGCACACGACGGGAAGTCTGGAGGGGTAGGGGGCTAACAGACGAGGTCCGAGTTCTTCGCGAGAAGAGCGATCGATTGGAGAGGCAGAACGAGAGACTGGAGGAGCGCAACAACAGACTGGAAGCCCAGATGGAGGCTCTACGACTCCAAATGTCCCAACTACTGACCGAGCATGGACAGGTCGTCGATGTCGTGCAGGAACACGACGTGCGTATCACCGAGAATCGGACGGACATCACCGAGACTCAGGCCATGGTGCAGGCCAGTGATGCCATGCTTAATGCATGGGCTGCACAGTTTATTGAGGAGCCACCTCAGGAGGATGGTCCTGAATTCGAGGCCTAGGACCTCGAAGAAGAGGACCTTGATGAGGATCCTAATGAGGATCCGGAGGAGGATGAAGAAGACGGGGACGCTGCTAGCGATATCTCACACGTCTCTATGGATTCGGATTAGAGGACTGTTGTATTTTGTATTTTCTTTATTTTAGCCTAGACGAGCGGGATGTGCTCGAAGAACTTATTATGTATTTCCTTTTGAAATCATTGTACTTCAAGCTTATTATTAATGAGAATTATGTTTTGTCTTACTTATTACATGTTGACCATGATTGCTTTGACTTGACAACTAACATGACATATGATCTGACTTCCGACACAACATCTGACTAACATTCTGACTTACTAACATTCTATCC
Source organism: Mikania micrantha (assembly GCA_009363875.1). Lineage (NCBI taxonomy): Eukaryota > Viridiplantae > Streptophyta > Magnoliopsida > Asterales > Asteraceae > Mikania > Mikania micrantha. The sequence goes on along the minus strand of CM018682.1, from coordinate 18,723,921 downwards.
CTTCCGTATAGAAAATATCTATGGCGGGAAGAGGACCACATGCACGCCCTCCTAGACGAACACTGGACGCAGCCGTCATTAAGATGATGGTTGACAGACGAGTTAACAAGATACTGGCAGAGCACGAGGCAAACCGCCATGCTAGTGAAACCAGTGGCTCGAACAACGGTACTAACACTCGCCTAACATGACTAACATAGTATAGCTAACACGCTCTGACCTACGACATTGGTTTCTGACTGACAGGATCACAAGGCAACAACAACAAAGGATGTTCTTTTAAATCCTTCCTGAACTGCCACCCACACAAATTCAAGGGGACTGAGGGAGCCGTGGGAATGCTCCGCTGGGTGGAGAAAGTGGAGTCTGTATTCGCCATGTGCGAATGTACTGAAGAGAACCGGGTGAAGTTCGCAACTGGTACACTGGAAGGACCAGCACTCACATGGTGGAATACCCATGTACAAACCCTGGGGTTGGACGGTGCCAACTCCATGCCATGGGCTGATTTCACCCGACTACTGCAAGAGGAATACTGTCCTCGTGATGAGATCAGAAAGCTAGAGGCTGAGTTCTGGGTACTGAAGATGGTGGGCTCTGAGATCGAGCAATACTGTACTCGATTCCATGAGCTGTGTAAGCTATGTCCGGCTATGGTGACGCCGGAGTACAAGAAAATCGAGCAGTTCATCAGTGGGCTGCCCGAACAAATTCAGAGCATGGTGACTGCGTCTGACCTCACCACTATCCAACCTCTGATCAGGCTGGCTCATAAACTGACTGACCAAGCTGTAGCTCAGGGCAAGCTACCAAAACGAGGCGAACATCTGAAGCCTCAAGAAAGCCAGAAGAGGAAGTGGGAACCCAGCCACCACCAATCTCATCAACCTCAGCAACAACAAAGATCTGCACCAGCCAGAGCCTTTACTGCCACCCAACCCGACGACAAGGGGAAGGGTGTGTACCAAGGGAAATACCCCTTGTGTAACCGATGCTCTTATCACCACTTCGGGCAATGCGAACGATATCGTTGCTTGAAGTGTGGACGACATGGCCACATGGCCAAAGACTGCAGATCCAAATTTCCCAGTAACAACAACCCTAACCACAACCAGAACAACAACCAGAACACCTCCAGAGGGTGTTATGAATGTGGAAAACCAGGCCACATGAGGAGGGATTGCCCTCAATTGAAGAAGGCCGGAGGAGGAGCGGCCAAAGGAAGAGCATTTGTGATTGGCTCGGGAGAAGCCAAGGATGACCCAAACATCGTTACCGGTACGTTTCTTTTAAATAATGTCTATGCTAGCATATTATTTGATACCGGTGCCGATAGGAGCTTTATATCTAGTGAGTTTAGCAAATTACTAGATATTACCCCAACGCCACTAGACTACAAGTATACTGTAGAGTTAGCTGACGGCAAACTGATTGAAACACAACACATCTTCCAAGGATGCGTCATGGTTTTGGCGAATCACGAACTCGAAATCAATTTGATGCCGGTGACTCTCGGAAGCTTTGATGTGGTCGTTGGAATGGATTGGTTATCCGCTAACCAAGCTGAGATCGTATGCAACGAGAAGATCGTACGAGTGACGTTGCAGAACGGAGAACAGATCTCGATTCAGGGGGAAAGACGGGGAGTACCTCTGAACATCATGTCATGCATGAAGGCGAACAAGTACCTGCAAAAGGGATACACTGCCATACTAGCCCTCATCGCAAAACAACCGAAGAAGGAGAGGAAGATTGAGGACATCGCCGTAGTCTGCGATTTTCCCGAAGTGTTTCCCGAGGATCTACCTGGACTACCTCCGAAACGACAAGTCGAGTTTCAGATAGACCTTACACCAGGAGCAGCACCGATTGCTAAGGCTCCATACCGACTAGCACCAACGGAGATGCAGGAACTGTCTAACCAGTTACAAGAGCTGTTAGACAAGGGATTCATCAGACCAAGCTTCTCACCTTGGGGAGCACCGGTCTTGTTCGTAAAGAAGAAAGACGGATCATTCCGTATGTGTATCGACTACAGAGAGCTGAACAAGGTGACGATCAAGAATCGATATCCCTTACCGCGAATAGACGATCTGTTTGACCAGTTGCAAGGGTCAAGCTACTATTCGAAGATCGATTTAAGATCGGGTTACCACCAACTAAGGATACAGGAAAACGATATCCCTAAGACTGCCTTTAGAACCCGATACGGACACTACGAATTCTTGGTTATGCCCTTTGGACTGACCAACGCACCAGCCGTATTCATGGATCTCATGAATAGAGTGTGTAAACCTTACCTGGACAAATTCGTGATAGTGTTCATCGACGACATCCTGATTTATTCAAAGGATCGGGAGGAGCATGCCGAACATCTAAGGTTAGTCTTGGAACTACTGAAGAAAGAACAACTGTACGCGAAATTTTCAAAATGCGACTTTTGGATTCGCGAAGTCCAATTCCTTGGACACGTGGTTAATGAGCAGGGAATTCACGTAGACCCAGCTAAGATCGAAGCCATTAAGAACTGGGAAGCACCCAAGACTCCAACTGAGGTGCGGCAATTCCTTGGACTGGCCGGGTACTACCGGAGATTCATTGAAGGATTCTCGAAGATTGCCCAATCATTGACGTCCCTGACCCATAAAGACAAAAAGTTCGATTGGGGAGACAAACAAGAAGCTGCTTTCAACCTGTTGAAACAGAAACTGTGCACTGCACCCATCCTATCCCTACCGGAAGGATGTGATGACTTCGTGGTGTATTGCGACGCTTCGAAACAAGGACTCGGTTGCGTGCTGATGCAACGCGAGAAAGTGATAGCATACGCTTCACGTCAACTGAAGGTGCATGAGAAGAACTACACGACTCATGACCTTGAGTTGGGAGCCGTGGTGTTTGCCTTGAAGATCTGGCGACACTACTTGTACGGCACGAAATGTACAATCTTTACCGATCATAAGAGCCTACAACACATCTTCGACCAGAAAGAGTTGAACATGAGACAACGAAGATGGGTTGAACTCATAGGTGATTATGATTGCGCCATCAAGTATCATCCCGGTAAAGCCAACGTAGTGGCCGACGCGTTGAGCCGAAAAGAAACAACAAAACGCGTGCGCGCACTACAACTTACGATCCATTCCGAACTGCCGAATCAAATTCGGATAGCACAACAGGAAGCTCTGAAAACTGAAAACCTCATTCTTGAAGCCATGCGTGGCATGGATAAGCAAATAAAGGCAAAAGACGACGGAGCTTACTACTTAATGGATCGAATCTGGATTCCACGTTACGGAGGATTGAGAGAAGTAGTGATGGATGAAGCTCACAAGAGCCGGTATTCCGTACACCCAGGCTCTGATAAGATGTATCACGATTTGAAGACAACCTATTGGTGGCCAAACATGAAAGCGGAGATAGCAACATACGTGAGTAAATGCCTAACGTGCTCAAAAGTCAAAGTTGAGTACCAGAAGCCATCAGGGTTACTTCAACAACCGGAACTACCAATGTGGAAATGGGAGCAAATTTCCATGGATTTCATAACTAAACTGCCCAAAACGGCAAGTGGTTGCGATACCATCTGGGTTATCGTGGACCGACTAACAAAGTCAGCACACTTCCTACCTATCAAGGAGACTGATAAGCTAGACAAGCTCACACGTATCTACCTGAAGGAAGTGGTTACTCGACATGGGGTGCCAATCTCAATCATATCTGATCGCGACAGTCGATTCACGTCACATTTCTGGAAGTCTTTGCATAAGGCTTTGGGCACGAGATTGGACATGAGTACTGCTTACCACCCGCAGACGGACGGGCAAAGTGAGCGAACGATACAGACACTGGAAGACATGCTCCGGGCATGTGTCATTGACTTTGGTAGTAGCTGGGAATCTCATCTACCGTTAGTGGAGTTCTCATATAACAATAGCTACCACACTAGCATTCAAGCTGCACCCTTCGAGGCACTTTACGGACGTAAGTGTCGATCACCCATCTGCTGGGCGGAAGTTGGAGACAGCCAACTGACTGGTCCAGAACTGGTGCACGAGACAACTGAGAAGATCGTGCAAATACGCAAACGAATGGCAGCAGCTCGGGACAGACAGAAAAGCTATGCCGACACGCGACGCAAACCGTTGGAATTCCAGGTGGGGGACAGAGTGTTACTCAAGGTCTCGCCCTGGAAAGGTGTCATTCGGTTTGGCAAACGAGGAAAGTTGAACCCTCGTTACATCGGACCTTTCGAGATTACAAAGCGAATAGGCCCTGTAGCCTACGAACTAAACCTGCCAGTTGAACTGAGCAGCGTACACAACGTATTCCACATCTCGAACCTCAAGAAGTGTCTATCAGATGAAACACTTGTTATTCCTCTCGAGGAAATACAAATCGACGAACAATTGAATTTCGTTGAGGAACCAGTAGAGATTATGGACCGGGAAACTAAGAAACTCAAACTCAGCAAGATCCCAATAGTGAAAGTGCGATGGAATTCGCGACGAGGACCGGAATTCACGTGGGAACGTGAAGATCAGATGAAACAAAAGTACCCACACCTGTTCGCGGAACAGGCAAACACTAGCAACACAAGTTGAATTTCGGGACGAAATTCTTTCTAACATGGGGAGGATGTGACACCCCGTAATTTCCAGGTCAGCATCTTATTTATTTAAATGTTTATTTAAATGCATTATGTACACGTGGCACTAGAATTAGATTAATTTAGTGTGACACGTGGCACGACAGTACAAACACAGACACCTGACAAGATAATTCGTGGAATTATGGACGAACAACACACACGTGTCAAGACACACGAACGTTGGTGAACGTCTAACACATTGTGTAGCACAACCCTCGAAACCTCACGAAACACTGTCACAAGTCAATTATGACTAATAATTGATCAATAGAGTCCAAACGACACTCGAATGATGTTTTACAGTCGAGAAACGGGCAAGAATGGGCCAGAACAACAAAACAAGCTTATTGGGCTTGAAATTCAGGCCAGGCGGTACGCCTGACCCGGGATGCCCGCGACAGGCGATGCGCGCGGATGAAATATGAGCGCCTCGTCTGTCTGGATCCGCGCGTAACGTACCAACTTGCACAACCACGCCAGGCGATACGCCTGACCTCTCTGACAGCTTAAAATCTTCTTGAGCAACACAAAATCCATCATTATCTCTATATCATCATTTTAGTCGACTCCAGACGCCATTGCACGAGTTTCTCTTCTCTAGCACCTCTGTTACATGCAAAACACACACAAAGGAAGCCATTGAAGCCATTGTTGAGGTCCTTGAAGCCTTGGAAGCTTGAAGGAAGACGTTGGAAGCTTGACACCACCACCATCACTTCACCACTGCTCAAATCCGAGTCCCAGGAGCCTATAGAAGCTGCTAAGATCAACATCTCTCAGTTCTTGAGCTTTAGAGGTAGTTCTTGTGACTAAAACACTCATTTGCACATCACTACACACACATGCAAGTGTTAAATCACACATGCAAGCACTACCCCATCACATGCACGGATTTTGTAATGTTTAGATCTGGGTTTGTTGATTTCAAAGTGTTTAATGATGATCTAGAGTGATTAGAATGTATTTCATGACGATCTATGATGATGTGAGTCATTAAAGTGTGTTATTTGGTCTTGGATCGTTGAAATATCACCATGCATGTACGATCCATGAGTATTGGAACGATCTTGAGTATATGGATATGTTTATTGATGATGTTAGAAGGATTACCCATGGTTAGATTTGCTTAGAATGATTAAAACTATGATTTTTATGAATCTTTCCATTTATAGTAACTTTTTAAATTGCAAGTGATGATTTAGTGGAAATGATGAACATGCATGTATGTGGAATTGTTGTTAGGATGATAACATGATGATTTGATGTGTTAGAAAGTAGTCTTGATGATGTCTATGATCATATTTGGTGTTATTACTATTTTTAGTAACTTTCTAGATAAAAATATTGATGGATGATGATTTGGACTATGTTGACATGATTAGGTGATAGTAAATAGCATATTATGATGAATGATGGTATGAAAAATTGCTTGGAAATGTTAAATGGTCATTTTTATGCAAAAACCACAAAGTTACTATTTTTAGTAACTTTATGGTTACAAAAACCGACTTAGGAATATGTTGAATGACTTGAGCATGCTAAATGATTTATTATGTTATAATATGATGTTTAGATGCTAAGTTAGATGGTTTCCGATGTCACGTATGCTAAAAATGGGAACTTTCCATTTTAGGAAACTTTTGTGCACTAACATGTTATAAACGGCATATATGAACTTGTATGATAATGTGCTATGTGTTAACATGACCCCGTAGGACTATTGAACATGCTAGAACTATAAAATCGTCATGCTTTGTGAACTTTCTAAAAATGGAAACTTACTATAAATAGTAAGTTGTCCATAAACGCAACCTACGCGTTTTGCACACGACAAACACTTACACGATTGCTACACGAGTCACAAACCGTCACACGGTTCACCAACGGGTCGTTGACTTGACACGGTCAAACATGGTCAAACACGGTCAAACACGGTCAATATGGACCAACACGAGCAAACACGGTCATTGTGGACCGACACGGACAAACACGAACAACCAAGGGTGGTTGGACACAAACACGAGCACTACCATTAGCACGGTCACTTACACGAACTCACGTACGATCTACGATATAGGTTGCCGGTGACCGACGTGCTACACGACAACTCGGGAGCTTACGCTTACATACATTCTTTTCACTAAGGTGAGTTTACGGCCCCTCTTTACTCTTTTCAAACGCTTTTAAATAGGGGGAGAATACTAGTTGCATCGAGTCAAACATTATTGCTATTACAAACATTTTTGTGTATGCTGGTTTATTGGACAAACATTAAGTGTTGAGCTCGTTACAAGCCCTCACAAAGTCTTACCGTTAATGTACAAACAACGTGGTAGATTTGGATGGATCCATTAGGGAATGACTAACCCCACGGGGCACCATGTTGACTGAGTGTCATAACCCGTGCAAATTCTGACCTATCTTGCTATGCATACGAGGCATAGCGGAGGCAAGGACAAACAAGTCTAGTTCGGTAGTGACGCACTGACACTTTGGGCCTAGGGCTCGGTACTAACATTGATAAACAGCATGACACACTTTTATTACTATATGTATATCAAAACCTGTGAACTCACCAACCATTGTGTTGACACTTTTTTTTTTTTTAAACTTGTATTCTCAGGTAACTAGCATGACAGGCTCGTGGAGCAGGAAAGCACATAGGGGACATGAGCATAGGGCCCCACATGCATTTGTTTTCGTGTCTTTTGAAAACAATTTGACTTTATCTTATTTAAAACGTTGTTGTATTAAACTACTTACAATTTCCGCTGTGTAAACAATCATTTTCCGCTGCATGTTATGACTTATTTATTCCGCTGCAATACTACTTTATTTCCGCTGCAAACTATTTTATCAAGTGTATGTGTCAAACTTGGATTTGTAAACGCATATAGAGGTGTTCTATATGACCTTGAGCTGTGATTCTGGACACGTCACATCCACGTGGACATACGCCACGAGTGGGAAATTGGGGGTGTGACAGAGTACCATCCTTAATAATTATATTCGTGTGAATCGTCACCCACACGAATACATTATTAAGTTAATATTTCTGAATCAACATTCGCGTTTAAATAATGACCGTAACCTCACATCGCGTATTTATTAATCTCATTATTTATTAACTTAAATATTATATTCCCAAACCACAACCCACTAAACCAAGTCACTGACACATCCATGATAGACCGAAATATGCATATGTATAGGGCATATGCAGAGGTAGATCGCAACCTCCCCTACACCGTCCCACCGCTATTTCGATAAACCATGACCATGTGTCCTTGACTACGTTTAGCAACCATAACATAACAAACTCCCAATTCCATCCCAAAACCATTCTCAAACCATTAATCCATAATCATCAGTAATAACACTGCGATAAACTCTATGGGTCTGTTCAGTTAAATTTCAACTAAACTTCCCAAGGTTTACGCGTATAATATATTATAAAATCATGCATACCAGTAACAGTGACAATATCAGCAAAGTCAAACAATAATATCATAATCAATAATATTCATAAATCTCCGGTCGTACAGTACAATTGTACGGATGTACGGACGTACGGACAACCGAAAGTACAGTAATGTTACATGAAAACCATTTTCGAGTGTAACTATTATCGCTTAAAGTCCTCACTTATCCTTACCGTTAGTTGTATCACAAACGAGTCGTAATTACGTAGTGCTACTGGGTTTGACTAGCCCCACTCGGCACCAATGTTGACTGGAGGTCATAACGAGTGTAATTTCGATGTTGATGTCGGGTTCAGCGATGACCCGCGGAGGCAAACGGGAACAGTCGAGTTTCGGTAAGATGAACTGACACACTCCACGGATCGTAGATCCACAACTAAACTTAACATGCCCAGTATATATATCTGTTTACTTTTCAATCTGTCTAAACCTGTGAACTCACCAACTTTTTAGTTGACACTTTTCGCATGTATTATCAGGTAACTAAATGGAGCACACGCTAGGATGCACACAAGGAAGCACTAAGGAGTCTGTCTGGCATATAGAGTCATGTCCTAGGCTTTGTGTGCATTGATTATATTTGAAACAATCAAACTATGTAGTGTTTAAAACTATTTACTTTCCGCTGTGTAACAATTTACATTTCCGATGCTTTTGTTATAAACGTTCCGCTGCTTTATTTGAAAACTTGTTTGTTTTATTAAACTGTGTGATTGTATAACTCATGTAGAGTCGTTCTATATGTGCATGAGCTGTGATCCTGGCCACGTCACACCCACGTGGACTGACACCACAAGTGGGAATTTGGGGGTGTGACAGACTGGTATCAGAGCCTTGGTTATAGAGAACTAGGTTTGCATGTAGTGAACTTAGACTATAGCCACTGCTCTACACTAGACACTACACCAGAAATTTGCACAACAATAATTTTATGTTATTATATGTTGTTACTTATTTGATTTGAACGCAGGAATGGATAACAACAAAGACCAGGACGGGAAGGACTCGAAGAAGCGTCCGTATGAGTACGAGCTTACCGAGGGGGATAAGCAGAGGATCCGGGATATGGTGGAGCAGGTACATGCTCAGGAGTCCAAGAGGCTCCGACCCTCGAGTAGTAGGGGACCATGGGACTGGTATCCCACTACCCTTGCTGTTTGGGCGAGGGAAGAGAAAGTACCTAAGTTGCCCTTATTAGGCGACGCATCCACTGGACCACCTTTACCACCTATTGGCATGCCTATGGAGCAGGCATTCCCCGCATTGATCTCGCGATACAGACGTGAGTCGTGTCAGCTACGCATAATGACTGATGGATTTAGTGACCTCTTGGAGCATAATCAGCGTCTCCAGAGCCGTGTGGAGCAGCTAGAGGAGAAACTCGCACGCGTCGTGGGGACGCAGGATGGGTTTGTCGCCAGGACTCAGGACGCGATCCAACGACAGGAGGAGGTCGCAGCTGACGTCACGGACATCCGTGACAGGACTACGTCGCTCGAGGAGCAGCAGGATTTCTTGGCCGCAGTGACACATGGACACGATGGATGGTTGGCAGCCGTGGAGGTCGCCAATGAAGAGAACCAGGCCATGATTCCGGCCAGCGATGCCATGTTAAATGCATGGGTCGAATAGTTCCTGGTGGAACAACAGCCTGAGCCAGAGCCCCAATTCGAGGCGGAGGACCTCGAAGAGGGAGATTTTGACGAGGATCCCGAGGAGGAGGACGATGATGGTCCTGCCGATAGTGGAGATTCACACTCCACGATTGTCTAGTTAGATTTCCTATTTCAGTATTTTTATTCCTTTCAGTTATTTTGCTTTTGTATTCTCAGATGAGCGGGATGTGCTCATAGGAAACTTTTGTAGTAGTACCTCCTTTTGGAAATTATTGTACTTCAAAGCTATTACTATTAATGAAAATGATGTTTGCTTTAATTGTTGTATTTTGACTATGGTTGATTGCTAACATAACATCTGACCTGAACTCCTGACATAACGATTGGCTAACACTCTAACTCATGCTAACTAACATTCTAACCCTTCCATATAGAATCATGTCTGGAAGAGGATCCAACGCCCGCAACCTCAAACGCAAGGCCGAAAAGGCAAGAATCAACATGATGGTCGAACGTAAAGTCAACAAAGTGCTTGCTGAATACGAGGCAAACCGTCACACCAGCGATACAAGTGACACCAATAACGGATCTCAAGGGAGTGCGGCAAAGGGATGTTCGTTTAAAGCCTTCCTGAGTTGCCACCCTCACAAATTCCAAGGTACAGAAGGAGCAGTGGGACTGCTCCGCGGGATTGAGAAGCTGGAATCGGTCTTCGTTATGGCCGAATGCTCGGAGGAGAACCGAGTAAAGTACGCTACCGGAACTCTTGAGGGACCTGCCCTCACCTGGTGGAATACACATGTCCAAACTCTCGGACTTGAGACTGCAAACACTATCCCGTGGGAGGAATTCACCAGAATGCTTCACGAAGAATACTGCCCACGTGACGAGATCAGGAAGCTTGAGGAAGAATTTTGGGTGCACAAAATGGTGGGATCGGAAATCGAGAAATACTGCACTCGATTTCATGAATTATGCAAGCTATGCCCGGCAATGGTGACACCGGAGTACAAGAAAATCGAGCAATTCATCAGTGGATTGCCCGAGCAAATCCAAAGTATGGTGACTGCTTCTGATCTCTCTACCATCCAACCACTATTTCGCTTGGCACACAAGTTGACAGACCAGGCGGTAGCCCAAGGGAAATTGCCTAAGAGGGGTGAACATCTGAAACCTCAGGAACCCAAGCGGAAGTGGGAACCCAGCAATAACCGAACCTTCTCACCTTAGCACCCAACCCAGCATCGACCAGCACCTGCAAAGGTTTTTACTGCCACCCAACCAAGCACTCAAGGCAAAGGGGGATATCAGGGCAACAGCCCAAAATGCAACACTTGTAACTTTCATCATTTCGGCCCGTGCAAAAGGGTCAAGTGCACCAACTGCGGCAGAAACGGGCATTTAGCCAAAGAATGCCGATCAAACCCCAACCTTAACAACAACAATAACAATCAAAACACTCTCAAGGGCGGTAAACCGGGACACATGCGGAGGGACTGTCCGCAACTGAAAAAGGGTGGTGGAGGTGCAGCAAAGGGACGAGCCTTTGTGATTGGCTCGGGAGAAGCTAAAGATGACCCCAACGTCGTCGCCGGTATGTTTCTTTTAAATAATGTCTATGCTAGTATATTATTCGATCGGTGCCGATAGGAGTTTTATCTCTAGCGACTTTAGTAAATTGCTTAATATGACCCCAACACCACTAGACCATAAGTACACCGTAGAGTTAGCGGACGGTAAACTAATCGAGACGCAGCACGTCATCAAAGGGTGTGTCTTGATGTTAGCGGACCACCAACTGGCGATTGACTTGATGCCGGTAACTCTCGGGAGCTTCGACGTGGTGATTGGAATGGATTGGCTATCTGCAAACCATGCTGAGATTGTGTGCAATGAGAAGATTGTACGAATTACGTTGCCAAGTGGAGAGCAGATCTCAATCCAAGGGGAACGGCACGGAATACCGTTAAACATCATGTCCTGCATGAAGGCAAGCAAATATTTGAAAAAGGGATACACGGCTATCCTGGCCCTTATCACTGAACAACCAAAGAAGGAACGGAAGATTGAGGACATCGCTGTTGTTCGCGATTTCCCAGAAGTCTTTCCTGATGATCTACCGTGACTACCACCACCGCGACAAGTGGAGTTCCTGATAGATCTAACACCAGGAGCAGCACCAATAGCCAAAGCACCATACCGATTGGCTCCTACTGAAATGCAAGAACTGTCTAATCAGCTACAAGAGTTATTAGATAAAGGATTTATAAGGCCAAGCTTCTCACCTTGGGGAGCACCGGTCCTGTTTGTGAAGAAAAAGGACGGATCATTCCATATGTGCATCGACTACCGGGAGCTGAACAAGGTAACGATCAAGAATCGATACCCTTTACCTCGGATAGATGATCTGTTTGACCAACTGCAAGGGTCGAGCTACTATTCGAAGATCGATTTAAGATCCGGTTACCACCAACTAAGAATACAAGAGGAGGATATACCGAAAACAGCCTTCAGGACACGGTACGGACATTACGAGTTTCTGGTTATGCCGTTTGGGTTGACTAACGCACCGGCAGTATTCATGGATCTCATGAATCGGGTGTGTAAGCCGTATCTCGATAAATTCGTAATCGTATTTATTGATGATATCCTGATATATTCCAAGACTCAAGAAGAACATGCCGAACACTTAAGACGTGTCTTGGAACTACTGAAGAAGGAACAACTATACGCGAAATTTTCCAAATGCGACTTTTGGATTCGCGAAGTTCAGTTTCTTGGACATGTGGTGAACGAGAAGGGAATCCACGTAGACCCAGCCAAGATTGAGGCAATCAAGAACTGGACAACACCCAAGACTCCGACTGAGTTGCGACAGTTTCTGGGATTGGCCGGGTACTACAGGCGATTTATCTAAGGATTCTCGAAGATCGCACAATCATTGACGTCCCTTACGCACAAAGATAAGAAATTTGAATGGGGAGAAAAACAAGAAGCTGCTTTCGACCTATTGAAACAGAAGTTATGCAGCGCACCGATCTTATCACTACCGGACGGCTGTGAAGACTTCGTAGTGTATTGTGATGCATCGAAACAAGGACTCGGTTGTGTGTTGATGCAGCGTGAGAAAGTTATTGCTTACGTTTCACGACAACTGAAAGTGCATAAAAAGAACTACACAACCCATGATTTGGAGTTGGGAGCCGTAGTGTTCGCACTGAAGATCTGGCGACACTATCTGTACGGCACCAAGTGCACAATTTTCACCGATCATAAGAGCCTACAACACATATTCGACCAAAAGGAGCTAAACATGAGACAACGCAGATGGGTCGAGCTAATAGGCGATTATGATTGTGCAATCAAGTATCATCCTGGAAAGGCCAACGTAGTGGCTGACGCGTTGAGCAGGAAAGAAACAACCAAACGCGTACGTGCACTGCAACTAACCATTCACTCTGAGCTACCTAATCAGATTCGACTCGCACAACAAGAAGCTCTGAAAATGGAAAACCTTACCCTTGAAGCCATGCGGGGTATGGATAAACAAATGAAATAGAAAGACGATGGAGCCTACTATCTGATGGATCGGATTTGGATTCCACACTACGGGGGATTGAGAGAAGTAGTGATGGATGAGGCTCACAAGAGCCGATACTCAGTGCATCCAGGTTCTGACAAAATGTACCACGACCTGAAGATAACGTACTGGTGGCCTAACATGAAGTCGGAAATCGCAACTTATGTGAGTAAGTGTCTGACTTGCTCTAAGGTCAAGGTCGAATATCAGAAACCGTCAGGGTTACTTCAACAACCGGAAATTCCGGTATGGAAATGGGAACAGATTTCCATGGATTTTATCACCAAGCTGCCGAAGACAGCAAGTGGCTGCGATACCATCTGGGTTATTGTAGACCGACTCACGAAATCGGCACACTTTCTACTGATTAAGGAAACCGATAAGTTGGAAAATCTAACCCGAATTTACTTGAAGGAAATCGTTTCCAGACACGGAGTCCCAGTCTCGATAATATCTGACCGAGACAGTCGTTTTACGGCGCATTTTTGGAAGTCCTTACACAAGGCACTCGGGACGAGGTTGGATATGAGCACGGCTTATCATCCGCAGACAGATGGTCAGAGTGAACGAACCATCCAGACTTTGGAGGACATGCTTCGGGCATGCGTAATCGACTTCGGGAACAGCTGGGAGACCCACCTACCCCTGGTGGAGTTCTCATATAATAACAGCTATCACACCAGCATTGGAGCTGCACCGTTTGAAGCACTTTACGGACGTAAGTGCAGATCACCACTCTGTTGGGCAGAAGTTGGCGAAAGCCAACTGACCGGACCCGAACTTGTGCACGAAACAACAGAAAAGATCGTGCAGATACGTAACAGAATGGCAGCAGCTCGGGATCGACAGAAAAGCTATGCCGACAAAAGACGTAAACCTTTAGAATTCCAAGTGGGAAACCGAGTACTCCTTAAAGTCTCGCCTTGGAAGGGAGTGATCCGATTCGGGAAGCGGGGAAAGTTGAACCCTCGTTACATAGGACCGTTCGAGATCACTAAACGGATAGGCCCCGTGGCCTACGAGCTACAGCTACCGCATGAATTGAGTAGTGTACACAAGGTGTTTCACGTGTCAAACCTCAAGAAATGCTTATCAGATAAGACGCTCGCAATTCCTTTAGAGGAAATCCAGATTGATGAACAACTTCACTTCGTTGAGGAACCGGTGGAAATTATGGACCGGGAAATCAAGAAGTTGAAACTTAGTCGCATACCAATAGTTAAGGTACGATGGAACTCACGACGTGGACCAGAATACACCTGGGAACGAGAGGACCAGATGAAAAAGAAATACCCTCACTTATTCTCCGATCAGACTAACACTAGCAACACAAACTGAATTTCGGGGCGAAATTCCTATTAACTGGGGGATGATGTGACACCTCGCAATCTCCAGGTCAGCATTTATATTATTTTAATAATAATGTGTATTATTATTTCATACGTGGCACTAGAATAATTTTATTTAGTGTGACACGTGGCACGACAGACCGAACACACCGATAATTCGAGGAATTATCGCACAACACTCGCACGTGTCTTGAATAACGAACATTGGTGAACGGATCAAACCACAGCCCACTTGCACAACACTTAGGTTCTAAGGAACCTAAAATAGGAGAAATGATGTTCATATGCCTGTAAACGATGTCCGTAATCGAGAAATACGCGTAGAATGGGCCAAAACATGAAAATGGGCCAGGTTAGGCCTGGCCAAGGGTCCAGGCGATACGCCTGACCCAACTACTTGACCTAGGCGATGCGCGCGAGGCATGGAAATGCCTCGGATGCCGCCTCACCCGCGCGATACGCCTGGCCTTCCCGCCTCTCGTCAGGCGTTACGCCTGGCTGATAAAAATCTTGAAAATCTTCTTGGTTGCCACAAAAATCATGTCTAGCCTAGTGTAATCATTTTAGCCAAGTTTAGACGCCATTAACTCGTTTTAAACCCCCAAGAATCACCTGCTAACCTCCCTACCAGCCCATAATCTCTACTAGAAACCTAGAGAAAGCCATTGTTGAGAGCTTTGGGAACTTAGAAGAAGGTTTGAAGCTTTTCATCACCAACACTATCACTTGCACGACCTTGAGAAGGATTCCAGGAACTCGAGAGGCTGCTCATTCACCATCTCAACACGTTTGAAGCCTCGGAAGGTAGATCTTGAGACTATGTAGCATAAAACACACATGCAACGCACACAAACCCACATGCAAGGACCAAAGCTTGCATACACACACTAGATCTTCACATGCACGAATTTTATTTGTTTGAATCTGGGTTTGTTGATGTTTTTGTGCTATTTGATGATCTAGATTGATTAAATGAGTTTCTATGACGACCCATGATTATGTCAATGTGCATGTTGATGATTTGGTCACAAATGGGTATTTCTAGTAACATGCATGTACGATCCACATTGTTTTAGATGATGTTTGATGGTAAAATGTTATTAGAAATGATATTTGAAAAGATCTACATGGATTAGAGTGATTGATTTTGTCAAGGAATGATCATTTGGTGATTATTGCTAATAATGGAAACTTTAACATTGTAAAATGGTGATTTTTGATGAAATGATCAAATGCATGTGATTTAATCTTTGATTTATGCTTAGAAACATGTTAGATGATGTTATTGATGCATTTGAAGGGATAGAATTGTTAGAATTAGGATATTCATGAATATTGCTATAAATAGAAACTTTTTATTTCAAGCTTGCTAGAAATGATGAATTTGGAAGATGTTGCATGTTTAGTATGCTTAGTTAAACTTGCTATGATGTTAATAAATGATTTTATGTCCTAAAATGGTTGAAAAATGTGTTTTATCACAAGTTACTATAAATAGTAACTTTATTCTACAAATTTGTGAATAGGAGCATGCTAGTCATAACGGTTATGGTTATATGTCTATTTAGAACTAAGATGATGATATTATTACGAGATTTGTATCTAGACTTTGTCACATTTGCTTATTTTAGTAACTTTCTAATTATAGTAACTTTTACGCGCAAAACGTGCTAAATCGGCTAAGTGTAACTATGTGCTATGTGATAACATGCTCACTTAGGATAAATATGCATGCTAGGATAAACGGAATATAACTTCTTACATGACTTGCCTAAATTAGAAACTTTCCTGAATTAGAAACTTCTCACGAAAGTGATTCTGGTATCCGCACACACCACACGACACTAAACCGCACGTTACACGAACACTTGATCAAAAACCGTCACCAACGGGTCGTTAGGTCAAACACGATTTACACGGTCAAGCACGGTCAAGCACGGTCAAGTCGACCCACATAACAACTTGAAGTTGTTGAACACCAACACGGTCCTGTGAGACCCACGTGTATGTAAACACAAACTTACAACACCTATGTGATATAGGTAACTCTTAGCCGGCGAGCTACTCCGTTCACGTACGAACGCATCACACAAAATCAGGTGAGTTTACAGCCCCACTTTACTCTTTAACTATTTTACTTAACTTTGGGGTGAGAATACTATGCAACTGTTTTAGATATAGTATTGGTATGTTGTGAAAACCATTTTCGAGTGTAACTATTATCGCTTAAAGTCCTCACTTATCCTTACCGTTAGTTGTATCACAAACGAGTCGTAATTACGTAGTGCTACTGGGTTTGACTAGCCCCACTCGGCACCAATGTTGACTGGAGGTCATAACGTGTGTAATTTCGATGTTGATGTCGGGTTCAGCGATGACCCGCGGAGGCAAACGGGAACAGTCGAGTTTCGGTAAGATGAACTGACACACTCCACGGATCGTAGATCCACAACTAAACTTAACATGCCCAGTATATATATCTGTTTACTTTTCAATCTGTCTAAACCTGTGAACTCACCAACTTTTTAGTTGACACTTTTCGCATGTATTATCAGGTAACTAAATGGAGCACACGCTAGGATGCACACAAGGAAGCACTAAGGAGTCTGTATGGCATATAGATTCATGTCCTAGGCTTTGTGTGCATTGATTACATTTGAAACAATCAAACTATGTAGTGTTTAAAACTATTTACTTTCCGCTGTGTAACAATTTACATTTCCGCTGCTTTTGTTATAAACGTTCCGCTGCTTTATTTGAAAACTTGTTTGTTTTATAAAACTGTGTGATTGTATAACTCATGTAGAGTCGTTCTATATGTGCATGAGCTGTGATCCTGGCCACGTCACACCCACGTGGACTGACACCACAAGTGGGAATTTGGGGGTGTGACAACGTGAACTGATGTTAGTTGTTTACTGTAACACCCATGTTACTTTATGTCCCATCCGAACATTTAAAACATCTAATTAAGATTTTTGTTTAGGTCCCATAAAACTTTCTGTGTTTTGTTTGTAAACACCAACATTTTTAATCATTTAAACATTAAAACATGTTTAAGTATATCCACATACTTATAACAAGTTAATTTCAATTCACCACTCAAATCTTTTTGTTCGATCCCGATCACCATTGTCGTTCACCTTACTCTTTTGTACTTGTAAACATCACATTTAATTCACCATTAGTTCGTTAAAACTAAGTAAGTTTACCCCACTATTTCACCAAGTGTATTCCATAACACCATATGGATACACTAATGATGTCCTAAATATAATTTGGTAACAACATTCAATCACATATAAAACAATTTACTAATGGGTTGTTTCCACCTAAATACCCATGAATCACCCATTCATGCACAATCATTATAATTTAACACCACACATACATGTGCGCACAAAACTCCAATTGTGCATCATATTTCCCAAAAGTCAAAATTAAACAATTTGACTCTTGAATTTTAAATGTCTACACTCTTGTAGGTCATCTTTTTTCACACACCTTGTGAATCTGTTTCATTGGAATTGCAAGTCTTATGTTCACACATCTTGTGAATCAAAGCATGCATATTGCCAATTTAATGCCTACCCATTTGTAGATCACCTTTTGTTCACACACCTTGTGAATCAAAGCATTCACATTACCGATTCACCGTTTGTTCACACACCTTATGAATCAATTACATTGGAATTGCAAGTCTTATGTTCACACACCTTGTGAATCAAAGCATGCACATTACCAATTCAATAGTTGTTCACACATCTTGTGAATCAATTTCATTGGAATTGTAAGTCTTATGTTCACACACCTTGTGAATCAAAGCATGCACATTACCAATTAAACATTTGTTCACACACCTTGTGAATCAATTACATTGGAATTGCAAGTCTTATGTTCACACACCTTGTGAATCAAAGCATGCATATTTCCAATTTAACATATACACATCTGTAGATCACCACTTGTTCACACACCTTGTGAATCTTTCAACCATAATAACCACAATCATTTATATTAATTTCAACCAACTCAACAAATCATGTATATGTGCTAAATGCACAACTACTTGTAGTGTGAACTCATCCTGTCCTACAACTACAAGTTCAATCAAATAGGTAACTTACACACAATTTGAACACATTCACTTGTGTTTACATAAAATATACTCCCAATTCATATGTTCACATATATGTGAATCATTTAAGTACATTTAAACACAATGATTGTTCACTCTCAAGTGAATCAACCAGAACTGTCTACACAATTGTAGATCATCAATAACCATTCTTTCTATTTATCAAACATGTGTCACACTATTAAATTCAAAACAACACACTTAGGTGTCTTATTGAGTTTTCACAATTTTGTGAATTACTCAAACTTTCACTAATATAAATATATTCTCACCCTTAAGAATCCACTAACACAAAGTTTACTACATGTGTTATGTACACATATAGTCAACATTAGACACAAACAACAAATAGTCACATAATTGTGATTCCAAATAACATATATTAGTGTCTAACTTCAAATTCAACATAAGGTCTATCACCCTTACATATGTTCACACACCTTTTGAATCATATAAAGGTAAATCAATTACAATTTGTTCACATCCAAGTGAACCAATTATACTTATGTATAACAAACAGTTGTCTATATCATTGTAGATCAACTAAGTTGTCCACTACCTCCTTTGTTCACATTCAAGTGAACCATTTCAACATACTTTCAACAACATTATCCACACTCATGTGAATTATATATCAATTAAAGCAAACATGAATGCCTACACACTTGTAGGTCATCACTATATCACATTCAACACATGGTTTATATCCATGTGGATCACCAATTGAGTTTTGTTCACATGATCACAATAATTGTGATTCATTTTCACAACGTTAAACAAACTCAAAAGTAACAGGTGACTTACCTTGTTCAAATGGTTGATCACTTTCTACAACTTATTTTCCACTTCTATGACTTGCCTCTTGACTCCCATCACCAACACCTAGTTGCAAATCACACGTATACAACTAGTTTCAATACACCCAACACCCATACATCTAATTCAAACTCATTTGAATCTCATTTATTACTATGTGGCATTTAGAAGTCAAGTCATCACTTATAATTAGCATATTTATGCCAAAATCATTAACTTTCAAATCTCAACATTTGATCAAGCCTTTGAATTGAATCTATCATTTCATAGAATGATTCAGAGTCATCAAAATCATTATTTAATCATCCTACTAGTTATCAATCACAATGATATGGATTTCATGACAACCGGACATTATAACGGCTCAAAACCAAGATTTCACCGTTAAAATATCGAGTTCTTCGTTTCTAATTATTCCTAGCCGTTATCTAGGCAATAATCAACACCCATAACTATTTTAATACCAGATATAATCCATATACTATCAAATCAGTAAGAGAGATCGAATCGTTACCCTTTTGAACGGATTTTTCGAATGAAAACGATGATCAGGAGTTGTAGAAACGATCCCTAGCTCGATCCGTACGTTTGAATGGCTTCAAAACACTTATTAGATGGTAGAAAATCACCTTAAATCGCCTGTAAATCGAATATATTTGACCCAGAATGAATTCTGATCGAGCAGATTTTGATTTTGTTTTCGCGATTCCGGGAGCATACGAACTCCGTTTTACGCGCCGTTTTTGCCCACGTTCACGATTTTGCGATCTCTTTCCAATGGTTATAATTTCAAGACCTGAAGAGTTCAAAATATTTGATCTCTTATTTAATGCTATATTCGACACAGTGTATCTTGAAATCGGAGCCTCGTTTCGTGATATAAAAAAATGCTTGTGACCGTCTAAAACCTGTCGTTACATTTACGTACATGACGCCTACGTGGAGTGAGGGGTTTACCACTACACATGACATAATTGTTTATAACAGTCCGGTGTTCAAAAGATATTATAAAAAGGTGTGTATATAAAATGGATACGTAATAATACGTTCAAGTAGTTCGTTGTTAATTATTTAAGTCTGTCGGTTGACTGATATATTCCATTTACATATCATAAGTTGACTTAAATATTCAATTTAGATACCAACTAGTTCACCTCACCTCATATTGCATTCTATTTTTAGCTTCGTATCAAACAAGAAGAATATGATCCCAAATATTAAAGTTTAGATAAAAGATGTTAATTGTCATATATCTTCAAGCACAAGATTTCAAATATAATAATAAAAATAAAATTATCTTCAAAGCACAAGATTTCAAATATAATAATAAAAATAAAATTGTCATAAAAATCAGGTCACATGATGCTTCGCAACTAAAGTTTGAAAGTAAAAGGGTTGTTCATACTACAATGTCAAGATAGCTACTTGATCACAACCACAATAACACTTTTACAGTTTTACAAATATCAAGATACAGACAAAAAGAAAATAATCACAACATTTGTCAATCTGTTGTAAAACAATAACTGGACATTGTTGCAAAAATGACTGTCACTTTCCAAAAACAAAAAACCAAACATAAGCGTGTAATATTAAAAATCATTGATACAAAACCATAGTACCAAGAAGGACAAACCAAACGTATACATAAAAATATAATTCATAAAAATAAGACTAAAAAAATTTCTTAAATAGATGAATATCAAAATACACGCTTAATTTCGTTTACTAACAGATAAGATGCTTTCATTGAGCAACAAAAACTGGCATTAAAACTCACATGTTTTTGTTGACTGACAACAAATAACTTTCATTAACCACCAAAAAAACTAAAAAAAATATCAAATTATTTGTTTATTAAACATATTATTATTATTTAAATATTACTAATATGAATTGCATATATTATATAGTTTAGATGCCAATGGCAATCAGAAAAATATGGGTCATGATTCATATATAATACAAGTAGTCATAAATCATGAGATCATATTTCATGATTTTATGATATAATAGTCTAACAAATAGAGGAGGTGAATATGTTAATTTTAAGAAACTCTTTGGTTTTTAGCTAAATTATGTTCCTAAAATCTAGGTAGGTAAAGAGATAACCTTTCACCAAGAATTTTTTTTTTTTCTTTCACTATTTTCTTTTTCTTGAGAACACCATGTATAAATAGGTAAATTAAGATCATTTAAGTTTATCCTTTAACAAGTTGGAAAGGAGATTAACATTTATGTAATCATGTCTAGGTGATACGTAATATACAAGTTTTTCTTTAATAACATATCAGTCGATCGACTGTTATTAAATAAAATTTAAATGTATGAGTGAGAAAACCGTTTTACTTTTCACCAGTAGAAATTATCACCATTTTATTTATAACTAGTTGCCATTTTATTTATAATTAGTGCAATATGGAAGCAATTTATATAAAGTTGGTAATGGATGCTTACAACGAATGACGGCACAAACTTATAATCTTAGTGTTCAATCAAATAAAATACGAATAAAATTTTGCTAAAAACATAAAAAATATATTTTATATGATATTTTATTTTAAAAAAATATCATTACTTAGAAAAAAAATTATTTTCTAACTGAAGTATTGGAATTATACTCACATCACAAGAGATAAACCATATAAAGTGACGAGACAGTTGATTGTCTAGACTCTAGAGTGTGATTATCACTTTGTTTACTGTTTCGAACGAATTACATACCCATGGGCCATGGGTCGGTAACAGACTTTTTCCATGTTCTTCTGGCCCGTAAGCCCGTTTCACTTAACCCTAAACCTCACAATGGTTGAGTGTAGAGGTGCGCAAATCGGGTTTTTTTTGAAACGGTTTTGGTTTTGGTTCCAATCAGTTTCAGTTTCGGTCAACAAAGTCAATACCCGGTTTCGGTTTCAGTTCCGGTTTTCGACCAATTTTTTACCAGTTCCGGTTTGGGTTTTGGCCGGGTACAACTGTACAAGTGGAACTGGTTTCGGTTTTAATTTGTTTAAAAAACCGGACCGTTTGTAACCATCGGTTCGGGTATAACCGGTTCCGGATCTGTTTTTTTGCCCACCTCTAGTTGAGTGTAAAAAATCCTCGTTAATATTTAGGGACGGCAGAAAAACTCACATCCTGTAATATTTTGTTAATATTTTTTAATTTTTGTTTCTAGATTTTTTGTGTTGGATTTTTGTTTCTTGTATTGGATTTCTATTTTGTTCTAATTTTTTCTGTGTTGGATTTTTTGATTCTTTTATTAGAGATTTTTGTTTTTTGCATTGAATTTTGTTTTTATACTAAATTTTACTTTTTGTACTGCATTTTGTTTTTTTGTACTAGATTTTTTTTATGTTTATAGCATGTCACATATCAAACTTGTATTAATTCATACTTTTTTTTTGGGAAAAATCCCTTCTATTAGATCCAACCTCTATATATAGTCATTTAATTTTAGGATATACGCAAATAACTTCTTCTATTATGGTTAAAAACACTTTATACTATAAATATGTTCTTATTTCTCAACTAATATAATATTTAATTGAATATCCTTATACACACACATTAAAGCAAGATTCATTAAGTTATTGAGAAATGAGAACAAACAAGCATAATTTGCACATCGGAGTTTGAAAGTAAAAATCAAAAACTTGTGCATGTTTATAAATAGTTCTGATATTCTGTTAAGTCATATTAATTAGTTCACAACTTATCATTCTTTAATATATATATATATATATATATATGTATGTATATGAGGAAGTGTTACTGTGTATTTAATGGAAGCAGGCTCGTCCCATCGTGACGTTCTCTTGAATTATCAAGCCAATGACAACTTTATCATAATTATTAGCTAAAGTAGCTCCGGAAATAACTGCTATGATTCACCTCTGGCAACAAAACTTACCATACGAAGAGATAACAATATTCGGAAAAAAAAAACTTACGCGTGGGTGCACACACATGTAAAGGATATGTAACTAAGTATTAATGGTAGTTGAGAACCAAAAGATTCGTTGACAATTTTTATTTTTATTTATTAAAAACTAGGTTATTAATCCGTGTATTACATGGATTTAATATAAAAATTAAATACTTAGTAATGAAAATTTAGCAATTATAAAACGATATTTTTATATAAAATGATTAATTTACATATTAATAAATATTTTAAGTAATAAAAAAATAATTAAAAATTTAATCAGTATACAAATGATATATGACATTTTAATGTGTAATAATTGATATTTGAAATAACTAACGTTAAAAACTTCAGTTTCTATTATATTAAAAACTAACTTTTATAAATCAATAATATAAAATATAATTTTTGTAATTATTAAAGTTCAACGACCCAATTTAAAATATCGTTAAACATAACGGACCAAAAATGATACTTTTTCTATCATTTAATTACTTCAGATTTTAAATAAATTAAAAAAATGTCATTAGATGATAAAAATCTCATTGTTTAAAACTCCTTTTATAATATATTTTATTTTAAAAAACATTTTTTAAGATAACTTGTTTTTTACATCAATGTTTTTTTTGAAAATATAACATTTTTACTTTAAAAATTTTGATTTTAGAATTTAACTAGTAATTTTAACCCGTCGCGCGTTGCGGCGACGTTGAAACGTATGGTAATTCGAATTTATATAGGCGACGTATTATATCACGTATTATATTTGATCCAACTTGTCTTCTAATCTCTACGTTGAAAGACGATTAAATAGAACCATCATATTAATATAAGTTTTTACTTTTTTGTTTATATATGAATAATATTGATTTGGTTCTTTTTTATTTATTTATTTTTTTTAAAGGGCAAGGAATCTCAACGTGTAAACAATAGGTTATCAGGTCACGTCATTTACGTCTGGTTACCTTGACCACTGTGAGGTCATACACACCACATAAACGGGAACCAGAAAAATCATTAAACCATCTCCCCTGCTCAGTTTTAAGCATTTCATCTTTTAAGGTGCAACTTTTTTTTTAGTGTAATACCCTTATGCTAGAAGCCTTTTGAAAAAACTTATATTAATAAAGAGTTTTGACATTAGAAAAGAGTTAGCCAAATAGACATGGGTAGCAAAACATTAGGTAGTTGTACATCATACAATAAAAACAATATAAATTTAAATAGTGTTTCTTCCTCACCAACTATTTACAATTTAATATATATACTAGTATACAGGACCCGCGCGTTGCGGCGAGGTCTGATATACTGACGTAAAAAAAACCAACAGAACTGAGGTTAAAATCGTGTACAATAAAATGCACAAAAATACGTTATACAACATCTATAACGTAAGCTTTGAAACTAAGGGTTGATGATTAAGAACTTATTTAATAGTAAACAATATGATTACAGAAGACTTAAAAAAAGGCCATGCGTAAATGTAGAATTTATAAATAATACAAATATTATAAAATTATAAATGTAAATCGTATATATATGTAGTATATATAATACTCATGGTTTATCTAAATCGTTTGTGAACTAATTACGATCAAAATGATATAAACGATACAAATATTCGATAACGTACGATGCGTTATAGGCATGTAAACAACGCGCAAAATTTCTGTGACCGTTTGGGTTAGAAATTTATAAAACGTTCATGAGGCCATTGCGATCAAATTAATATAATTATGACATTTATCAGATAACCTAATGACGTGTTAAAATCATGTGAACATTAAAAATATGTGAGTAAAGTGAAAGGGGCTTTAAAATAAGAGTTCAAAGTTTAGGTTATAAACGAAAATTTCAAATTAATTGAAAAGTATTGAAATCTATCTTTTGATCTTTAGACGCGGTAGTGAATAGTGATTATGTGAGGATTTGTATCCTGTGAAACCCCGGTATAAGAGAGAAAACCCTTAAATTCTATCTGGACCATTGATTTGGACTTTGAAAATAAAATATGTGGTACACATTAAACTTGATAAAGAATTAGGTTTTGGATAAACAAATCAGTTTTAATGTGGGTTAATGTAGACCACATGTTTATTTTCAAGATTTCAATCAACGACCCAATAAGGTTTAAGGGTTTCTCTCTAAGATTGGGTTTTCACATGATACAAACTCTAGATATATATAATATATATATAT